>JAOWBL010000008.1:3310191-3342393 GCA_028564865.1 Zenarchopterus dispar | reverse complement strand
CTCCATCATCCTCTTCAACCCTTAAACATCTTTTCCAGTCTCACCCTCTCGTCCTCCTCCTCCTCCTCCAATGTCAGGCTAAACTGTCTCTTATTACTTAAGAAGGCTATTCGTTTCACCAAACATTGTAAACTTGATAACACAATTACACAAAGCAGTGGAATCTGCAGTTCGTGTGATTTCAGCTAATGAAGCAACCTGAGACGGCTACAGGAGGGTGACTGCGTTTTGTGCTTGATCAGATAACACTAACGTCTCTGGCTTCTTACCTGCTTCTGAATATGAGCTCAAAAGTGAGATAACAGGAAAACTAAACAAACATGTTAAACTTGAAACAAGTCAGATAGTGCTGACGGCGAGTGTAACTTTTGTACTGTATTAAATAAAGTAGATCCAGTCTAAGTCAAATATTCATTCAAATAAATCCAACATGATATTTGAATGTTTGATTTACAGCTGAAGGAGAAATCATGAGACTAAAGCAGCATTATTATTCAAACTCCAATAGTTACTAGAATATTTGCTGAATTTGAAACAAATATGTTCGTTAAAAGTTTGGACAGCTGCACCAAAGGACTTGAAAACTTGAGTAAGGTAAAACTTACTAATTCCTGTTGTACACACTCGGTGTAAACGTGATCAATAATCAGCTCTGTGAGGCTGAGCTAAACAGACTTCTTTCAGTTCAGTAGTTTAACATGCTGTCATTTGTTAAGAAGCATCAAACATGAAGAATAATAGATGCAAACACAAATGCTACGCATTCTGCAATTTCTCCGAGTTCTAACTAAAGTACTGAACATATGAAGTGCTTTTGCAGCTGCTGAAGCTTTGGCCTACAGTGGAGTTCGTTGTTTGGATTCTACAAAAGGACATTTTTCCTGAGGGGTTCATAAAGTGCTTCATCAAATTTACAGTTTTCAAGCTGGCACTAGAAAAATCAGAATACTGTCAGCATTTTATGAATGTTTAAGAAAATGTGCCAGTAAAACTTTGTCCTGCTATGATGCAGTAACTTCTGAGGGATATAATCTGCACTAAAGCTCACAGTGAACCGCTGTACACTTGAAACACTTCAGTCGGGAAGATGCAACAGAAGCTGCTAGGAAGGCTAAAACTATTTACATCAGTATGATACATGTTTAGCGTAATTACTTCCAGTTAGAAATCAACCCAACTGTTCTCACTTAACCTCTGAAAACAGAACCTCAAGTAAAACCCGCGATAGCTGCGTTTTATCTGGCAGTTTTGAGTTAACGTTGAGGGAATCGAGATCTTCACCTCTGATTTGCGTTTCATGCGTTCAGGGTATTTTGCTGTGGATATATACAAAGGCAGGCATGTTTCCTCAATGTAGGCCTTGACGATGTCCTGGATCTCCACGATGAGTGAATCGGGCAGACACCCCATCATCAGATTGTCCACTCCACCTGCAGAAGACAGTATCTGCACAAACAGAAATAGACAGAGGGGAGATGGAGCTGCATGGGTTTGATATGAATGTAAGAAAGCACACAAAGATCACTGACAAGAAGCAAAGACTGTTAGAAAAAGTGCCCACAGTCAGAAACCCAGCAGAAAGTGTCTCCTGCCTGACTACTGCTGTGCTCTTCGTCATTCCCACAATTTCTCTGTTCTCTTCATCGCCCCTCTCTGCTTTCTGTCTTCATATGTTGATTTGGCCATCTCTCCCTTTTTATGTCTCCTTTATGCTTTCCTTCATGTGATTTTGCACACATGCATGCAGGCATACACTCACAGGCTTTTGAAATGAGAAACAGTCATGGCACTGAAGTGGGAGTGAGAAGATGAAAAGGAGACTTTCTGTGACTGGATGACTTACTGACTGAAGGAGTGAAGGGCCAAAGCCGTAAAGCTGTCAGTCTCTCTACATCACACACAAAGAGGAGAAGCAACAGCAGCATGGGAGAAAAGCTGCCAGAGCCAGTCCTTGGAGGGTTGGAAACCCTACAGCTGGCATTCTAGTCCAAAAGCAGCTTTAATATTTGTTTTGAGAGCATTTATGAGACGAGGATGACCAGTGACAAAGATCTTGCACCACTCATGTCAGCATGTATTGGTTTTGTTGGGTAACACTGAGTAAAATCCACTCAAATAAACTCTAAAACCTCCATCAGCTCCAGAACATGTGCAATACGTTGTGGAGCTGATGGAAGTTTTAGAGTTTGGCAGGGCTGTGAGAGTAGATCAGATACTATAGAAGCGTTACAAATGCTACAGAGCAACCATCTCCACTACTTTAAAGAGAGGACAAAAAACTGAGATTATATGTCAGTTGTATTGTTAAGTATCCATCTAGTCGTACTGACGCTACACCCTCCTGCTGTACTGTAATTTTAGAATCCAGAAACTTAATCTCTAGCTATAAACGTCAAGACAGATTTCATCTCATTGTCATTGTTGCTGGATCTGATCTTCTTTGTCTTTCTGGATTCAAACCATACTGTTCTCCTTCTTCTCTTAATTCCAACCATCTTGTCTCTGTCCTGAATCCCCATCAACACCCTGCTGTCAGAGCTGTCAGCGTGCAGTCTGCAGGATGCCAGAGCATCAGAGGGAGATGGAGGGTTGTGTGAGAGCTGCAGCAGCCTTTGTTTCATCAAATCTGGACGCTGCTGGAGTTCACATCCCATCGTGAGATTGTCATGTCACAGACGGCCTGTTTTTACCCTCATCTCTGTGTTGCCTTCTCAAGAAGCTGACGATAACTCAGATTCAGCTGAATAACTGCATCAACATGTGCACATTTGCGGGTGAAATGTAATGTTACTGTTTTTAAATGATGAGCCTGAGCAGCATACATGTTTTTGTTGCTCCTCGGTGGCAGGACTGTTGGGGCCAAAGAAGTACCTCTTGTTGAGGTATTTAAGAACAATACGAGACCACTTCTCCTTTCTGGTGGCCTCCTCCGCTTCAGAAGTCCTCCTGTATTGCTCCAGATCCAGCCAACATGTCAGATGGATGCTGCATAAAACCACGCATAAGAAACATCAGAAATTTTTTTTAAAAAAAGGGTAAACGCTTCATTGTTACACAACTCACCTGGCACCTTGACTCTGTAGGAAGGACATGAAGTGAAGACTCTCAGAACCCTCACCAACTAAGGGACCTAGAAGGCTACTGTAGTTACCTGAAGATATGCTGTGCCAAAAGTCAAGAGCCTGAGAGTGCTCTGCAAAGTAAGCCTCGGTCTCGGACTCTTTCATCTGTGGCAAAAATACAAGATCGGGTTTTAAGTTTATGGGTTTACTATTAAAGTCTATTTTCATCATATCAAATCCCATCATTTACGCGTCAGTGACAGTAACATGACACCACCAGAGCAAAGCAAATGAATGCCAAGTAAAGCATTTTGGAAGCAACAGATGTTCAACACCTGAGCAAAACAGAAAGACTGACAGGAGCTCATTTTCACAACATTTGCAGTTATGAACAGAACCACCAGCACGTTTGACCCGCTGAAGCCGTCTGATGCTCACACACCTGTCTCAGCCGTCGCTCTGACTCCTCGTAAAGCCTCTGGAGCTCCCTGAACTCCTGATTGTTGATGCAGCGCACCTTCTCCTGCATCCATATCTGTGCACACACACACAAACACACACACATACACACAGCTGTTATGTTAACTTAGTACTTAGCTATTTCTTCAGGTTGGTGGTTTCAGGCTCTTTAATGTGGGAATTGGTTGTGTTTCTTGGTGAAACAGAATATTTAAAGGGTTCTGGGCTTTTTACAGCGTTTCTGATATTTTATAGTCAAAAAGTTAAAAAACAACAATACACAATCACACACAAGTGCAAACTTGTATGTTAAAATAAAAACCCAGGAACAAACTCTTTATAAAGACGTCCTGTGACCATAAATTCATCTGTTTTATGCTTCTATGTCATCATTTTATCAGACTCAACCATTTCAAAGGAACTCACTCGCTCCAGGTAGAGGGGAAACGAACAATGTTCACCTGCTGGAGAGACTCTTTGTCCCTGCTGACCAGCACCATCCACGCCTCCAGCAGGATGTTCAGTACATGGTCCTCGACCCTGTCAAACAGCTCCTCAAAAGGAGGCAGCATTCTGTGATACACCTCCATCCTGAGCTCCTCTTCCATGTCAACGCTCCTCCTTGCAAAGCTGCAAATGTAAGTGGAGTAAAGGAGCTGGACAGGAGAGCAGACAAGAGAAGAAGACAGGAGTTAACATTTCTATTCAAAAGCAAAATCACTTTCATTATCAACATTGCTCAGTACCCTTCCACGTGATATTACCCCTCTCATCATCAAACCACATAAATGTCCATCATTAAAGCCTCTTGGCCTTCGCACAATGGAAGGGTCTTGAAATGGTTTTTAAATTCCTCCATGCAGAACTGGGGGAGGTTTGACGAGAGCAGCAGAGCGAGGAATGAGAGAGACAAGCCAACGGTGCATGAAGGAGCAGGTGTGTGAGAAAATGTCAAATTCTCTAAATCTTTCATATTTGGGAACTGTGGGGTTTTTTTTCTTGGCGTCCATTCTTGTTATTTAACAGCGGGGTCAGTGTGAGGCGTTTATGCAGAGCAGCTTTGCAGCGCTGCAGCTTTGTGTGAGTGTGTGAGCTCACCTGAGCCTCTCTTTGTATCGTGTAAGGGTCCAGTTCATCCTGCTGGAACAGCTGGTGGTAGCGCTGCATGTCTGTCCACAAGTAAACTGCGTCCACCCACAACTGACACAAAAGCACAACAAACACCACCATTAAAATACAACTGTTACACTCCACAATAAATATGATACTCAATAGTAATGTGAAATAAACTTAACTTTGAGATATTTGAGAGTGAAAACATTTGAACCTCTTTGAATCGTGCTTGATAAAATGTTAATGCTCAAGCAAATTATAAAACTAACACTTTCCAGTAATTATCACAAATAAATAAATTAGGTGAAATATGTAAAAATAAATAAGTGCAAACATTTAATACAGCTTTGAATTTAATCAAGTATCAGGGATTCCAGCTGAGGCGCCAGTTATTGAAGCTTTGCTGAGGATGTAACATGTGGAAAACCTCTGAGATCTAAGTTGTTCTGATTAAGAGTAAAAGCAGTGCATGTGTTAGAGTTTGGTGTCAAATAAGATCTCCACATTATTACCCATAAATCATTTCACCGTAAATAAAATTTTCTCTGAGTGCCAGCCTGTCCAGTACCAGCTACATTAGCCAATTCAGCCCAGGAGTGCAATATTTGATGCACGAAAAAGTCAAAATGCTCAAAATTTCTTGAAAGGATCTGCAGGTAAATCTTGAAACTGTTGATACCAAAAGTCTGCATTTAAATCCAGAAAGGGATTAAACGAAAATGAGCTGCATAAGAGACATTTCAAGAAAAGATGTTCACTGTCCAAACAGAACATTACAGAAAAACTACAATGAACATTTAGCCAAAGACCAGACTTCAGGAACAACGGGTTCCAGTCAGAAGGATTTAACTTTATTTTAAAGAGCCTTTAAAAATGCATGAAAGTGCAAACCTCCGCATAAACAAGAGAAGTCTGCTTGTTATGCCAGAGAATATCACAGTTTTGTATATTAACATACAGATTGTACCTGGTTTCCAGATTGCTCACAGAAGCGTGTGAAGTATGACCCCGAACGGGACTCAGAAAAGAGGACGTCCAATATCTTTTGCATGTTTATGCTGTACACTGATCGAACTCTGGTGGAGAACCACTGATGGAGCAACCAAGAACAAAACAACTTTTAATATAAATAAATAAATCAAATCAAAATTCTGCAGTCCGAAAATCCTTCATGTTCAAGTTAAGGGAGTTTTCTAAAATGTCATGTCTAGAGGGAACTTGAGGTCTTACTGTGTTAAATAGCTTGTTTTGTTCAATTTACAGTCTAGATTATAATAATTAAAGATATAATAATGGGAAATAGACATGCAGAAAAATGCTGTTTTTAGCTTGGTAAATATGCTGCTATCAATCGCCAATTAACTGAATTACTCATTAACTTGCTTAAGATTTCAACTCTATTCAAAGAAAGACAAACAAAGAAATAAAAAGGAGGTGGATCCTTAAAAATTACATGTCAGGCAGACACTTGAAAGTAAAAGGAAGAGCAGGGAGGGAGCACCCAGTGGTACCAGACCCCAGTCCTTACCTCTGAATGGGTCGTGTCGGGCCGGTGGAATGCGCAGGTGTCAGATCGGGGGGTGGTCGGAGCTGAATACTCACTCCAGGACCCAAAAGTCCACACAGGGCTGTGATAAACCTCCTGCCGCCCCGTATTAAGAAAGTCATCAGTGTACTGATAAACACGATAGGACGTCCAGAACAGATTAGCCCTGTGTGACAAATAAGGACGCAAAAATAAGCAGCATACAGCTTCTGTGATATAAAACTAAAAGCATGTGGCAACAGAAAATTCACCATGACCGTGCTTATATGGAACAAAACACATTAACTATACCCACTGGTTCCTGTACAGGGTCACGTGGGTCTGCTGGAACTTATCCCAGCTCATTACAAGCAGGGGTACACCATGGACATGTAGCAGGTCCACATATGAAGACAAATAACCATCCACACTCACGCCTCCGAGCAATTTAGAATTCTTAATAAACCTAACACGCATGTTTTTGGCCTGTGGGAGGAAGCTGGAGTACCCATTGTTGAGTACCCAACACAATCAAACTTATGTTTGTGAGAGATTTCAATCTGACTTCAGGATGAACCACAGTACAGAGACAGTCTTATTAAAAATGATTCTAGGTGCAGAAGATTTTAGTCCTGGTTCTGCTGGATCTAAGTGCAGCCTTTGAGACAGTAGACCACCTAATCCTTATAAATAGACCTAGGCACCTGGCTGGCCTCTCTGGCACTGCTCTGAACTGGTTCAGATCCTACCTCATAGATAGAAGGTTTCTGGTAACTATGGATACCAGAAACTCCTCGGGGATCCATAAAATCAAATGTGCCCCAAGGCTCAATTCTAGGGCCAATTCTTTTTTAATTTATATATGCTTTCACTTGGGGATGTCATTAGGAGACATGGCATTAACTTTCACAGCTATGCTGATGACACACAGCTATACATCAGCATGTCCCCTGAAGATACACAGGCCATTAATGATCTCTTTAATTGTATTTTAGATATTAAATCATGGATGGCAGAAAACTTCCTGCAACTCAATCGGAACAAAACTGAAGTTTTAGTTTTTTGTCCCAAGGCCAAGAGAGAGAAACATTTGTCGAAATTATCTGCACTATCTTTAAAGACATTTGATCAAGTAAAGAACTTGGGCGTCATTCTTGACTCTGAGCTTAGTTTTGTTCCACATGTTAAGAATGTGGTTAAAACAGGTTTTTATCATCTGAAGAATATAGCCAGAGTCCACCCGTTTCTCTCTCGGGTCAACATGGAAATGTTGATGCATGCTTTTACCACAAGCATGATTACTGTAACGCCCTGCTTTCTGGTCTTCCCAACAAAACCATTTCACATCTTCACCGGCTGCTCATGTGCTGATAAAGGCTAGAAAGCAGACTCACATTACTCCCGTTTTAAAATCACAGCATTGACTCCCCATCTCTTTCAGGATTGATTTTAAGATACTTTTTATGGTTTTTAAGACAGTTGTGCACCATCTTATCTTACTGATCTGCTTTAACCTTATGAACCCTTGCAGCCCCTCAAATCCTCCGGCACCGGCCTTCTTAAAATTCCCGTTGTTAGTACCAGAACCCACGTGAGGCTGCCTTCCAATACTACGCCCCACGTTTATGCAAAGACCTGCTGGAGAACCTGAGAGCTGCAGAGACTGTTAATGTTTTAAAAGCAGGATCAAGACCCACCTTTTTATCTGGCTTTAAACTAATGTGTGTTTTAATCCTGTTTTAGACTTCCCATCATAGATTTTCTTTTTAGCCCTGTTTTTTTTTTTACACATTTTATTGTCATTTGTTGCAGATATCCTATTTATTTATTTGCCTTTTCCTAGTCCTTTTTATTTTCTCTATGATTTATTGAAAAGTTATTTTATTTCTATCTTATATATATTTTTTATTTTTACTTTTATTTTTTTTAATAGTTTTTCCTTTTTTACTCTCAGTGGGAGCCCTCTGGTGTTGACTCTGGTTACCATGGCGATGGCCCATACCATGTTGTGGCCCCTACCATGCAGTCTGGCTCCCGGGTTTAGTAGCCCCCTCCCTATACAGACAGCTCCTTGTGATAGTGTTCCCTCACTGGTTCTTCTGTGCCCAGTAATGTTTTCCATGTTATTATTTATTTTAACCTTTGATTGTGTTATATTATTGATAGTGATCAGTGAGGAGGGGTGGATGGGTGAGACTGATTTTGTTTTTACTGTTAAAGCACTTTGTGATACATTTTATTGTAAGAAAAATGCTATATAAATAAAGTTTGATTTGATTTGATATTAAGTATGCCATATATGTTATTGTACTATATAATGTATATGTAAGTAGACTGTGTGCATGTAAGTATGGTTTCTCTTATTGAGAGGAGGATAAATATTGTAAATCACCAGTAGCAGAGCAGAGACTGGGTGATGAGGGGTTGAACTGAGAGCAGTCTTTCCTCTGTCCAGCAGGGGGAGGTAGTGAGTCCCAGTCTGGACAGCATTTCCATGTTCAGACTGCTGCGGCTGCTCCTCAGTAGGTACCAGCTCCTCATAACGACCAAATGTCTGGAACAAAGACCAAATTACACAAATTATTCAATTTTACAAAAAAAAATGCAATAAACTCTAAAATCATTTAACCGAGGCTGTGAGACACTAAATGGGTGCTTCTTAAAAAATGTTTAAAACAGAAAACAAAAAAAGGTTCTTGGAATGTATTTTACCTGTTTTTTCTTTCTTTGTGCTTTACAGCTTTCAGTCTCTCTATATCCATCCAGAGATCAAGTAGCTTCTCTCCTTGTGTTCCGTGCAAAAACTCTTTAAATGTATTAAAGTGTGGCATGTCATCCCAACAAAAATCAGAAGGATATTCCTGATTTTTGACCTTACTGCCCTTGTTCTTCTCATCCCAATCTTCATATACTTCATTTTCACTCTCTGTGTTACTGAAATCGTTCTGGTCTTTTGATTTGATGACAGACTCCTCTGTGTTTACCAGGTCCAGATCTTCCATCATGTCGACTACATCTTCCAGCTGTTGTTCAGCAGGGTCAGATATCTGGTAATAGGACTCACATTGGTCTTCTGGGTCTTCTTGAATATCTGTTGACGAGTTAATGAATGAAATTCTCAAATCAGTTTGTGAGCTGTGGCGCTCACAAAATTATGTAAGGTGACAGAGGGAGAAATCTGATGAGGACAAAGAGGAAAAGGTGCATTTCGGGGTTTCCTGAAGCTGAGCTGCTTCAGGTACTTCTGGATGACTCTGTGCATTATGTTTCTTCTGACCAGAGAGTAAAAATTTAGAATTTTTTATGCCATGGACCCAGAATAGTGAGGAAAGACAAAATCAGAAAAAGAAGCTGGGTGATATGGAAAATGCAGATGACATACACAACTTCTTAAATTCAGGCCTGCAACACTTTGGAAAATACATTGGAACTAGGGGGATTTAGTGCTAGCAAGGTGGTGAAGGGAAAAAAAAGCTATTTTCAACAGGCAATTTTATATCAAATTGTCATTTTCAAACAGCATCAATGAAAAGTCTAAAGTTTTAGATAAGAAATAGGTGAAGGATCGCCACTTGATTTTTAAACGTTTCAAAAATTTGTTGACAAAGAAGTGAGGAGGTCTCCCTTTACAGTGCATGTCATTAAATATTTCAAGATATCTGAAAGAATTTCAATGAGTAAAGTAAAAGTCTTTAAGTGTGGAAGCCTGTGATCTCTCATCTCTCAAACAGCTCTGTATGAAGAACCGTCATTCATCAATAGTTAGTAGCATGTAGTATCACCACATGAGGGAGTGGAAACTCTTTATCAAGCACACCGATACAAAACTACATGCACAAATACCATCTCAATTTTTACTGTACAAACAAAAAGCATTCATTTAAACTTGTCTCATGTCTCTGCAATCAAAAAGCATCATTCTGCATATTGTGACAATATCCTAATCTTTTTATTTTGGAAGAAATTAGCATTTCGTGCTCTGGACCAAAGGCAAAAGGGATCATCCATACAGCAACAAGTTCAAAAGTTAGGCTCTCTGACAATGTGAGTTTTTCTTAATTCGGAAAATAAAAACACATTGCTTAAGTGTTATTACTTTTCTTAGTTTCCACTTCTGTGTTTTCACTTCATACTATCTGCAAAAAAAAAGTCAAGGAGTAAATTTAAAATATTTTTTTCCTTTCCATTTTCTACATAATCCCAACTTTTTTCTGATTTTTTTTAAACAACATAAAATCTAAATGTTCTTAATCACCTAGAGTAGCTAAACTCTGAACTTAATGACTTTACCCTCTCGACACAAACCTTAGTATTTTGCATGTCTTTTTTGGGGTTTCATTACTTGTAAATATATAAGGCTCACTGTTAAGTGAAATTTTAAGTTATTTGCTTGAATTAAACGTATTTCTATTGTGCAAGCTAAATATTCACACTCACCTTCATCTGATGTGTTCTCTTGTTGATCTGAAGTCAACTCTGCGTCTTCGTGGGTGAACTCAGAGAAGTGCTGAAAGGCTGGAGATGAAAAGACGTTTCTACCTAAACTACTTATACTTCTGCTTTTACTTCTGCAGCTGGATAGTTTTGGGTCCTGCTGAAGCAAGCGCTTAACTAGTCTAGAAAAAAAGGAAAAAGATTCAAGAACACATTTTACTTATTTACTTCAATGAATTGACTTGAATGCCATCCAACTGGATTGCTGTTTTATGAATAATTGTTATGTGCAGGTGAAATATTACTGCCAGGAAGCCGATATGTGGATGTGGTGTTTAGGTTTCTCACATGATGTATAAGGCTTAAAACAAATTGTCATGAATATTTACAATATTCATAATCTGGTAAATAAATACCAGTTCTATCCATAAAATTTACATATTGCTCTAGTGTTGAGTGTTTAGTCTTGAAAATTAAGTTCATTAAAAAGGATGGTTATAGTCATGTGCAAACGTTAGCTCTCTCTCTTTTAATCTTGTTTTTGGAAGTTGTTTTTTTTGTTTTACATACCACAATAAAAGATTATCTGATCATTGATGATTTTAGTATTAGACAAATACAAGCTTAGATGAACCATAATGTATTTAACTAAAATTTATCCAAATTACAAAAATATATCATGTTGACAATACAAAGTACGCTCATACTGCTTTGATAAGATTTAAGATGCAGCCGATGATCAGCAAGTGTGCAGACCTGTACAAAACCAGATGTTTTAGGAATGTACGTGTCTGAAGCATTCAGGTGTGTGTTAACACAATGCCATAAGGGCTAGATATAAAGAATTACTGCGGAGAAGCTATTATTACACCCCATCAATCTGGAAAGGGTTTTAAAGGGGATGTAGAGTGTAAAGTGACATTTCAGCCAGAACAGAAACAAAGGAAAGGTTAGTCTTGTTAGACTGAGATCAGGAACTGAAGAATGGCTTCATTTCTAATAAATTACAAGTGTTGTAATCACAAGGTTGACGCTGAAAATAGATAGGAATTTGTTATGTACAGTATTTTTTTTGAAAAACCTCATAAGTCCACATGTATTACCTGTATTCATAATAGCAATCACTATGAAGGAAAAAGGGTAATTTCTCTCTTTTGATCCACTGAATTCCTTGCTCTCCATCTAGTTCCTGTGAAGGTCAGATTAAAGTTTAATTAATAAAGCCCACTCAACTATAAAACCAGTGTTTCACAAACTCAAATTTTACCTACAAAGACAGTGTAATGGTTGTCTACTGGAGTATGTTTGGTCAGTGCTGCGTTTTTGCTACCAAAGAGTTCAGCTTTGATGCTTTTGAGGATGATTGTGATTTTTCTTGAGATGGTTTCAGCAGTTTTATTCCCCAACTCAAACAATCCAGTGTCCTGGTTATACAGCACACCCTCGGAGAAACACTGCAAAAAGGAGACAAATACTGAGATTGTGTGAGAGTTTTGCTTACAAAGTGAATCTTAAAAATTAGCCTGACATTACCGGAAGATTTAGGAAATCATTGAAGAAGTTAACCAATACACCATCAGAGGCCAGACAGCTCTCCTGCAGAGATGAACATTAAAAACTCAGAATGAGGAAACTGCCAAACTATGACAGATCAACAAACTAAAAGTTATGAAATGCTAGTAATCAAAACTGTACTCACAAAGTTGCCAGGAGTAAGATGAGGGAATTCTTAACAGAAAAACTTGTGTCAGTTCAAATGAGGGAAAAAATGTCAAATTTCAAAAAGTAAGATGATCCTTACCTGTTGAAACATCATCACACATTGTTAACCTCAAAAACACAAAGACTTGTCCTGTAGTTTCTTCAAGGGAAGTAAAGAGTAGAGAGAGGGATTGACGTTTGAACACATTCAGAAGTGTAACTGCGGACACTCGGGGTTGCTATGTAACTACAGTCATTTTCAAAACACAGGGCCGATCAACGCGTAGTGAGGGTTGGAGACACACGACAACCACTCCGTTTCTGTTTATGTCAACCCAGAATTACTTTATCATAAATGATTTCAAATTACGCTCCTGTATAAATGTTCAGGGTCAATAACAGGCAAGATTTAAAAGAAAATAAGTCCAAACAACAGAATGACGTTGTTGTTGTTGCAGTAAATACTTTATAACACTGGATGGCGCCAAACAATTAAGAATTTATTTGAATAGATTATAACCCTCACAAATAAAACAATTGACACAAATGTATATTTATTATTTTAAAAAATTCACCAGATTTATTTTAAAACTTGCAAAGACAATGGTAAAAGTTGAAAACTAAGAAATTCAAAAAGAAAAAAAAACAATTCTGCACAGTTTGTAAAGAATGTCAACAGCTAATCAAACTATATCTGCTGTTGGGGAAAAAAAATCACAGGCATAATTTAAAAACATATAATTAAGAACTGTGTGTTTAGGGAGAAAATAAGGGGGACTGAAGGAGGGACATCTGTGGACAGTGTACATTTACAGGCACAAACAGAGAATAGTACAGACAGGCTGCTAATAACCCATCTTTGCCATTTTGAGTTAAAAGAGAAAAAAATGCTAGTGACTTTTGCATAGCACTTGAGAACAGAGTACACATTGTACTTATAGCCTCCTAACATTCCTCCTGCTCTGAGCACTTCCTGGAAGTAGATTGTCCTTCTTGCGACGGCCCACGGACTGACTGCCACACTCTCTCGAGCCGTGAAAAGAACACAAGCATGATGTGCAGAACTGGAAAGCACAGTCAGCTCTGCTACACAATCCCTCTCCTCTCACTGAATGACATCTTGCAGGATGTTGACATCTTGGGCAAGCTTTGAGGCACTCATCGCTGAAGAGAGTTTTGGCAATCTTAAAGGAGAAAAAAACAAAATGTTTTCAACTTTGCTTGTTCAAGTTATGCTTGCCACTTTCATGTCCTGTGCTGAAAAAAAGTAATAAATTTATCCAACTATTAACAACTACTCACCTCCAGAAATTTATCCCGTTTGCTGCTGCTGCCTGAGTGTATGGCGTTGTGTTGTAATAGGGTTAAAGTGCTATTTGCTGACTGCGGGGTGGAGTAGCTGGCGGTTCTGGACTGGGCCTGAACCGTCTTCAAGGCTGACCTCTTCAGCAGAGCACCTCTGGTCTCTGCATCAGAGGGGGTGGCAGCACCACCAAGCTGTGACACAAAAGCAAAGAGATCAGTAGTGTCTACCACAGCTGTTAAATGTTATATCACACAAGTGCAATAACATTAATAAAAGGCACTTTTTGAAAGGCTTTTAATGGCGACATATTGGCGAAAACTACCTCAACAGCAGCCTCTACTTCCCTTAGGTGGTTTCTTCTCTTCAAGCTTGCTTGCTTGTCCTGCTGGATCATTTCATTCCAGCTTTTACACACCAACCCACACCTGCACATCAAAAATAAATAAAAATTACCCATAACACCGATATTTTCATTTATCATCCACTGCTATTCCCAGCAAATCTCTACTTTAAAATTAAAAACACAGATTTTTTTTTTTCCATTTTGTATTAATTTCCGAAATACTTGATGGGGAAAAGCAACTTAAACTTTGATTAGTCTTGGTTTGGGAGACGTGGCAGATAATATAAATGAAAATTAGTAGAAGTAAGACTTTAAATTATAATGATAAAGTGATTTGGAAACATGAATTCATCACCTGTAGATACTCTCTGAGTCCAGCTTGCCAAATATAACAGCCAGGATGTGCCTGAGGTTCCTCTTTTTCAGCTCTGTGAGTACATCCACCTTTCCCAGACCCATCTTTCTGCCAATCAGCCCTGCCAGTGGCATCGTGGTCCTGAATGTCACTGGGGTCTTAGCCAGCGCTGCTGTGGACTTCAGCTCTTCTTTCAGGGTCGGGCTTTGGCCAGCCAACATCTGAATTTTGTGTTGGCAAATAGTGTGAACCAGCTGTAAAGCTGGAGTCAGAGACAGATTGATTAGGGCTGTCCTGAGAGGAGTGATGGATGGATTAGAAGGTGTTGCATTTGCCGTCTTGGCTGTAATGGTCCTGAGTGGAGTATCATCATCATGTTTCCCAGAGGTCTGACTATTAAAATATTTACATGTAGAAGGTGTGACGCTGCAAGGAGTGGCATCATCAGAAAAAACATCTTCTTTGGATTGACTGTAGCCCCTCTGGTGATGCTTTCTATCCCCCAAGTCTTCTTCAGACTGAGAGCCGCCTTCTTTGAGTGTAGAAAGCCTGTTCTGGCGCTGCAGACGAGAGCGCCGTTTTGCATCTGCCAGGTTTGAGGTTTCACAGTTTCCTCTGGAGGCAGAGAGGAGCAGCTCCTGGAATGAACCATCATGATCAACAGAGGAATCTTGGGATTTCTCTAGTGTCAAGGAACCAAAACCACTGTCCTCACACACGGACCTGTAACAAGGAGACAAAGGGATTAACATAATTATTATTTCCCATTCATTGATTTGATTTGTACAGCAAACACAAAGTTTCATGGAGGAAGCACATACCTAGTGTATTTGGGCGTTTGTGTGAATGAGGGTGTTGACAACACACTGGAGCTGTTTATCTCATTGCTTACGGGTGATTGAGAGTTCTCTGTAGTTGAGGCTGGTAGAAATTTGCCATAGTATGGAGTATTGATATTAAGTTGATCAGAAGGAGAAATGCTCTCACTGAAATTGGTTCCTGGAAGTGAAGCAGTTTTCTCAAAAGCAGAGAGGTGACCAGTGTTGAGTTTACCATCCTCAAGGGTGGAAGTCCTAACTTGTGAGAAGAAGAGGCGACGTTTCCTGCCAGAAAGAAGCACATCCTGCTCCAGTTTTAAAGTATTTCCTGGCTCCTGGCTTGTAATATCTAGAGAGTCGAAGGACACACTGAGCCAGTGCTCAGATCTGACACCAACAGAGGATTCACTCGTCCCGATGTACGCTGATCTTGAGTTGTCATTTTTGACTGTGGTGGGTTTGCACATGAGAAGTCTCTGTCGTAATGAGGCATCTCTTTTGTACACTTTAGGAGTTTCACACCAGCTAAGTGCAGAAGGTTGTAGTACTTCCCTGGAGTCGTTCCCACAAGACCTGACTGAGCCTCTGCGGTTTTCTTTCAGATTGGCAGACAGCTTGAGGTTCTCTTTTGGAGTTTCAGTGAATTCTTCTGGAGACAAAGATCTACAGGAGTCAACTCTGATGGCCCCCAGAGGACTCTGGAAGAAACCAGAGTATCCGCTGTCAGAACAGTCATAGCATTGCTGGCTTTTGTAGCTTTCCAGGTGGCCACTTGATTCAGGAGTGCACTGCATTGCTCTCCTCCTGTGTGGCCTCTGTTGTTAAATGCCGATTTCTGTGAGGTGGATCTAAAGTGGCCTGAAGATGACAAATATTAGTAAACAAGAAACCTAAGAACAGGAGCATAATCAATGCTAACGTAACCAATACATTAATTTATATATTACTTGAACTAGAGCATATTACAAGACAATCATTCAGAGGTGTTTCATTGCTACAATGACAGTTTCTATGATTTGGCCTTTATGTCACAACAGATTTGAAATAAAATAAGATAAAACTTATTTTATTAAGATAAAACTGCCTTTTGTGTTCAAGAAGTTTCACAAAAGCAAAGTACCTCAGTTTTCAGATATTTTAGTAAAATAATACAATTGTGATACAACCATAATTTGTAAGCATTTGCAGTCATTATGCCTAAAGTCTAGAGCCCATGGACATCAACATTGGTTGGGGATGCTTTACCTGGACTTTACAGCAACCAGCATCAGAGGTTGTGGGGTTGAGATTTTTTGCCTTCAGTTACTGATAAACATTTAACTCTGATGAGCTGAGATCTGACTGACCTGGCAACTGAAGAATAGTTTATTTTTCTGCCTTTAAAAAGTTTTGAGCTGCTTTTGCTGTATCTTAAGTCTAATTAACAATTAGCACGGTTAAGCACTGTCCTATGGGTTTTGTATCATTTGAATATAAGCAAAGTATAATCCCATACAACATATAATGAATCTAGCTATTTTTGTCAGCACTAACATCATTAATAAACATGAGCAAGTCTGCACCATTGGCAACCATATCTACCAGTATGATAACTATGCCTCAACTATGTTTGACAAATATATGTTTTGAATCATTCAGGTTTATCATGGTTTCATCTGTGCAAAGAATCAGATTCCTGAACAGTGAAGGCTTTCTTTTAGCATTTTCTGGAAATTTCTACTTTGTCTTTGCTGTTCCTGAATGTCACCAGTGGTTTATACCTTGCTGTAAACAAAGTGAATTTACATTCATAAAGGCAACTCTTGATTATGGCTTCTGAGTAGGATAAGCCCATCTTCTCCAGAGTATTCTCTGCTTCTTTTGATGTTGTGAATGGATTTTTCTTCATCAAGGACATTTTTCTACAATCATCCACATCAGTCTTCATTTGTGGCCAGCTACATAAAAACTATGAATTTATTTAACTCTAACTCAGATATGCACCATCTGTTGTGATTCAAAAAGGTTTTTTCTGCAAATTTCTAAGTTTCTAAAAACGACATTTTCTCCCTTGCTAATTTATGAGCTTATAGTCAGAGTTTTAGTTTTTCCACTGCAAATATGGTTATATTTTGATTTTTTTTTTCTTGAAAATGCGCAAATTCATAAATTCCAAATTTAAACGATGCCCATCCACAGATTTACAAGCTAAACATGTCATACAGGGTTTTAGTCGTACTGGGGCTTTTCTTTTTTTAATTCTGGGAATTTTACCCCTTCCACACTGAATATTTTACGCCATTCACCCATTTTCCAAAAACATTTATACCATAAATGTTCAAATAAATAAATAAATAAAACCGTAGCATAGCTACAGATGCGGTGTGATATTTGAGTCTCCAAAATTCAACAATTATACAAAAGTTTCGTTTAATACAGGCTCAACAACCTGGCAACCTTAAGTCCGTTAGAGACAAGAACATTTCCCAGCTAGCTCAGTTTATTTTGCTTGGTCAACTTGAATTTCCACTTTATATTTGCATATCCAGCTCGTTTTGTTCTTAAAGTGCAACAGATGAATACACAGCCATAAATAAGCCTAAAGAGTTTGTACCTCCTTACCCCCAAAACAGACATTAGCACGGGCCTCTAAAACTAGAAACGTCCCTGTCTTAACGGGATCCAGCTAGAGCTGTTTAAATGTCGTTTTGTTTCTTTTTGTTTTCTTTATTTTCTGTTGCGATAAGAATACATGATGTTGTGAACGGTTTTCAGTTGTGTAAACTAACAGAGCAACACAAACGGTGAAAGATAGCAGCTGTCTCTCAGCCGTTGCTATGAGAACGGCTGCTCCAGATTTAAATCCCACGTCGCTTTTCCCCGCTTGAAAACACGTATAACCGCGAAGATTTACAACGACCCTGACAGGAAACCACAGGAAATATAATTATTAAAAATAATACTGACATGGGTGACGAAAAGTCTGAATTCAACGTTAAATCACCAAGCTGTTACAATCATCGTGATAACTAATTAGCACGACCTGAAAACACCTGCGTGGATGGAAATGGGGAACATGAAAGCATGGTTTTCTGTTGATAAAACACCATCCGCGTTGACAAAACCAATGTAACAATAACTAGATTTATGAATAGTCAAAGCCCCATACACGCCTGTTATTAAAAATAAAATTGGTCATACATAAAGACGCTGTCGTGAAAATATTTAATATTATATATTGTGATATTTACGTCTCTAAAATTCAGTAACGATAGCCAAAGCTCGCTAATTGCATTATTGGCTGCGTAAATAACAGAGAGCCTAATATTCACAATTCAACATAAAACTTATTAAAACTAAGGCTTTCTACAGAGCCGGTAATGTTGTTACCTCGGACCTCGGTTTACATCCC
Source organism: Zenarchopterus dispar (assembly GCA_028564865.1). NCBI lineage: Eukaryota > Metazoa > Chordata > Actinopteri > Beloniformes > Zenarchopteridae > Zenarchopterus > Zenarchopterus dispar. The sequence continues at coordinate 3,323,886 of JAOWBL010000008.1, read as the reverse complement.
TACTCGTGTCTCCTTTTTTCCGACAAAATCACCACCAAACTTACGTTTTCAAATTTGGAGCCCTCTGTTGACTGAGTCACGTGTTCCTGATCAGCTCCACCGGCTTCCAGCGTGCGGTCACCATAGCAACCAGCAGACCCTAACCCCAACTTTGCGCAGAACCGGTTTAAACAATCAGAAGCCGGTAAGTAGCTTTCTTATCTCTAAAATGTCGTTGTGTTCTCGTAAATTGACGATAAAATGTTTTAATTACGTCAATCATTGCAAATGAACATTCTGCGTCGTCTGAACCTTGGTTCCTTAAACAGTTACGTCAATATTTAACCGATCCGTGATGCGTTAACGCCATCTGCTATTGACCTTAAGTTATATATCATTCAGAATTACATATATGTGCTGTTTTTTTTTTCCAGGCATGAATACAGACACAGTTCTTCAATCACTGTCTTCCAGTATTAACTACACTGAGAAGGTCCCAGTGGAACATCTAGACTACGATTACATTGGGAAATGCAAAGATGTGAAATATCTGGAGAAGGTCTTGAAAGTACTGAGGTAAAGATAAGTTGAGCTCAATGTGTAAAGAGCTAAAGACGGTTTTCTATTCCCAGCAAATGTCCTTTTAATTCTTTTTATTAATGGGTTTGCAATGGAGATGATAATTAAGACTGGAAATTCAAAATAACAGAGCTTATTAATAAAGTACCTTTCCAGAAAAACATTAACAAGAGCATTACAATAACAAAATAATGTAAGGTATCTTAAGACAACAAAAGATCAACCAGTTTATAACAAAACATATACTTAAGGAAATGTCATATGAGAAACTTTCAAAGACAATACCAATAAAATTCTAATGCATCTCATGCCACAATTGGAGTCAGCAATAAGTAAAATAATAAAGCAATAAAAACCTATTCTAAAAGTTAAAGTTAGCGATTGAAGGCCAGCAAAGATTACAGGGAAGAAGCTTTATTTTCTTAGTATCATCTATCCCTAACTGCAAAAGCTTATTAGAATGCATCCCAAAACGATAAATGGATGGAAAATGTTGCTGGAACTTTGTGTGCCCACAGCAAAAGTGTTGTACTTTGTGTAAAGGTCTGGTGAAGAGGGCATTTATCCGCATCTAATCCAGTTCTGTGAAAATCACCTGGAGAAGCTGAATCCCAAGAGCAGAGCGCTCTGGAAGGAAACACCTGTAGCCACAGCAGCCAGCTTCTCAAACGATGAGTGGAGCCAAATAGTCAGCGAATTGAAGGTACGGTACACCATGCTATGTTCTGTTTTGACTTGGTTGTTTGTTTGTTTTAATTTCTTAAATGTAATGTAAACTTCCGGCTTTGTTTGCAAAAGTTTCTCTGAGATCTTTAAAACTTTTAATAATTTGCTTTTTACAGACATGGGAAGAAGAAACCAAACAGACTGAGGCTTCCATTAAAAACCAGTCAACAGGTGATGACTTTGTGAAAGATAAAATGCCCCCTGTAAGAGGTTCCAACTGCTTTGTTCCACTTTCTGCGGTAAATCTTTTTTGTTACTATGTACAGCACATGTACACATATTCACTGAAGACAGATACCTAAAGTGTTCTTTCCGTTTTCAGAATTCAGTTCCAAAAGAAAGAAAAAAGTCTTCAAAACGTGCTCTTCCTCGTGATTATCGAGAATGGGACAAGTTGGTGTCACTTTTGTCTGTAATATTCAAAAGATAGATCACACACATAGTGCAACTGAGCATACTTATCATGGAATTAAGCTTATTTCATTTCAGTGATCCACAGTTAAATATTAGATGCTGCTCTGAAGTTTATATGGTAGAATATCTTTCTACACCTCTTTTGTCTTCATTTTCAGGTTTGATGTGGAAAAGGAATGTGACAAAATAGATGGCAATGTGTTTAAAAAGGATCCACCAGCCATTGTAAACACTGGATCCCCCAAAATTAGAACCAAATTGGATGTTTCATGTAATGTATCACAGCAATGCATGTGAGTTTTATAGTAATTGCAAAGCTTTAACTACACTAAAGTTGTTTTGTGTGTGTGTGCACGTGTGTGTGTGATATGTGTGACATGTGTTATTCAGTGCTGTCACAACAGGAGAAGCTCATTTGGGCAAATCGTGAAAAGGAAAAAGGCAATGAAGCCTTCAGAGCAAAGGACTATGAGGAGGCAGTAGCATACTATTCCAGGTCAGATTTCCCAAACAATTTTATGCATAAGAAAATTTGTGTAAAAGGAGAGTTTTTATCATTTAGAAGCATTTAGACGTGGGTAAACACAATGACATTGAGAAACGAGATTAGTAATGATTTTGGAGAAGCACTTGTTCCTGGAATCATGGAAGTGTTATGAGGTAATTTCCAAAATATCTGGAGTCCATCATTATATCCATCCATTTTCTATACCCGCTGAATCCAATTAGTGGGTCAAGGGGGTTTGCTGGAGCCAATCCCAGCCCATTTCAGGCGAGAGGCAGGGGTACACCCTGGACAGGTCGCCAGTCCATCACAGGGCCTCATATAGAGACAAACAACCATGCACACTCACTCCTATGGGGAGTTTAGAGTTCTTTATCAACCTTATACACATGTTTTTTGGACTGTGGGAGGAAACCGGAGTACCCGGAGAGAACCCCCACAAGCACAGGGAGAACATGCAAACTCCACACAGAAAGACTCCTGCCAGGAGCCAAACCAGGAACCTACTTGCTGTAAGGTAACAGTGCTAACCACTAAACCACCGTGCTGCCCTTCATCATTATTCACATTCATAGTGAAGTTTTTTTTGGGCTAAAATCTATAGACAAACTGGTTTGTCAAAAGCCAAACAGGCATGTCAGTAATAATGCCTTGTAAAGGCATACTGTTATACATACCTCCTGCCAACAGCCAAGAGCAGCCATAAAGAGGTAATTATATATGGGTTTGTTTTGTCACCACAGGATTTGGGCAAGTTGGAGTCATTGAACTAACCACAAAATCATCCATTTACCAACATATTCTGTTGTCAAATGTTCAGCCATCTGTTTGACAGCAAAGAAAGCTAAAACTGCATCATGTAGCAGGACAATTACCTCAAACACACCAGAAAATCTGCAACAGAATGGCTGAACAAGAAAAGAATCAAAGTACTTCAATGTCCCAAACAAAATACAGACTTCAACTGGCTTAAAATGCTGTGGTAGAGACTTCAAGAGGGCAGTGCATGGCAAATCCCAAATAACTGAAACAACATTGTAGAAAAAAGTGGTAAAAATTCCATTACAACTGATCTCAGCTCATCAATTATATAGATTCAAGTTATTCAAGATATTGTTGGTAAAGGAGATTCTAAAAGCTGCTGAATCATGGCGTGTCATTTGTTTTCCACTTGACTAAGTCAAAATGCAGAAGGAGTTGTATTTTGAGTTGCTCATGTGAAATTGTATTTACCTACATTTTAGATTCACTGTGGAGCAGATAATCATTATTATGGACACACCTTCCCTTTCATTTAGAATGGAAGACATGTCCAAGCTTTTGACTGGAACTTCATATTAACCTTGCTGCAACTAAAGGTGTGCTTTGTTCTTCACTTTGTTACAGGAGCCTTTCTATTTTACCCACTGCAGCAGCACACAACAACAGAGCTCAGGCAGAGATCAATCTCAAGCACTGGCACAAAGCCATGAGAGACTGTCAGCAAGTGCTTGAGCTAGAGCCAGGCAATAAAAAAGGTGCTCTCTTTTATCTAGGAAAAAAATCTTCTTACTTTTGATGTGTTAACATACTTTAGTCTTAGCTTTTGAAATACAGTTGCATTTGTGTATTTCAGGCTTCTATAATGTCCCATGTTTTTGTTATTATCAGCCCTGCTACGTCGTGCTACTGTCTATAATCATATGGGCAATTTCCAAATGGCCTCTGAAGATCTGAGGATGATTCTTCAGGAAGAACCACAAAACACTGTAGCCACTGTAGGTGACCACAGTTTTACGGCATATTTATGAACTACAGCTTGACGTTTTGCACACTAGACGTCTTTTCCTAACCTGTCATGTGTTTTGTTTGGTTGTCCCCTGTAATTATTTGTGGTTTAGGAACTTCTATCTAAAATTGAGAAGAAGATGTCAGAAAGTCAGCCGGAGCGGCAAAGCAAAGGCAAAAGAATTATAATCCAAGAAGTAGAAGAAGAAGGCTGCAGCTTCAAAAAGACACAAACTCAACCTACCGGTAACTGTCTGAATCCTCACAAAACAAACAAAGAAACAAACAAAAAAAACAATAATTATATCCTTGATTTAGACACAGTCATAGAGACCAAAAACATTTTAATAGCTTCTTATATTTTTCTTATATTTTACAAAACAGTTCATGAACTGATTTCAATGTTTGTCATATTCTTTTTTTAATCCTAAATTAAATGAGAGGCAAAGAAACAAGAACACAAAGACAAAAGTGAATAAAATAAATGAATGAATCTTTGGGTTTAATTTTTTTAAAAAAAGATTTTTTCCCCCTCTCAGTAAAACCTCTCCACTCAGATTTTATTCAAGATAATAAGAAATCTAATACTGATTATGCTGTAGTATTGTTTATTTACTGAATCTGGAATACAGCACAAATTTCCATATTATTATTATTCTTTATTATTATTATTATTGATCACTACATACTTATGAAGTATTTTGTGTCTTTGTGGCTCTGAACTGATTTACTTGACATTCCACTGTAATTATGTGGCTACCATTATGATTTTCACAGAACACGAGAGAACTCAAAAACTAAGGCTTCTTTCTTTTTTTTTTTTTGATTTTACGTATGGTTGAGTAAAGCGTGCAGGACCAAGCAGTTTCCTGCCTGTAGTAGACAAAAACCATTGTGTTCTCAGTGTGAAGAATCAGAAAGGATTTGTTATGGGAAACCCAGGTTAAGTACTGCTCAGAACAGGGCCATGATTGGAGTGAACTTTCACTTTCTAAAGCAACTCAAAACCTCAAACACATTGTTTCAGTTTGAGCCAATGATAGACTGCGGGTTTTATATCTTTTTATTTTTGCATGAGACACAAGAGCCAACCTCCAGTTTTCCTTTTGTAAGTAAATGGAGACAAACACTTCCTTTAATGACCACGAGGGAGTTTATCCAAAAGCGAGTCAGTTTCCATTGATTCCTATATTCAAATGTACACTTTACCATAGAAATAAGCATATTTACAACCTGGTAAAAAAAAAAAAAAAAGAAAAAAACCGTTTTGATTTAGATTTCACAGTTTCTGTAGCTAGATTTCACTTCCATGACTTTTGGACGCTGGCTGAATTTTTATGTACTTCATCAGTTAAATTATAGCAACTTACAATAGAAGAACCACAATCAAACTACAATACAGTTGGAGACACTGACATTAATGCTATATCAATGAAATAAATATAAAAACATAAACACGTAAAAGACAGAGTGCAAGGTAGAGCTGTAGATAAAGTGAATGCAGAAGAGTGCAGTTAGATGGGAGTTAGATAAGTTAGGATATTGTATGGGTTTAGTGAGGTGGGGTGTTCTTTAAAGTAGGGAGGAACGTCCCTGCTCCAGTAGCAACTTGTAGCTCATTTTACCAGTTCCACCAATGGAGAACCACAAAGAAATTTCAGGATTGCCTCTTGTGAATGGGTGGTAATGCCAGATGGTGTTTCATGGAGGAACATAGTGATTTGGCAGGATTATAAGCCTAAAGGATAGTGTTTAAAACCTGGGTCCAGAGGTCAGTCAGTTTGTAACTTGAACTTTATTTGGGCAGTCAAGGGCAACTAAAGAGTTGGAGTTCAACAAGTAACACTTTGATGTGAGCCCTATTTGGTCAGTTGAATACCAAGTCCGGTGCTACCTTCCCCACCATCTGTTGAGATTTGACCTGTGCATGCTGAAAAACTCATGAGAAGAGCACTGTAGTAATTGCAGCAAGAGATAACCATGGCTTGAGAGTTGTGTGGTATGCTGAGATAGATTTTTCTTATGTTATATAACGCAAAGCGGCAAGTTTGAGGTACTGATGCCACACACTCAGAGAAAGACAACTGGTCATCAGTCATTACACCCAAGTGATTCTAGATCACCATGAGATCAGTCTCGAAGAGGTTTAGATGGAGGCGGTGTGACCTTCAGCTAAATTTCCAGCCAGGGGCGTGTTTCCACTAGCAGGAGTTCAGGTTAAACCCACCAGACAGGAATTTCTAACAGGGATGACTATCTCCTCAGGCCCTTCAGCCAGCGCGTTTCCAGTACACTATAACACACAAGAGCCATCAACTGAACAAATAACACTGCTTCCCACTAGGTGGTGGTAATGTGCATTTTTTGCTGTTCACATATGTCCAGCAGCATAATAATGGACAAAAAAGAAGAATGCAGCAAAAAGCCATTTTTGCAGGGTCATTCCAGGTAATGGAAAGCAGTCTGGGCCCAAAAAATCTCCCGCTAGTGGAGCCTAACGACTCCAATTAATGACCATGGATTAATTAGGTGAAGATAAAAGATATAGCTGGGTGTCATCTGCATAGTAGTAATAAGAAAAACCATCAAGCTGACAACCAGGCTGAAGGCTGAGGTGTATATAGCAAAGGGGACGGGTCCCAGTACCAAGCCCTGAGGCACTTCTGTGGAGAGGTGATGGCGTGTGAACGTTTATTCTTGCCATGATACATGCAAGGAGGGCACTGTGAGATAATATTCAAATCATGAGTATGCTTTTCCAAAAATGCAGTTTTTTTAGAGTACAGAAAGAAGGATATTGTGTTTAACCTATCAAAGTAGCTGAAAGGTCCAGTAGGATAAGAACCAAGGACCGACAGGCAGAATTTGCTGTCCTGAGGTCCTCTATCATAGACAACAGAGCTGTTTCAGTGGAATGACCACTTTTAAAGCTGGACTAAACCACAATTATATACATAATTAGTTGTGAGTTTAAGTTTTGAGAAACATTTAATTACAGTTTGTGATGTCAAACTCCTGGCAGTCACCTTAGCTATTTAACCCCTTTTGTAAACCTGACAGCCGAACTATGAATTAAGACCATGGTCCTTCATTGTTTAAAAGAAAACATACTTGAAAACACACTTAAAAAAAAACTTGTTGTGCTGTCAGTTGGCTCTGGGGTGGCCTGGAATGATCTGTAGGCAAATGTGATCAAAATAGTCCATTTAAGTTTTACTTAGCTCATACTAACCAATGATGCAAACTAACTTCACTTGATAGTAATTCTGATTGAATCCATCCATCCAGTGAAATGAACATCTAAAAAGAGACTCCCAACTTCTGAAACAAGCATAGCTAAAGCAGCGACTGGTGACCCCACCCTGAGCTTCATCTCTGGGAAGGTGGGCACACACAAGTCACACTCCAGTTAGGGGATAGTTGCTTGGTAACCAAAAAGCTTTCCAGGAAGTGATTGGGAGATAACATACTTGGATCCATGGGGAATCTCTCTGTATATCATAAAAAGTTATAGCTTTAATTGTCTTCATGAGAAGAAAAGCTGCAGCAAAGAAGTGGGTCTGGTCCATGATGTCCTCCAGCAAAGACAGCAGTTAGGAGACTTGAGGCTGAAATTTACAAGGTTTGGTGAAAATTTACTCCTCTTATGCTTCTGTTCTGAATAGTAGTTGTCTTAGGTTCCCTTACTAAATTCTGGTTCTCCAAACTGAAAACCCAGATTGCAGAAAAGAACATTACTTCTGAGAATATCCTGAGTATGTGATTAAAGAATATGCCTTTAATCACATACTCTTGTGCCTGCTGTGCTATAGATAGAGGAAATCCCCCTTGTCTCTGGATAATGTGACATGTAGTGTAAGCTTGTGAGTAATTCACCCCTCCCCCTCTCAGGGTTTTCGCAATTCATTGCAGTTACTGGAAGTCCCTCTTTGAAGTAGCTGGGTGTAGTGCATATCAGCCCTCCCCCACTGTGATGTAACAGCTGACATCTTCCTGTGGGTGTGCTTGTCTGCTCTCTCCCTCCCTCTCCCTTCCAGCTTGTCCGGTTCAACCCAGCCAGCCTGTGGGAGGGGAGGAGAGCTCAGCTGCTCCTGCCGAAAGGGGAGACATGGGTAACGCTCAGAAAAAGCCCAGCTGCAGAGGGGACGGGGGTCCACACAGTGAGTCCAACAATTCATACCATGGAAACTGGAGGAGTAAAGGAGGCAGCTCAGACAAGTACAAAGTCGCGCAGGAGTCAAAGGAAAAGGTAGCCAACGGATCAGGCAAGAGGGGCTCAAACCCTTCAGCGCAGGCTGATCAGAGCAGTAACAGTAAAGGAAGTACAGCTGGAGGAAATACAGGACAATCTGTCAACCTTGATGCCCCCTGTGGAGCCCTGCCTCCACCTTTGTCCCGCCTAAAAAATGAAGGAAATCTGTTTTTTAAAAATGGACAGTTCGCCGATGCGTTGGAGAAGTACTCACAAGCCATCCAGGGCTATGCAGATTCAGGTAAGATTTGGGAGTCCTTACTGTGATTAATGTCTCATCTATATTGTAATATGTCTTGAGTGGGTGTGCTTGTCTGCTAATAAGTCTTGAGTGGGAATTCAGTTGACTTACGCATAGAGGGAACTCTGAGCATTATGTCAGTAAACAATTTTATTTCTGTCACTGATAGGTGGCGATAATAAACTAATGGATCATGTTCCTTCACCTGCCCATTCTCACCTCCACCTTCTAAATATTTTTATGGTACTACGTTATCAGTGCTGTTAAAACTGACCGAGCACTTTAACTGTGAATCAAAGGTTATGAGCTTGCAATCACAATGCTAGGACTTTTGTTTACCTTTTTCCTCATTCACACCACAGAATTTGAAAAACAAAACAAAATATTAAAATCTAAACATTCTCCATTAAGAAAAATAATTGATTCATCATTACTGTACAACAGTCTGAAACAACTCTTCCAAGAACAGGCATTATGATGTTGATGCATTTAATGACATTGTGCCCTGAGCACTGCGTCACAGTGAAGCTGTTGTGAGGAGTCAGGACAGTGTTGCTGTTTTAGCCTGGCTCTAAGCCTCTAAGCTCAGGTCTGTCCAAGTCACATGACCACTAACCACTCTCTGTGAAATTGAATCTGCAGGACTGCAGCTATAATTCTTACAGAAAGTGAAAGACTGAGCAGTTGATCAAGGAAGATGAACTGCTCCTCATCGGCTTCATCCACTATCCAACACATGGTCTCTGTTTTTCTGTGGGCTGTCAGGAAGTGCTCGCTACCAACCGTTCTAGCTGATGCAAATGTGGCTGGACATTGAATTTGTTCTTTTTACAGAGGGTGGGAAAGACTGCTCACAATGCAGATAATTCTCAGCTGAGAAAAGGATAGCAACTCTGAGCAAATAAAACAACTTAAACATTTCATGTGTCTGTAAAAAGGCATATTTGTATCGATCTTGCAGAGTGACTCAAACACGCTCCACATGATCTACCATCACATTAACCTTAATAGCAGTATGCATTTGCTGTGACCTCATCATTGCTGTGTCATCATCCATAATCTGATTTGATTAAAAGAGCTGGCATGCTAAGCTGACTGTATCTAGTGTATCTAGTGTCTAGTGACAGAGCGACACAGAATGTTGCTCTGTCACTAACATATTTTACTCAGTGATAACAATGAACACAGAGTGGAATTACTGTCAGACGAGTGTAAGGAACAGTACATGCAGTGTGTAGTATCCTTCAGTATGATGTCACATTTTTAGATTGACAGGCTTTACCTTGATCAGTCTTTTACTTTAAAATGTTGCTGCTTGTCTCTGAGTATGAATTCAACGTGTCACTGTGGTAAAACAGGATGTCAGATAAAGTGATCAGTTGGGTCTCTGCCTCTTCTGGGCCCCAGCAAATGACTTCACATGACAATTGACAACAATGAGCATTTGAATACACAAAGTTACTAGATCCATAAATTAATGTGTGGTTGTCTTTGCATGTAATAGACCACAATAGAAAAAAAAGGTATTGTCTTACTTTTTAATGTTTTTTAAACCCACTAACTAACTGCTGATTGAGACATAGGGCGTTTTTGTGTCAGTTACAGAAACCCTGCAACATAAACGTGCATACATATGAACACATATGCACGCACATAAAGTCTGTGTTCATTAACACTCTCTTGTTTCTACATTTCCTCTTTGTCAGGTCAGAGTACATTAAAACATCTGATACAGATTCTGAACATTATAAATGACTCGTAACACATGGAAACCTTGTTATAATGAGACTTTTTGCTAGTGAGATGTGAAGTGTCTATTTTGGATTAGACCATATTGATACATATTCAGAATGTGAACCACATAGTAATCTGCAGGATTCATGCCCAACCCCTCACCCCCACCCCTTCCACCAAGTTGTATTTCCTAACTATAATGTTATACCTCTTTCATACAGGGATTGACAGTCCAGAGGATCTGTGTATTCTGTACTCTAACAGAGCAGCATGTTACCTGAAAGATGGAAATAGTCAAGACTGCATACAGGACTGCACAAAGTAAGAGAAAATTACTTACTTGGCTCAAAGCACTACTTACAGCAGGATGTGTTAGGAGAAAAGCCTTAACACTGTTTTCATTGGATCTTATTTAATAAACACAACACAACTTCTAATTTTTGTAGAATAACATAATATTGCAGCCTCAGTAACAGATCATATCATTGTTTTGTGCACTAGGGTGTTATAAATAATTGCAATGAATCTCTTTGGAAGTAATTAATCAAGAGCAGATTAACCCTGGAGAACCCATGGGGTCAAATTTGACCAACTTTTTTTTTGCTGAAAGCCAATGTAAAGAAAGAAAGATTTACCATAAAACCCCTAAATTAGCTGTGTTTGAATAAAAGATTTGATTATTTGAATAAAAGATTTGATTATTGAATACTTGTCACAACTTGACACTGTTAAAGTAATATGTGATGTAAGACACTGGTATATTTAAAAAATATGTGAACCTAAAGTGGCTTGTAAATGTGTAAACCCAACTTTTTACACAAGCACCGTTGCAGAGGCAAGAGATTTTAATCTTGTTGCTTGTCTCATTATATCTATTTATACTAACCAGAGCCTTGGAGCTGCAGCCATTCTCCCTAAAGCCCCTCCTGCGGCGGGCCATGGCTTATGAGTCCCTGGAGCGTTACAGAAAGGCCTACGTGGATTATAAGACTGTCCTGCAGATAGACATCAGCGTGCAGGCAGCACATGACAGTGTCAACAGGTATTAGCCTTCACCTTTTACACCATGTGGAATAGAGCAAAGTGGAAGGATTTACAGTAGCAAAGATCAGAACTGATTGATTGAGTTTTAACATTCTTGACTACATTTACAATCCTTGACGGAGAACACAAAGTCAAAATTTGTACTCAAGAGCAATCTCTGGAAAAAGTCTCTTTGGCATCCATTTTTTTCTTGTTAACATGTCAACACGTATATGTCAAATATGAAGACAAATGAGATGGAAAGATTTTATTGCTCTAATGGTCTGGTTTTACATTATTATCAAATAAACAAACAAGCTGTTTGATAGCTGGGCAATTTAGCTGCCGGAGAAAAAAAGCAGCTTGAGTCTAATTATGGCTCTCAGACTGCATGTTCTCTCTCTTATGTAACACAGACGCTCACCTGGCTGCTCTCTGCTCTCGCTCTCTCTCTCTGTCTGTCGATCTATCTAGCTCTCTCTTTCTGTATATGCAGATGGTTAAATGTTAAAGAACTATATTCAATGACAAAGGTTTGGAGTAGTTAGATATCTCATCTGATGTTTGATATTGACTGTCTTCACCCAGAAATGGTATTTGTCAGTGAAACATATAAAATTATCATCTTGGGATTAATAAAGTATTATTGACATGAATATTTTTGACCCTATTTAAATGTGTTTTGTGTCCCTCAGGATCACCCGGCTGCTGATTGAGCAGGATGGTCCGGAGTGGCGGGACAAACTTCCGGAGATCCCGCTGGTTCCTCTGTCGGCTCAGCAGCACCGCAGAGAGGAAGCACCCAACGCAGAGGTCCTGCAGGCTCGGGCAGAGAAGGCTGCCAGAGATGCAGGTCTGCTAATAATAGTCATAACTAGTACTTGAAAAAAATCCATTTATTTCTGTCAAGTAGTGTTGTAAATACTAGCAAAATATTCCCCAAATATTCATTAATGTTTATTTTTACAAGTATGTGTCTTTCTAGTTTTTGTAACATTTGACATTAGCTCAGAATAGTACATAAAAACATAGATTGTAAAATGATAAGATAAACTAAAGTATTATTACAAGATAAAGTGCCAAGTGTAATTTGGATGTGTTTGACATAGTCATAGTGGAATGAAAAGAACTGACCCTCTGTTTTTGTGTAGCTGGCAGGAAGATGTGGCAGGCTTATCGTTACATCAGTGGCCATCTCTTCATACTGACCATGCAGTTTCTCAACTGCCAGCATTTTGCTACAGTAGTTATTTTTAATCTAATGAAAAGAAAGAGCTGCTGGCAGAGTTTTCCCCTCCAGAATACGCTGCAGTAAATTGATTAGCCCACAGTTTACAGCGTGACTGACTGCTGAATTAAGTTTTATGCCTCTTGTCCAGCCAGCACAGCACTGAGTTCAAAAACCTAAACCTTTAACATGTGCAGCACAGACTTGTGAAAGGGAGGTCAGTTAAAATGAATTGCAACTATCAATAAAGATTTCTGTCCTAAAAGCAAAGGGGAGTGGAACTCTTCTCTTTATGAATAATCAATATAAAGTAATCTCCACTTTACTTTGTCTTCTAGAGAGAAGAGCAGAAGTTCGTTTTACGGCGTTGAAGCAAGAGGGGAATGATTTTGTGAAGAAGGGCCAATACCAGGAAGCTCTAGGAAAGTACACAGAAAGCCTTAAGCTTAAACCAGAAGAATGTGCTATCTACACCAACAGGTCAGAGGCTTTCATTTTCATCTCCTTGATGTTTCTGCATATTTTGTACACTGCTTTACATTTACTGTGACTCTTAATGGTGATGCTCCTTGTAAAGGACAAATGTTTGAAAACACCCAGAAAACCCCATCAGTGGTTTAAATTTTAAAAAAAGTGATTATTTTTTGATTCAGCTCTGAGGCTCTGGTGGTATAGTAGCTTGTATTGTTGATAAAAATCAGCAGCCAGGTAAGAGTCGAGGAAAAAGCTTCCCATTCTTGTCACAATTCCACTTCAGATAACCATCATATTACCTGGGAAAAAATATACTAAAAAGACTGTATAGCACCTGTAACTGCAGCAGACAGGTCCTCCATTATTCATCTAAAGCCAACCATCACTGCTAAAACCAAGCCACCACTCTTTTTTTCCGTTGTTGTTTGATCGTGGATAATGTGTCAAAGGAAGCTGATGAAAAATCTCCCGTTGTGTGTTTGTTCATGTACAGCCACACCAGAGCAAACACCCACACAGCTGCAGAGATCCATTATATGAAAAAGAAACAACTCCTCTAGACATTAGAGTATCAAAACAACTTATTTATTTAATTTGTCTCAGGTATTTAATTTTTATAAAAATCATTCTCATGCTATTACCAAGAAAATATGATTTTCATGGTATCGGCTTTCATTGTCACGTTCATTTCACAGTTGGTGAGTCACAATCCCATGGTATCTTTTAGTCATACCTTAAATAAGATTAGCTGCTGTTGGCGAAAAAACAAAAAA
>JAOWBL010000008.1:3281021-3298915 GCA_028564865.1 Zenarchopterus dispar | reverse complement strand
AAGGTTTTACCAAATCATGGTACTAACCATTACAATATGTGCAAAGGAGGAAAAAAAAAAAAAAAGCAGACCTGCAGCTCCGCTCTCTTGACTGTAGCTGAGCGAGGACGATCGAACACTTCGAAGCCGGAGGCTCTGGGCTCTCTGCTGTCGTGCTGCATCACAGGTCTGGTTGGGATGCCACAGCTGCTTACAGTGGTAACAAAACTCTGTGCCACAGCCCTCCCTGCCACATGTGATTTTGGGACAGCTGGCACACCCAAAGGCTATTACTGCATATCTGGTGGAGGACAAAAACTCGTATTAGACCAAGTGGTGCACTGTGTCACAATCACAGAATAAGAAAAAAAAAAAAAAAAAAGAGCCACTTTGAATATGTAAAGATGTAAAACTCCTAAAGACAATTATAGACAAATGATACATTTACAAAAAGTTAAAATTCATCTGTGGGCAAAAAAATTCCCAAGTCACCTAACACTGAGAAAAGGTAATACAGAAGTGTGTTCATTTTCACACAGTCTGCTTCTATTAATCTATATTGTGATCTACAGAATTTTTGTGGCATCCATCAGGGCTACAAACAGGAAGACTTCAGACGTTTTTTCTTAGATGTGCTGTCTAGTGCTGAAGTTGCTTGCCACAAATGACAAAATAGGCCCCTAGATAGGGAAAAAAAGACACAATCTGGATTTAACTAAACCAGTAAATAAAAGGTTCCTATTGGAAAATGACTGCACTGATGAATATGTTTTAGCTGGGAACAAGTTATCAACCCTCACTGATGCAGCTAACAATTGCTCGTTCCTTCAACAACCAAAGAATGAGGGAGTACTAGACATAGTAGATGTACCCGGTCCTTGTGGTAAAGGATCTACTCTTTCTTAGAGGGGTAAAAAAATTAGTCTACATTAAGCAAAATCACAAACAAAATCGCAAAAAAGACTGGTGAAATTACTAAACTTGGTTCAGAATTGTCCAACTCATTATTGAAGCTTAGAAATGTTTTTGAACAAGTCTCTTACTTGTCTTTGCATTTTCCCCACACAGAATGTAAGAAGCACTCAACACAAGCTTTTGGGATTAAACAGCTGTGCAGTCTTAAGAAAACCAGGTAACAGTGGATTTAACTGGAATCAATAAAAGCCTCCAGGCTGTCAGGGAGAATAAAGACAGTCTCTGAAGCAACAGAAAATGGTCAGGTCTAATATATCAAACCTAAGACTAGAACAGTAGCAATTTTTGTTCCCGCTGTAAAACAGCAAATGATCATACCATTGTTTTATGGTAATATAGTGCCTAATTACATGAGAGATGAATGTTCATTTGAACACATAATTAGAAGCCCGCCTCTTGCCTGCAGTGGGCTGGGATAGGCTCCAGCCGACCCCCGTGACCCAGAAATGGAACAACGGGTCAAGAAAATGGATGGAATTAGAAGCGCTGCTTTTCAATTCATGTCAGGCTATGATATTTTTGAAATAATAAAAATAGCAAGCTTTGGTTTTTTTGGGGGGGGGTTTGGTACAATGTGTGTGTGTGTATTACAAATTATGATGAATAATCAGACACACAAAGGATCTTAATCTAAGTATGAAGCACCATCTCATGCCCTAACATGGCAAACTTCACCAAGAAATCATGATAATATAAAAGCAGAAAGTCAGTGAATTGTATGATGTTTCACATCATACACTGGCAGTTGCTCACGAAGAAATAAACAAAACAAAGTGATGACTGTAATGAGAAAAATACAACATAGGGCGTCAACGTGGGGAATATCAAACTGACAACTTCTGAAGGTCACTTTGCCTGCAGAATAAAGCATTAAAGTGAAAAGACTCTGCATACTATCGCCAGTGTCTGGAAGGGACGTTTTTGTAGCCAAACAAATTCAACACATTCCCGGAAGAAAATGAAATAATAAGAGAATAAAACAGAACCTACAGAGAAAAAAGATTTTTTTTTTTTTTTTTTACATAAACTGACTTAGAGAATTCTGCTGAGACACCAAAATAAATATTTTTGTCCTCTAACCACTCCATACTGTGCTCGACTTAATTCACATTTTATTCTGGATAAGGATTGATGTCAAAATGTAAACAAGTCATCATGGATCATTCAAAATGACTCAAGGATCAATATGACATCAAGCTTTAAAGAGGATAAAATGAATCAATTTCTTTTCCACAAATACATAAGGTCAAGACCTTATGTATTTGTGGAAAAGAAATTGATTCTTAGATTTTGAAATGAACATCTCATAATAAAGAACGTTTAGACAGATGTCCATTGGCTACCGATAAATGAGCTGCTGATTTGATCAGTGAGTTTGAGTCACCATTTGGCTCTTAGGCCCTTCACAAATGCAGTAGAGAGAACTTATATTTATCGTGACTTATCATAATACAAAATAATTATTACAAAATCCTGCCCAAAAAAGCCCCCAAAACAAAGTGAAACACACAATACCTATCCTTAGACGTCATACGTTTAAATCTACTGCTTACCCACAGTCTGGCGCAGGGCACCACCGGCAGTCTGGGTCAGCAACCAGCCACCTCCTCAGCATAAACTCCTCATATTTCTCCATGAGCCCCCGATCCCCCAGGATCATGCGGATATCGTGTGGGTTAAAGCGTTCTGAGCACTCAGGGCAGCTTATGTTGACACGTGACTCTGAGATCTCAATTCGTAGGTACTGTCGCAAGCAATCTATGCAGGAGCGGTGGTGGCAGGTCATGATGTCAGGGAAGTTCTCCCTTGGGTAGCGCAGAAGGCACAGGGGGCACTCAAATTGCTCTGCCCCCACTCCAACCACTACTTTGGAGGAAGAGTTACAGGAAGAAGGTCCTGAGGCAAATGAGGTGGAGGCAGCAGCAGTAGCAGCAGCAGAAGAAGATCCAATTACAGCCACTGAGAAGAAGGCAGAGTTCTTATCGTTACAGATCTCGGAGTGGATGCTCTCAATGCTGGCAATACCCTCCACTCCTGCTAGCCCTCCAGGTCCAGGATGCTGCAGTTCTCGGGACCTTGGGCGGCCTACTTTGGATTCCCGTCCTCGTCTTCTGAAAAGAGAGGCTAGGGAGAAGCGCCTCTTCTTGGGAGCCTTCTTCACAGAGGGTAGGGAGATGGAGGACGCAGTGGACTGTAGGTCCCGGTCAGAACCCATTATGTAACCACTTCCACCACCCAGCTGCTGCTGCCTCTGCATGCTCATCTCTCCAGAGGGAGGGGAGGGGTGTGCCACTGGGGAGCCAGGGCTAGGTAGCCTGTCCCTCACATGGGATGAAAGGTCTGGGTGCTGAATGGGGCTGGGAAAAGGGTTAAGGTGGTTGATGGGAGAGGGGCCAGGGGAAGGAAGGCCAGGGTGAGGGGAGAGGGCTCCAGAGGGCCCGTCTGTGTTTAAGACATGGTGACCTCTCCGAAACAACCTCGTTGTCACTTCTAATAGCCGGATTTTGGCGAAAAAGTAGGGGCTTTCTTGTTTAGAAACCGATGCAACAGAACCTAGAAAGAGCAAGAGAAGAAAAAGAGACAAAAAAAGTTACAACTTGGATAATTTCAATAACCACTCAATATTGCATTCAAGTATACAGATATTCTAATAAGTAAATAATTTTTTTAAATGATGCAAAAGTTTTAAATTATACACAATCACACAAGTTCTGGCAGGAATCAACAAGAAAGCTCTTGTGTTAGACTCCTGTCATTGCCTGCCCATAAAATTTAGAACTTACTTCAAAATTCTCTTACTTGCATAAAAGACCCTAAATGGCTACAGGACAAGACTAGAGCAGGCTTATCTTGACCTACAGTAAACTACATGCTGACCTTCAGTCCCACCATCCAGGTCCAGTGTTTACCTAGACTGTCTATATAGATGTCTCTGAGGCATATCTACAATCTGACCACCTGTTCATATAGTCATCTCTGTACTGCACCAACTAACCATGTATCACTTATATCAGTGCATAGAACTCTTAGTTCTCCAGCTAACAAATAATTACCACCAATATATTTTGCATTATGTAATAATGACAGTACATTTGTACTCCTGTCTCTGTCCTATCTGCTTCCTCTTTTCTTCCTCTACCCAGCTGGCCTTCACCAGGACAGGCCTTTCTTATGAGCAAGGTCCTGCTCAAGGTTTCTTCTCCCATAAAGGGGAGTCTTTCTATGCCACTGTTTGGCTTAAAGGTTTTTTTCTCCTGCTATGGGAGCTTTTTAGTTTCCCTTATTTCTTTATTCAATATTTAATAATATTACTAGTCATCAACCATTTCAGCTTAATCCATTTCAGAGGGTCACCACAGTGGATCACAGTTCACGCATTGTTTTGGCCCTAAAGACTGGTTCTGAAGCATGATTTTCTTCTTGTGTGGCACCGCCATGTTACTTCGAAAGCCGGTGGAAACACACCGCCGTATGTCAATCAAAATTAGCTTTGATAATGGCTAGCCATTGGCTGAGCTAACAATCATAGAACCACACTTCTGTACATATAGTTAATGCTTTATAGAAACTCTCCTGGCATGGTACAAAAAAAAAAAATTCACCCCTCAGAGTTGTCATAGATGTGAACTCAAACAACTGGGACCAAAACAGTTTTTTTAAACCAGGCTGTAAATATGTATATTTCTACCCAGACATTTTAACATGAGTCAATGGAAGCTGACTTGCTTTTGAAGCAAGGCTCTAGTGGCCAGTCAAAGGACTACAAAGAATTGTAGTTCCACAAGAGCCTCAATGCAGAATTGAGATGGTTGGCACTTGTTCCTGCCACAATCCTACAAGAACGGGGAGAACATGTGAAGTCCACACAGAAAGGCTCCTGTTGGACCTGGGAATTGACAAGTACCACCTTCTTGTTGTAAAACAACATTGCTAACCACTAATTGTGCTGCCCATTTAATAATATTACCAATATTTAATAACATTTGCCCGGTGGTCATGCTCTGGGTGTTTGAAAAGCACCTCAAGAAATTTGTATCATGACCGACGCAATATAAATAAAACTGAACTAAATCTGTATTTTAGTGGAAGAATCCATATTCTCACTTAACATGAAATATAGGTGATGCTTTTGAAGTGCCTTTAGCAAATGGAAAATGTGCTAGTTTCCACTCATTGACACATACTTTAATGTTCTTGCTGGGCTTTTCTTTTCGTCATTGTGGATACCAGTCTATGGAAAAAAGCACAGAAGGTCAGAAACCTTGCTCAGTATTGAGACAAAGAGACAAAAGCGCACTGATCTGGCTGCAAGATCAACAGTGACAAGACCTGGTTCATCTTCTACTGATATTTGCAAAAAAGGAGGAAGTGTCCGAATAAATAGCGCCTTATATAGTGCCTATATAAATAAAATTGAATTGAATTGAATTGAATAAATGCAACACAGTTGAAGAGTTTTCCAAAGTACAACAGCTACAGAGGTATTGTTACATTAATTTAACAAAAGATTCAAATTAAACTGGACAAATACCAATAGAATGGCTAACTTTAACAGAAGCGTAAAAACATTTTGTTACAAGAATATAAATGACAAAATGATCTTAAACATTTTAGTCATAAGAGAAACAAAGGGTACATGGAAAAAAACTTTTTCATTATCCATAAACAGTTGACCGAACTAAGCCAACATCTTCATATTACCAAGATCAGCAAGATAAAATACTGCTTTAAAGCTGAAGAAGTCACCGATCAATGTTTTGTTCAAGGTTCATTTGAAAAGGACAACATTGGCGAATGTATAAATCACAAATTTAAGAAATAGAAATTAAGATTAAGCACCAATATGCATCCCTTAAAGATTTACTGTGAATGCAGGTCTTTGTATTTGAATACTTCAAAACTTTACTATAATTTCAGAATTTCCTACATGATAGCAGTTCTCTTTTAAAGTCTCAGAAGTTTGCGCTCATGTGCTCGGCTGCTTAGTTGTCTTTTAATCCAATCAAATTAGTGTTCTAATATGAGAATTTCTCACATTTGACTGTGCCAAAAAACAAACACTTCTATGCCTCAAAGTCGTGTCTAAATTATAGCAATGAACAGCTGAAAAAGAGAATGTGATATTATAAGGAATTACAGGCTAAGACAGATTCAATCAAACTATCTTCTTAACTGCCAACTTCGAGAAGTCAGTTTTGTCCAAAGGAAAGTAGGTTAAATGTGTTAATGTGAGCATTTCAATAGGAAACAAATAATCACACTCCCTGGCCAAACAAAGGCACACACCAATATTTTGCTGGACTCTCGATAACAGCGTTCACTGTGGCATTGTTTCACTGTGCACTGTAATAACATGTATTCCATCTAGAATTGGATTGACTTTTCGGTCCAACTCTCCCATCATCTTTTTATTGATGATGGGAGAGTTGGACCACAATGCAAGGTTTCTCCAACACATTTCAAAGATTCTCAAAGGCACTAAAGTCTGTAATCTGTGATGTTCAATCCCTGTGTGAAAATAATGTCTCATGCTCCCTGGACATTTTTTCTTCTCTTTTTACCATTTCAAAGTTCTCTTTGTGTTGCGTGAGCATGGAAATCTTACTTTCACTTTTAAAACACCTTTAAGTCTACCATTGTTAATGCAACTTTTAATTACAAGTCCAAAGTTCTACTAAATTAAATGTGAAAGGGCAAAAAGAAAGACAATGAAGTAAATCTTTATAAGCACAATGACCACCTAATAGCCAACTGGGTTCCCTCTGAATACACATCTGGATTTGCTTTGCGTTTCTGGGTGTGGATACGGGGGAGGTTGTGAAAGAATGTTATTTCAGGAGTGTTGCTCCTGAGGTCCAGCTCACTTGTTGGTGTCTGTTTCTGCATTTACTTCCTTCTCGGGTAGAAACCACACAGAGTGGCGCAGAGGACCACAAAACATACAATGAGAGGCATACTGTTCATGCTCTTGCACTTTCTGTACCCATGGATTCTTCATAAGCCTTTACTGAAGCTGCACTAAAATATGAATCTGTCAATTTACACCACTATAAATTCAAATATAGCAAAAAATCTAAAGAAGCACTGAATACAGCGATTGAGCAGCAGCAACCAAACCACCGACACTTCTAGCAACACATTACTGTTTTCCACAAAAGCTGCATTTCCATTACCCCAATATTTGTTCAAAACCTACATATTACAAAGACAAACATCACAAATATCACAAAAACTGTTTTTCAGGTGTGCCGAGTGTGTAAAATATGGTCTGTCTTATATATATATATATATATATATATATATATATATATATATATATATATATATATATATATATATGTGGTTCAATTTCTGAATGTGCAATCCACATGCCAAAGTATCAATGAGCAAGGTAATATAGGCAATAGAATGTTAACCTTATCTTGCTTCCCATACATTAATCGGTGTGTGATTATGTGAGTGATGGAAAAAGCACTGCCACAACTCATTAGGAAAGGAATCACTGGAATTAGATGTCTGTAGACTAAAAGAGTACTCAATGAATGTGTCTACTCTTTGTGTGTGGATGGGTGAATGTGGTGTGTAAATCGCTTGGAGTGGTCAAGAAGTCTAAAGAAGTGCAACATAAATAGTTCACTTTTCCAATTGTTATATTTATTGTACCATGAATGTGTTATAATGATACAGTGTGTAGAAAACTGCTAGGCTAATACCATCCATTCAACTGTGAAAATATGACTGCATTGTGCTGACCTTGATATCTGTAAAAAACCAACTACTGCATCTAAAAATCAGCCAAAGAACATCTGCCTGGGTTTATCACTGCTGAGCAGATTCTTGAGTGTAGGCATGTGTTCATGTTAAGAGGGCTGATGACGCAGGTACACTGAACCAGCTGTCTTAAGTGAAGGCCAAGGCTGTGCCTCACTCACAAAATAAAATGCCTAAGTCAGCTCCTTGGCTGCTGGATGGGGCAGGAAAATTCAGTGTAATGATTTAAGAACATTAAAATAACCCAAATCTGCGCCTCACTGTGTAGGTTTAAGAGACCCAGAGTGAACAAAAAGGGGACAGAAAAAACAGGGTACTGTGCATAATAATATAAAACCTAAAACTAAATTTAAAAAAATAACAGTTCTCAGCCTCAGCTTGTCTCAGGCTGTTAAAGTCACCATGACACTCTTATAACAACATGAAGAATGCTGATGACATTGTCTCCTCCTCCATTATTGTTTTGATTTACCAGCACGCACACAATGAACTTGGCGTCTTGTGTCACGTTTCAGGCATGAGGTCTAGTCGCACATCGTTTCCAGAATGCTGGTTTAATGAGGGTAAGGTAATGTGTTTCCAATATTTTTTTCTCTCGTTTGGGCCAGTACGCAAAAGCCAGTGGAATAAAATTGCTGGCACACTGGTAATTAAATGTTAGAGGATGCCAGTATGCAAGCCCCTGACGTCACCTTGTTCATTGCTCGGATTTGTTGTAGGTAGTTTGATAAGAAACTGTGGGTCCTGCTCACTGAATGGGGATGCCCTATGGATAGTTTACAGATCCTACATCTTTGTAGACGTGTCATATATCCAACAGTGATGTCCAGGCTTTTTTTTTTTTTTAATTGCAGGAAAAAGGAGATGCAACTAATTAAAATAGAAAATAATAATACATTGAAATTTAAAAAATAAGAAAAAAAATATTTTAAAAAGCACCAATTTAGAGCCCCAGTGCAGAAGCAGAGCAGGTGAGCTAGGCGCCATCTCCCTCCTCCAGCTGTGGTAACATTGCAAACGCCACCAGAGATGAGAAACTGAAGTTAGCACAGCCATAGGCTAAAACTAAGTTTAGGAAAAGTGTAATGCTTTGTGAAAACACACACTGGGAAAGGAGCAATGCAGCTCTCCGAGACCACTTTGAATGCACAGCCAGAGTGGAGGGGAAATGAAGAAGGGATCTCCAGTACATCTTTATGGCACAATACCTGTGTGAAAGTGGCTAGTGTAGTCAGTCAGCATCACTCCTGCTGCATTCCTGCCCTGCTCGTCTCCTGTCTAATGTTGCCTCTATGCACATTCCTGGGCTTCAATGGAACTGGGAATAGTCAATCCATTGCCGAGCCTCCCACAGCATCATGAGCAGACATACAACAACCTCCTGGCAGGCACAAGGGGCCATTATTGAGTGATTTAGGATCAAAGTCAAACACAAGGCCATCACGGTGTTGAGCAAGTTGAAAACTGAACAAATGACATGGTGATTTTTAAATTATAAATTTAAAAATGAGCAAATGTGCTCAGAGAATAGATCTAAAATCACTATGCTCAGTTGGTTATCTTGGGCTGTTGCAAAGTTGAAACACAATACACACTATTTTTTTTTTCCTTTTAAGAAAATAAGTGAAGCCTTTCAGTAACAATCAAAACTTGCTTGTGCATAGTGTTTAGAATCTAACCCCACAACATTAAAAAAAGAATTTAAGACAATACAAAAAACAACAGCACAAACAAAGAAGGCATTATTGAATGTACAAAAAGAGGCAATGCAAAGAGAAAAAAAGGGAAATTTTTCTGATGCCAACAAAGCCAGTACAGTCTCTAGTTGTACCCCTCATCTCAGACTTCCCCTCATTCCTCCCTCACTGCACTCAGAAGGTGGTGGAAGTGGGGATGAGGTAACCATCCTGGCATTTCAGCTCAGCTGAGAGATCTAAGACCTCAGGAAGAGGAAGAAAAGACAGTGAAATAAAGGAAATTAACTGATAACCTGCAAGAAAGTTTTTTAAAGTAACTAGCGACAAATATGACTCTCTTTTCAGGTATTATTGAAAAAGTTTGGAGAACAACATGAAAGCTTGCATCCTTCCCACTCTTCTCAACAAGCAGCCAGTGCTGCTGTGGAGCCCACCCCCATACCAAAGCACTCTTAGGCAGCCCAGCACTTGCACAGCAGTTCCCTCCCTCTGCATCCACACTGATGGCAATTGTACATCTGTTATCTAGAACAGCTAAACACAACCTATGCATCCCTGGCACTCATGTTGCAGCAGAAAGTGTATTCTCTATTGTAATTGATATAGTGAAGTACTCTTACTCCTAAATGTATTGATCAGCTTCTATTTCTACAAAAGAACTTGGTTGTTATGAAAGGACAGTAGCTCTAAACACAAAAAATGTGACTACTGTTGAGTGATTTGAATAATCACAGAAACAGCTCAAAGGTGTTATTTGTGCATACGTTACTTTAAGCTTGGCAATTTACTGAAATAAGGCAGTTTTGTTTAAAACTAAAAATTTTATTTTTTTTCCTACATATTTATCTTTTTTTTTTTTTACTATAAGAGAACAAAAAATGTGTGTTTATTACACACTTGGCAATGTAAATGCAATGCACGTCATATCCTCCGTGGTGCCTGAAGCCAAATTGAGGGGAGAGGAGACGAGTCAGGAGGTGTTATCTGGATAGCATATTGTAACACGTGTGGGCATGTAGAATGGCGTGTTATCCCTACATCAACAGGAGGAAGCCCACCCTCAGAGGGGTGTCATTTTTATCTGACTGGAAGGTGGGAAACGACGGGGCGGAGAATAGTTCTGTGTCACAGGTAGAGAGTGATGTGGAGTACTGTCCGTGGTGCAGAAGCATGTACATTTCCTATCAACTTCCTCAGCATTGGGGCTGCAGATCCCGCTGCATTTCACAGCACATATCGCCCAACGCTGACATTTCCTCAGACCACTCCTGTCTGTCGGCTTCCTGTGTCTGTTGTCACTGCAATCAGCCGTTTTCGTTTAAAAAAAAAAAAAAAAAAAAAAAAAAACTTCCCCTGGTGGGTTGCACTCAGGTTACATCATCAACAAATGCCACCCAACCAGGACCTGCTACCCAGAACCCACCACCCCATGTCATTCTGTTTACATCAGGCCAGACCTGCGATTAAATGTACCCTCGGAGGCGAGTTATTGGCGGTGCCAGCTCGACATGCGACTGTCATATTTTTGTTTGTTTTGTTAATCATCGGTTAATGCAACAAAAAAAGAAAAAAAAAAAGGCAGGTGACAGGCTAAATTTAGGTATTAAACATGGGACATTCGCCAATGTAAAAGAGCTACAGATATCAAAAGACAGATAATGGTAAACTAGCCAATTTGTGCAGCATTTTATTTTTGTAATAAATGTTCAATTTTGCCTGAGATTAGGTTTTACATTCCTTCCAAGTATATCACTACATAATCTACAATACACACTTTCTTACACCAGGCTAAATTAACATTAAATTCATCAAAAAATTTTGAATCAAAAATTGTGACCCCAGGAAACAGAATCAAATAGAATTGTGAAGGACTGAAATTCTTCTTCTTAGGCTGGAAGTGATAGGCGTGTAAATCTTTCAAAGTCAAATTGGGAAAACCAAAAAACGAACTCGCTACTATTTTAAAAAGTAGTCAAAACAAACATTTACATATTCATCTGTTGCTCAATTAGAGGAATTGTCAAAGCCTTGAAGCTTACTGGATTTCTTTTCCTTGGATCTCAAAAAACTTTCACCCTCCACCCAGAAAGCTTCATCAATTCAAATGGACTTATGGGAGTTTCCAGACTTTGAAATGGTTTAATTCATTTGTAAATTACAGAGAGCCCCATCCCTTCTCCTAATCGCTATGTTCTTTTGCCCATCTAGTTGTTTACCAGGCCAACATGTGAGGTGTTTTTGATCACATGAATCAAAGTGCAAATGGTTGTGAAATCACCGGGGGAAGAGGTTCAATGCCCTATTCCAAGTGCTGGATAGGTGAAACCTGAGGTATCTTTTTCTGTTTAATGTTACTTTTTCCTCCTTGGAATAGATTATTTCACTCTTCTCTCTTTACGCTCTCTGTCCAAAATATGTACAATACTCCCCTCAAAAAGAGTGTCCCTCATCCTTAAGATGAAGGCAGATTGTTATTCTGAATGACTGCTTCTCCTGTGTTGGGCACTTGCGGAGCAGTTGCTTAAGTTTTCGGATGTAAAAGAATGTACAGGTTTGCTCCACTGAGATCCATATGCAATACTACTCAATTTCTGTTTGGATGTTTTGTCCTTTAAGTCAGCATTACGTTGGGCTTGATGTGCAGATGTGTTATGTCTGGAAGAGAACTTCTCTAGTTTCTTACATTATCTTACACAACATTTTCACACCCTTATTCCCCTTTCCATTTGTTGGTCTAGAACCGTTTTTCCCCCAATCTCTTATCCAAGTTGAAAAAGGCACAGGTTGGATTTCTAAGATGAGAAATGTTTTCTTGATATGTTGCCATTGCTTTTCTGAGGAACACAATATTCAAAAGAACAAAATAAACCAACCAAATCACTTTACATGCTAACCAGGCAAACTACTTACAGTGAACGAAAGACAACTGGAAGAATGGGAAGCTCTGTAATTACATATGACTTCAGCAACTTTTAAGCCTGTAGCTCCCTAAAGACAGCTTGAATTGACCAAGTCTTTTGGACAAAAAAAAAAAAAAAAAAGTCCACTTCCCTTAAAGCAGGGGTCTCAAACTCCAGTCCTAAGAAGCCACTGTCCTACATGTTTTAGATGTTTCCCTGCTTCAGCACACCCTGATACAATTATTGTCTCATTAACCTTGATGAACCATAGACCTTGATGATCAGCTGAGGACAATTTTTTAATTAGAATCAGGTGTGTTGCAGCAAGGATCCACCCGAAATGTGCAGGACAGCAGCCCTCGGGGACTGGAGTTTGAGACCCCTGCCTTAAAGCCTTTAAAAATGACCGTGACCTGAATGACTGAGAATAATCACCATCTTAAAATCAGAGAAGTCCCAACAACTATACATGAATTTATGCTTTTATTAACAGTTAAAACACTGCAGTTTGCATTTGTGGAGTGAAGTCCCTACCATACTATGTGTACCTGAGGACCAGGTATGTTTGATTAATTGTTAATCATAAACAGTACCAATTAGCAAGGCTGTACTTTGCAACATATGTTGCATGTGTAACAAATCAGTTCATCACTGCTAGAATTCATGGTTTGATTCTCTACCTGACTGAGCCCACACATTCAATACCAATTCTCACAATTTCTCCATTATCAGTGCCCTTTACATACCTAATTGAACTATCAACCAACTGTAAACTGTTGGCAAAAAGAGCCCTGAAGCTGGCTGGTGAACCAGTTAATAAACAAGGGCTGGTCGATGCTATGATTACACTTTAACGCAATAAACTTCATGTGGATTACAGTGATCAGTTGTGAGCCTTTTGACTTGATCAAAGATAGCAGAAATGTGTGTGACAACAGTCAAATGCCCCTTACATACTTTGTCAGCAAACTCCAGCAAAAAATAAAAGTACCTATTACCAAAAAACTGCTTTATAAAAAGTGTTTTAACAGTAAATTAACAATCCAACTTTACATTACGTTAAACATTAAATGCTCATATGAAGATGAGCATAAAATAAATATTGAAAAAAAAAACACCTTTGTAAACATTTTTTTCTTGGCTTTTATAATTTAGCAACGTTGGAAATAAAACATTTTAATCTTAGTCATAATATACTCTGTGTATAAAGTATCAATACACTTTTTTAATGTCTGTTTATTATTACAGACCAAAAATCACAGCTTAGTTTAAATATGGTAGAGTTAAAGATACAGCGAGGATGTCCTTACGAATTTTTTCCACCATCTTTAATCAACTTTTTGACGTAAATTAACAAGGACAAGGACAACTGCATAGATAATGGGGTAATATCTGTCTAATCGACTGTACGTAGTCATCAAAAAGAAGAAAGAAAAAAAAATCAAGCGGTTCCTGGAAATGGAAAGTGGTTTATGTCCTGAAAATACAATCGGAGAAAGCGGCGACTGACCACGCGCTTTGGCATACACCTGTACATCAAGACATCAACTTTGTTTTAATCTCAGATTTGGTGAAATTTAATTGTGTGATATACGTAACATGTAAGATTTCATAGACATCCTCAGAAATGTCTTGAACTGACTGCAGTTTTTAATCTTCACGCTGCAGGAGGTGCACGTAAGCTCCCTTTATTTGACAACAAAGCATGAAGAGTTACTATGATTTCAAAGCAAAACAGTGGCAACTGTTGCCGTTTCAAATGTAACGGTCTTAAATGTTGTAATGCTCGTAACGTTAGCTGAGAGGAACCGCGTTCACTGTGGTTGTCAGTCGCCAATTAAGTCAACATTTGGCACACATCTTGAAAGAACACCATGGCACATGGTGAATTGTGAAAGAGTAACAACATAATTGTTTAGGTCACAGTTTGATTACTGACGACCACCGGAGCAAGACTACCAAAAACAGCGAGTGTTAGCAGCTGGCTAGCACGGTTAGCCACCATGAAAACCTACCTTCTGTTGCTATGACACTTGTTCCGTAGACTTTGAGACCGAGAAGGTGTTTTACTTTTCAAAAACCTTTAAACTTAAAGATAACTTGTCTAGCTTCACACTTTCACGCTCCAACTGGCACTTATTTTCCCTTGACTCCGGTCCCACCTATCCGATCAGCTTCGGACGACAACAGCTTCCACAGAGCTTGCTCTGTTGTTCACTGTTCTCGTTCTAGCTCACAAATTCAAATCCTATCGCGAGATTTCGACCAACCTAGAGCTCTTCTGTAGTCTACTTTGAGTACAACTAATAACCTCTTCTCAAGCTTTAATAACAACAACGATAATAATAATAATAATAAGCTTATTTTGTTCCAGTAAAAGCTTATTCAGTTCAGATTAGTAAAGTCATTAAAAGAATTATTGTAATTTAGTTTGTATTGCAGCCCTGTGCTGAAGCAAAGTGTGAAAACATAAAAAGTAAAGAGAAAAAAAACCATATGAATTACAGTGCAGTGGCATAAGAAAGAAAAGTTATACTTAAGCTGGAGTTACAGTCTTCTTTCTTCTTCCTTTCTTTTCAGCTCTTCCCCTTCAGGGGCCACCACACCAAGTCATCCATCTCCATATAACCCTATCCTCCGCTTCCTCTTTTCTCACACCACCACCCTCATGTCCTCCTTGCCTACTTCCATATACCTCCTCTTTGATCTTCCTCCAGGCCTCCTGTCTGGCAGTTCCCACCTTAACATCCTTTTCCCAATAAATTCACTATCCCTCCTCTGTAAATGTCCAAACCCTCTCAGTCTGTCCTCTCTGACTTTATCTCCAAAACATCTAACATGCACCATCCCTTGATGTACTCATTCCTGATCCTATCATCCTTGTTACTCCCAAAGAGAACCTCGACATTTTCATTTCTACTACCTCTAGCTCTGCCTCTTGTGTCTTCCTCAGGTCCACTGTCTCCAAACCATACATCATCTCTGGTCTCACCACTGTCTTGTACACCTTTCCTTTCATTCTTGCTGACAGTCTTTTATCCCACACCACTCCTGACACTTTTCTCCACCCGTTCCAACCTGCTTACATATATTTCTTCCCCTCTTTTCCACTCTCCATTACTCTGGACTGTTGACCCTAAGTATTTTAAAATTCTCCACTTTCTTCATCTCTTCTCCCTGTAACCTGTAATAGCCATTTAGCCAGGCGACTCCAACCAGAGCACTTAGGGGAGTAAATTTAAAAAAGCAACAGTTAAATAATATAGATTTGGCCCTTTCATAAACCTTCTACACTTTGAATACATTACAATGTTATATCAGAGCATTTTTGGACAAATGATGGAGCCTGATGGCCAGTTGGATGGGGACTGCAGGGGCTCACAGTGGCAACCACTGCTGTCACTTTGACAAATACACCAGAATCTTCTCAAAAAGCTTTATATATACAATGAATGTTTTCTTGCTGAATATTGGTGATGAAAGCTGGCTTAAAATTATATTAATTTATATAATTAAGTATTTTTGATTGGTCAACAGTGCTCTTGGACTTTTGAGCATGATTCTGGCAGTTTAAGCCTGACAATTTTCATTCATGAATAGTTATGAGTGAACCCATGACTGGGTTCACTCATATCTATTAGTATTTTCAGTTGATACTGTTTTAGTACTTTCAATGGACTGAGAATTGACAAAGCTACAAGTAAACCATGGACATTTATTAACTGCTTTCTTGCATGAATCTGCAGTACGTAAGTACATACATACATACATACGTACATACACATACACACACATACATACATACATACATACATACATACATGAATGAAGGTGCAAGAAAGAGTGTCCACCGAGGAGAAGTTGAACTGTGGTAGAGGTGAATAGCATCAGGAAACTTAATAAGTTTACTCCTGCTTGGTTCTGGCAGACTCAGAATTAAATAGGCTGAAGAAGTAGTTCTGCAGAGGCCTTGAGCTAGCTTTTGGTCAGTTTGTTTGGGTGCACAGTGATAATCCACAACTTGAATCAAGAGGATCAGTCAGGATCTGGATCAAGTGTCAGACTAGATTTATTACACAAAAAGAGTTCATCTCTGCAGAGGGTCAGACAAGCTTATTGTCAGGCAACAGAACAGGTAATCAGAATATCAGGCTCAGGAACATTCACAAATGGCAGAAAGGCTGGTGCAAACACAAACAGTCTGGTGGCTGGGGAAGGTGTGAGAGGAGCTTAAGAACACAAAGGCACAGGTGGCGATAATAATGATAATATGCAAAAAGAGTAAGACAGCAGAATGAAGAACCCAGTTTGTCAGAGAAGTATCATAGAACTGGGAACTAGTTCAGCAAGAGATGAAACCAAAAACTGATGATTATCCTCAATTTCTGCTTTTGGAAACTCTTGGAAGACCAAGTAAACATTTATTCTGAGAACTAAGTGTTTGTTGGTAGAATATGAATCTCTTCTCTGTGGTAAGAAACTAGGACATTTAAAAGGCTTTTATATTCATGGAGAAGGATTTTAAATTATGTCTTGAATTTAAAAGGAAGCCAATGAAGGGAAGCCTGGAAAAAATCTCTCTTTCATTTTGAATTAGCTGAAGGATTTATTATACTGTCCTAATATCTTTTTAATATATCCTAATAATAAAGCATTTCAATTGTCCAGTTTTGAAGTAACAAATGCATGAACTCTGCTTCACTCTGGGATAGGATATTCTTATTTGTTGTAATGTTACTAAAGTGGAAAGAGAAGCACATATTAACAAAAAAAATAAAATAAAACCTAAAAGCAAAATTGTTAAGAAATTAGAAACTTCTATTTCTAGCTGTAAGTGAGCTAGAACCACCTTTTCCTGTCACAAGGCTTTCAAAGAGAAAAATCAGTACTTTTCTGCATGAGGTGTTGAATATA
Organism: Zenarchopterus dispar; assembly: GCA_028564865.1. Classification (NCBI taxonomy): domain Eukaryota; kingdom Metazoa; phylum Chordata; class Actinopteri; order Beloniformes; family Zenarchopteridae; genus Zenarchopterus; species Zenarchopterus dispar. The sequence goes on along the minus strand of JAOWBL010000008.1, from coordinate 3,281,679 downwards.
AATGTGACAGAACCCCCTGGACCAAGAAATGGATTTGGTCACTCAAATCTTACTTCCAGTACTGGCCCCAGCAGGCACTTGAACAACGGGAAGAAAACCACAGCTATCGTGTGACCACGTCTTCATAAGAGTTTTGCTTGTAGCACAAACCAGCAAATCTAATATGAAACAAATAGTGGGGTGTTTAAGACCACAAAACTTTCCAAACTAAACATTTCACAATTCTGGCTTACACAACCAACATAAAAATGACTGATTTCAATATTTTTTTTGATTACACGTGATTGTCATGTCTAAACAGTGAGAAAAGCAATAATAACCATTTTGACAAAAATCTTGTGTCCTTGACTGATCAGACTTGTTGATGTGACTGAAGTGACACCAGTTCCCTTCAACCAAACCCTGAAGCTGTTGCTTAGAACTGTGGGAGAGTCACACTAGGGACCATAGATTAAATCAGCGGTTTTCAAAATGGAGGCCATCAGGGGGCATTAGAGGGGCCTCAGAAAATTAGTGGGAAGCTAGGCCAAAAAAAAAAAAAGTTCAGCAGCAAGGTGTGTTCCAGTTTTCCTTGGAACTCACTGTTGTCTTTATAAAAATCCTTTATAATATATTTTGTGTCTGTTAAGTTTCTATGGTAAAAAGCAGCAAGTTGCTT
>JAOWBL010000008.1:3255838-3280921 GCA_028564865.1 Zenarchopterus dispar | reverse complement strand
ACACGTTTCTTCACCTCTTTTCCACTCTCCATTACTCTGGACTGTTGACCCTAAGTACTTAAAATCCTCCACTTTCTCTATCTACCCTCCCTGTAACCTCACTGTTCCACTTGCATCCCTCTCATTCACACACATGTACTCTGTCTTGCTTTGGTTAACCTTCATCCCTCTTCTTTCCAGAGCATACCTCCACCTCTCCAAAAGTCCCCCCAACTGCTCCCTGCTCTCACTGCAGGTAATAATGTAATCTGCTGAAGCATTGTGGCGTGTCAAATTAAAATACACTTATCATTGTAGAGTTACAAAGAAAACAAAATACAGTCTCTTTTGTGCAAAATGATAATTTTATTTGTCATTTAGCCAAGAGACGGGCTACACCCTGAACAGGTTGCTCACCATCACACAGTTACACACGAGAAATAATTGCAGTCACCCCCATGGAGAATTTAGAGTCACCATTTAACCTCTCATTCATGTTTTATGACTGTGGTGAGAAAGGTGGAGTTTTGAGGGGAAAACCCAAACATGCATGGAGGAGAACATGCAAAATCTTACACAAATATGTCCCATTCGAGATTCAAAACTGTCCAAATGTGAATCAGCAGCGCGAGCCACCCAACAGCTGTGCTGTCCTCTGCCTGTTCTAGGGAAGTAGTGTTTAAGTTGTTCCTGGCCCTCTTTTAACCAACAGAAATTTGATTACTAAGTTTTCTTGTTCATGTTCAAACAGAGCTCTGATGTTGTATGTATCACCACAAAGGAATCCACTCAGCTTCCTGTCTACGACTTCCACACCCCACAACAACAAACTTGTCTTTCTGCATATGAGAATACTCTGGACTGAAAATCTGCTGCATACAGAGTGAAGTGAACTGATGAGAGTACAGCCCCTTACTCTGCTCCAGTGCTGCTGACCATCCACCCAGACATACGACCCTTCAGTCTCATGAACGGTTCTCTGTTTCTGGACCTGCAGTCTCGTTCCAGCTCAGTCTCTTCAGCTGACTGCTGGAAACAGACGGGTGGGACGGGAGGTGGAGAGGGTCTCCGTGGTTTCTGGTGTGTAGGGAAATGACAATAGGCCTACCTTAAGATGACTGAATTGGAAGATGACACTAGAGCTTTTACAGGGAGTGGATGGGCTCTGAGATCAGGAGAAGAGGGTGCTGTACTTCCTTCTGACCTTAACCTTCTGAAACAGAGATTCACCAAACTGTCTCCATCCAGGCCTCCATCAGTCTGATCCCCCTACTTGAGGTCAGTCATCCTTTTTATCCCCGACCATGCATCATCCTTGTTGCTTTTCTGGGCCTTGTGCTCCAACTTTTTCCTGCACAACTGAATTTAGTCTGTCTCTCCACACTCAGCAGTCGCTTCATCCTCGAAGGTTCTTTTCTTCTCATTCTTTCATGTTATTATTAATTCAGGGTGAGGTGAGGGTGGTGTTCTCCACATAGAAGTTTATCTTGTCTTTCACACTCAGTCACAGCTTTGACGTCAGAGAGAGAGGGCAGTCAGATCTGTAGTCACAAACACACCTTCAGAGTTCCTCCAGCTTCCCGTGACCATCTCCTCACAGTTCTTCTTATCACCGGTTGCCTCTGACGAGTGTGTTTGTAGGTGGAGGTGAGAGATACTAGATTATGATGTGCTTGGTTGGGTGAAAGATGGGAGCTCTGTGTCTCTAACATTTACATACAAGTGTTTTCTTCTAAGGAGCATTTGACACACTGTTGAAAAGCTGAAGTGTAGCAGAGAGAGAGGGATGTGGCTGAGATCTCGAGAGATTAGCATGGATGCATTGGGGTGTTGTTTTTGTTGCCTAGCAACAGCTGAATTGATGAAATCACATGTAGAGTCAGCAGCTGCTGACAGTGAGTTACCCACTGGTGCCAAAATTACAAAACAAACTTTTTCAGTGGATAGTGTGGCTGGAAACTCAAACAGTTTACTGTCTGGAGTGAGGATAATAATGCATCTGAGATCATCCCTCTGTTGTTAACAAAAACTACAATTTCACCTTTATTCCTTTCCCTGCTCTGCCTGGAAACTGAGCAGCGAGGCGGTGGCGTCAGACCTAAACTTTTACAACCACTCCTCAATGTGACACATAATACTGAGAAATGAATTTATAAGACAGAACCTTTCCATAATTAGACGATTGGCCAGTTTTGCACAACATAATAAAGGAAATTCAGCATCTCCTTCAGAACTCTTTGTTTTATTGGGTTTACTTTATAGTGTCTAGAGCATAAACCAATGAATCAAATAAATGCCTTTAGTAAAAAATAAATAAATTAAAAAGTAAATAAACCACAAGGGGCTTCATAAGATCTTTTTTAATAGATACTCATAAAACCCTTATTAAGCTAAAACCAAGGTAAGTAAATAACCCCCCATAAATGTCACTGTTAAACTGTATTATTAAGCCAAAGTAATGACATAAATTTTAAACATTCGTTTATTCCCGATTTCAACTGATATGCTGTGCTGAAGTGCAACCCCAGATAACAACATTATCTTTTTAATCTAGACTGAATAATAAACAGATTTGTTTTTTTTTCAGTTTTCTTTGAGTCTAGATGAGAAGACGTTCATATAAAGCTTGACATGTTTCGTTGATGAGCTGGCAGACAGACAAACCTAATCCAAGCTAGAGAGGATTGCCTGATGCTCCCAGTCTGTTTATCATTATCTCAGGGACCAAACAGGAAGTGACAAACGAGCCAGTGGAATTTCACAGCACCGATTATTACAGCCACTCCTAGAGAAGATAAGTCAGAAACATATCATGGGACAAGCACTCCTTATTGTGGAGGAATACCAACCAAAACAAACACTGGCCTGAGCCAGTCTATACGGAGAACAGGTGACAGCAGGAATCGTGATCACAATTTGAATAAAATCCACACTCTGCATTCACTAAAGTGTAAAAATGTCCAGTTAGAGAGGCTCTAACTGGACAAGTCCATCCACTTGCAGTAAATAAAAATATCTGTCAGAGCAACATCTGAAAACAAAGGTAAATATATTACTGATGGTGCTTTGTATGATTCGACTCAAATATGAAGAGGGCAGGTACATTATCTACTCAGTCCTCCCTCCATAAAACAGATATGAACAAATACCATAAAAGTCAAAGCTGGATAATCCTTGGAAATCCTGCAGTAAGTTGTTTTGGATCAGCCATGTTACTCGTTTCCAAATATGTTCACATGCTGGTTCAGCTTAGACCAAGAGCTATAAAACCAGTGATAGTTGAAGCGGGAGGGTCAGGGAGGAGGCAGAAGAAGTCTGCAGCTGTTGCTCAGATGGACATTACTAAGTAAGCAGCGATGCCATGATGACAGCAGGCATTATTTCTTAAAATGCATTTCAAACGATTATTTTAGCTGTATTGGTAGATTGCAAGAAAAGAAACACGTCTCTCTTTCTCTGTGACATTTTCTACTTCTTTGATGATTAAGATTAAATTATGGAATTGTGCTTGTCATTATTAAATAATACATTAGGGTCATTTTGATATCCAAAAAGCTAAGAAAGAGGAAGGCTGGGTTGACACAAAGTAATTTTCTATGAAATACTTAGATATCCTCCATGGGCTGATACCTCATCTTTATTATGTCAAATATTTTATTTATAGTCAGTGTTTACTCTTGTTAGAGAAGGTTGTTTTTATATGAAGCCATAAAACGTGAGGACACAGCATTGTAATTGATTTAGAACTGTGGCTCATTTTAAGTGCCAGAGATTATATGAACATTAAAAAAACAAACAGCACAAAGTGAAAAGATAAAAGATGTGCAGCCCTATAATGACTTCCAAACAGAAAAAGATTCAGTCTATTTTGACACACAGACATAATAAATCAGTATGTTAGTAGCTTATGGCACTTTGCTTCTACCTCGACTCTTTAGCTTCGGTTATTCAAAAACAGCCTTTTTTCAACTTTCTTATGGATCAGGGTTTATTAATGCCATGAAATTCTAAATCTGCCCTAATCCATCCGAAAAGTTCCTCGTGCAGTCAAATATAAGATTTAATGTACAAAGACGTAAACGGTAACTGTGTAACTGCCAATATTGTCACTGATAACAAATGCTTGAAACAAGTATTTTTACTAATAGAACAAATCATTTTTAAAATTTTACATTTAACATTTTGGGCCAAGTAGATCTGGAATAAAGTTGTTCATACAGGCCATTTCACAGTGATGACGTCAGTCTATTGAGTCCCTTCAGTAATTTGACACCTCTACATTTTTGACACGCCCGGAGAACTAGAATACAGAGACACCTGCTGGAAGACTCCAGTACTGCACCATTACCATGTTTGACTCCACTTCTGAGTAATGTTATATGTGGAGGCATGTTCAAATGTTTGGACAATTACACTTCATATTTACATATTATTACTGAAAAAGGTTGAGTAATGAAATGAAGATGCATATTTTTGAATGAATTTATTTATTTATTTATTATTACAGCCAGTAGTTCACAATAACAAATCACCTTTCGAATTGCTCAGCTACCACCTTCCTAAACATGGCTGATATTCTGAGCACTGACAGTAAAATTACATAAAACAGGAATGCATTCAAATTTATCATTTCAATTTTCTTTTTTTTGCGATTTTTTTCAACAATTTTTTTTTTTTTAATGATCAAGGTCTAGTCAAACCATCCCTAGACCTGGCAAAGTCAATTGTTTTTTCTTTTTCTGTGTTTTTTTTTAAAGAAATAATTTATCATTTTTCGATGTTTTCAGAGTTTTAGGTTTTTCGATGTTTAAGTTTTTTTTCTCTTTTTCATCGGTGAAGCAGGTTTCAAAATGCTCAATCTGTAAGACAAAAATAAGGACATCCACGAATTACACTTCATTAATAACTATTCATCTTTCCTTTTATTCAAATACTAAAGCTAAATAAAACAGATGAATGAATGTTTCCTGCACACCTACCTTAGACGCTGGGAACACCAGCAGGGGTGGTGGACTTCTGAGCGGCCTCTTTGGCCTGGTGGGCCTGAAGCACAGCAACAGCCTCATCCACCTACAACAAAGTAGTTTATGAGCTGCTGCATTTGACTTTTCATTTCAAACATCCATTTATAAGTGAATGTTTTACAGTTGTGAAAATGACACGTTATCAACTGAGGAGTGATTATGTCCAAAGAGAAATCAACTAACCTTAGAGCGCAGAGACTCGGGTGACTCGAGCATGTGAAGCAGCTCAGAGTTATCGATCTCCAGGAGCATACCAGTGATCTTGCCCGCCAGGCTTGGATGCATGTTCTGGATCAGGGGGAACAGGCGCTCACCTGAAGAAACAAGTAGTCAACAAGCATGTTAAATAAGAGTTTGACATCATAAAGCAATACATCCAAATTGGAGCTCCCCTTCATTATTTTTCTCCTGATTCTGTGGGAAACATGCAGGGCAGCTGTGGCTCAGGAGATGAAGAAGTTAGCTGCTAAGTAAAAGGTTGGTGGCTCAATTCTTAGCACCATACTCCACATACCAACACAGTGTGCTTGTGATGCGTATAATGAGGGAGAAGGAAGCGATTGTACTGTATACATGCTGTAGGAATGTGTAAGAATATTGGAATATGATTTCTATAAAAACGGTCTGAGCGGTTGAGAAAAACCAGAAACATGCTACACAATTGCAAATCATTGGTCACAATAATGACATGGCTTCAACAAATCCTGTTTCTGTTTTCCCTGAAATAAGTCTGAGCAGACAATTAACATACCCAGCATCTGCTTCTGTTCCTGAGGAGGTGCAGCAGCCAGCATGGAAGCAGTCAGGGGCTCCTGGCCTTGGACATGTACCGCGGGCTGATGGAGGCAGAAACAGACCAAGTCCAGACTTTAAACATTTCATCATTTTTTCTTGCTATTCAAACAAAGACAGACTTTTGTGATTCTATCCGAATTATAGTTTCCACTTTCTACCAAACTGTTCTTACCACTTTCTTGCTAACATTTTGAATTTTATACCACCTTATAAAATTGTGAATATTTTGAAAGTATCTGCAAACACCAATGAAATGAAAATGAACACATTTAAAGCTGCTGAAAATGTATTTGTGTTCTCACTTGCTGCATGGTGACCTGTGGCTGGGAGGCCATGTGTTGCTGAGGATTTCGCACACCGGCGGCGTACTTGTACTGGGGCATGGCTCGCACCGGGGCAGCAGTGGCTGAAGCACTGGCAGGGCGCTGGCTGAGTGCCTGGGTCGCTGAAGTAAATGAAAAAGATACTTGATCAACCTAGTAACTGTACTGCACAATGTAGAAGCAATAAAACGTTTCTTTTTATGATTGAGAACAGTATTTTTAGAGCAGGGGAAAAGATGTGTTCCTGGTTCTAAATAGTGGACCATTGACAGACCTGTTAAAAACCTTCTCGACAAGCTGATGACGACTCAACCATCTGACTGAGTTATGCTGGAGTAGAGTAGCATCTAAAACATGCAGGACCAGGGCTGAAAACACGAATACTTACGCATACGCTGGGAAGTCATCATGCGTGGGACCTGGGTGTTGGTGGTAGTGGTAGCACGGATGGCGTTGAAGGTCTGGGGCCTTGGTGCTGATGGACGCATAGCGTTGGGCATGTTTTGGAAATCTGAAGAGAAAAACCATCCACTGACCATGTTAATTGGTGTGGAATCTGAAAGGGCAAAGTCTTTATCTCAAAAACACTGAAGGTAGGATAATACACATCAGCCCACTCACGCTGAGGACGCACGCCTTGAGTTGCCCAACGGGGACTGGGGCGGAGCTGGGCCAACTGGTTGGCAGAGTAATATGCAGCACGATTCTGGGCCTAAGAGGGTGAAATATGAGATCCTTTCTTAAATACAATAAAGTCATTTTTCAATTGTCCATTTTACCTTACTAAACATAACTTGAACCAGTAATTTAATTTTCAGCCCATTTATATATTTAAAAAAAAAAAAAACCCAAAAAGGCAAAAACAGTATCAAAATGTCAACTTGCACGTGGGTAAGCTCAGCTGACTGGCTGAAGTAGAGGCTCACCTGCGGTATAGCCGCCATGAAGTAGCCTGAAGGTGGTGCAGGCTGGTAGGGGTTGAGAACAGGGTTGGGCACCGCGCGGACGGTCGCCATCCTCTGCATGTACTGGTTGGTCAGATGAGCCTGACGCTCCTCCTTCCGCTGAGCCAGGGCCACATACAGAGGCTTCGTAGCCACAATACGTCCGTTCATCTCTGTCACGGCCTTAGTGGCCTCCTCCGGAGAGGAGAAGCACACGAAGCCGAAGCCTTTACTGCGACCGCCCTCCATCATTACCTTTGAGAGAAAAATAGGAAGAAGTAATTATCGTGACACATCACCGACCAGTTAACCATAACACGTTGCAGATGAATAAAAAGCGCGACTTCAAAATTAAAAGTATGTGAACCTTTGCACTTGTTATGGTTCCAAATGGAGAAAACTCTTTGCGCAGACGTTCGTCATCCAGGCCATCGTCCAAGTTTTTCACATACAGATTGACACCCTGGAAGAAACATTTTTTGGGGGAAAAATAAGTTTTTATCTAGTAGACAGTGCTTTTATACATGTTGATCTCGTCTCCCACACAACCAGCTCCTGAGAAGTTAAAGATATACCAAACCATCATAGGAATTAAACCCAACAGACAGACAGACAACCATTGTGACACTAGGAGAATTAAAAAATAAAAATAGAGAAGGCGAATACACAGAGCCAACACTCACAACATTTCTCTTTAACCCAAGCATTGCTTTGTATTACAGACTATGATATTTGCCCCTAATCCTGTTTAAGACCAAAAAAAAAAAAAAAAAACTCATCCCAGTAAAAAGAAGCAAAGTATGAAATCGTCCCCACAAACCTGATATCTGGTCATACGATCCTGTTTCATCTGCTCAAATTTGCGCTTGAGCTCGTTCTGGCGCTCCCCTTTCTTCTGTGCACGGCCCACGTACACTTGCCTGCCGTTCAGTTCTTTACCGTTCATGTCATCTACAGCCTACAATGAAACAAGACGAACAGGAAAATGGTTCACTGTGACTCAAACCGAGCAGAAGTAGGGGATGAGATAAACCTGACAAGATAAAAGACTCTGGAACACAGGATGGAAAACTGACACCAACCTTCTGCGCATCTTCATGTCTCTCAAAGCTGACAAAGCCAAATCCCTTAGATTTGCCACTCTCGTCAGTCATAACCCGGATACTGAGTGCAGGCCCTACAAAATGGAGAGGTTCATCGGTATGTTTAAACAGCAAGATCTTAATGGTTAACCACTACTCACGAATAGCTATCGTGTCTCTGAAATATTGCTGTTTGCTAAAATATCACCTTACCATATTTGCCAAACAGCTCCTTCAGCTTTTCATCATCCATGTCCTCCCCGAAGTTCTTAATGTAAACATTGGTAAACTCTCTGGCACGTGCACCAAGCTCAGCCTCTCTCTCTTTGCGTGACTTGAAGCGCCCAACAAATCTATTGAGAGACCACAGGAAATGTTATAAAACAGATGAGGAAAATTCTATAATCTCTCCGTTAACTGTGAAATGGATCATTAACTGATACATTCCTCGGACAGCCAAACCTCTTCCACACTAAACACACATGTTTTAGCTGTTTAAGAAAAAAAAAAGGAACCTTAAGGATGTGAACAAGCCATTTAAAGTCCCTAGAACAAGTTTGGTTTACAGCTTTATAGTGTAGTACATTTTAACATTTCCCCACAGACTCGTAAGTCTAGAAACGTCTCCACTTAAACCACATTTTTCACATGGCCCGCTTCTCATGTAGTTAAAGACTGAAAACACCAGGAACTGAGCTGCAGGTGCATTTGGCAAGATGCGATTAAGAAGAAAATCAGACTTTGATTAGGTGTAAAACACTCGTGTTAATATTTAACCAAACACTGGTGCTTGTGCATGTGTAACAGTATCCCCACTTACACTTTTCTGTCATTGAGCAACATGCCGTTCATTTTCTCAATGGCACGCTCAGCAGCCTCGTGGGTCTCAAAGTGCACAAAGCCGTAACCCTTTGAGCCATTTTCATCACAAACCACCTTCGAAAGGGCAAATGTCAGGGTGTTAAGATCAAACAGAGACACCATGCACTGAATACACTTCACAACCAGCTCCAATCATTAGTCATGCAAACTGGTGATTAATAAGAAACACAATCTCAGGCTACCTTGCACGACAGGATGTTTCCAAACGCAGAAAAGGTGTCATAGAGGGCTTTGTTATCTATGGACTTGTCCAGGTTCTTGATGAAGATGTTTCCCACTCCACTTTTCCTCAAAGAGGGGTCACGCTGAGACCACATGATGCGGAGAGGCCGGCCCTTGATGACGTCGAAGTTCATGGTATCCAAGGCTCTCTCGGCTGATTAAAATTAATTAATTTAAAACAAAACAGAATTATTATACACCGAGTTCAGGTACACAAGTCACATTATACTACAGAGATCATAAACTATGACAGACGTGCAGCATTAAAGGTTGCACATCTGGGTGGCACATGTTCAAAATGGAGTCAGGTAGTCGAGGTGAACCCACCATCAGCTGGCTGCTGGAAGTTGACGTAAGCGTATCCCAGAGAGCGGCGGGTGATCATGTCTCTGCACACCCGAATGGACAGGATGGGACCGGCCGGGCTGAACTTCTCGTACAGCATGGCCTCGGTAACATCTGGGTGCAGGTCCCCCACGTACAGGGAGGCCATGGGGTAGCTGGGCGCGCTGGGATTCATGTCTGATTACGCGATCAATCAAAATCAGTCAATCGAGGAAAAAAGAAGTCGATAGTCGATATTGTGAAATCACAGAATAAATTGGGCCTATTTTCCGAGTCTTTGGTGGTTTCACGGGAGCGCAGGCCAACAACGTGGGCTACTTAATTAGCAAAATGTCGGAGCGGGGCCTGGTCGATGTGGAGATCACGGTGTGGACTTTCCCACGGTGCGTGGGAAATTACACTATTTAAGAAACAACCTGGCTTATTAAACCCGAGGGGGAAAAAGAAAAGCTTATTAAAAAGGTAAGATATAAGAGGGTTAATTAACGAAGCTTTCAACAATGATGCTCGTCGCTTAGCTTTGCTAACGCTCTTCTCGTTCCGTCTTTCGTGGGCAGCGTCGTCGTTGCTTTGCGTGGGTTGGCAAATCAAATCCTGCTTCACCGATTTTTAATTTTCTTATAAAAATATGTCTGCGTGTGCGCTCTAGCTTTTGGTTTGTTTCATAATAATAAAATGTGTGCCGAGACTAGCTCCGGAGCACACCTACGCAGACGGACTTCACGACTGAAAGGAAGAACCACGAACCGTCTCGCGATTCCACAGCGCGTTCGTCGTCAGACGTTGCGTCACACATATCGCGAGATTGTACAATATGTTCTACCATTTTCGTTTCCGAGCGCACGTAAAGAACACAAAAAAACGCACAGAGTTGTTCTTAAAACTAACATCTGATCATAGTTGGACTAGTTTCTAACCACGCTTCGGCTGGACTGGATTCATTCATTTAAACTCAGTCTTTTCTTTTTTCCGGCATATATTTTGGGTACACATGGCACACACGTGTAAACACATTTAATCTTATTTAAGGGAATAAGTTATATTCTGATTTTACTTTACTTTTCAGAATTAATCGATTACTTATTCAAACAAATGTTCATATTCACTGGAGCGCACCAGAAATGTTTACCTGAAAGTTCAAAGCTTGAATTTTTTAGTTCAGTTTATTTTAACTGAGCCAGAAATGTCAACAATCAGTTTTTACCAACGGGATAAACACGATTATACTGTTAAATAGATCTGTAGTAATAACTGTAGGTATGAGTTCATTTAGAAGTCGCAAAGGTCCCAAAGGGCAGAAGGCAGTTTTTTAATTTAAAGATTCGTTTAATTGTTCTAGGAATAGCAGCTACATAAATAATCTTAACTTTAAAAAAAAAAAAAACCCACACAGCTGAAAGAGTTCAGTCTCACAGTATCAATGCTATTCTTTACTATATTTATATTGTTCTTCAAGATTTGAGGTTTCATTTTATTTTCTCTCAGAGCAGTGTGGGATTGAATGTTTAAGGTATTTTTTGTTTTATCAATTGTTTATTCCACAGCTGAAAGATGCTCCTCCAGTGTCCTGGCGAGTGTGAACTTCCCACAGCTCCACACGACATAGTAGTGATGCCCCAGATGCTTTAAGGATAGATAAGTCCTGTTGATGTACCGATTACCAAGGTTCACTGAACCCCAAAACAGGAACCCCACCGTTGCTAGTCACTGATCACGCCTGCTTTTCATGTTGTGGTAAGTCAAAGCATTTACTGGTAGTTTATATAGAATGATTATATACAGCTTTACCTCTACATAATCCTCCATCCTCTCCCTACCTTCATGAGTTACTCATTTAATCTTGTACAGTAATCCATAGAAAATAGAGCAGATGGTTAATATGATTACTTACTGGTGTAGCAACACTGATATTTTAGAGGTAACTATTCCTAAATGAGTCAAATTAACTGGGATTTTAGACAATGCAAATCTTTAGATCACTCATTATTAGTGTATCAAATAAAGATAACTTAAACTTTCTTGTTTGGATTTTTTTTTTATTCCACTTACATGAAATTACACATTTCTCCCCAAATAACACTTATGCTTGGGTGTTATGAAAATCCAAAGACAAAGCGAACCAGCCAAACAACAACCTGTCTTGCATCTCCACTGACTACCCATTACCAACAGTTCAGGCAAATACTGAAAAAAAACCAAAAACAAAAAAAAAGAACTTATTTGAAAAAGCAGCAACTCTACAAATATGAATTTGTTTTTACTGTGGTCCTTATACAAAACGGCAACAATACAAATTTGTGTGCTTTTTTTGTTAAAACAATCTATATTTCAACTGATTAATAGAAATAAAAAAGCAGCTTCCCCAGCAAAATAAAAAAAAATAAAAATAGAAAAAAGAGTAGCAGGTTTAACAATTGACAGTAAATGGAATGTAACCTTTATAAAATTTTGCCCTTCATCTCCAGCCCTCTCCATTATACCACCACTGTGTTTACGTTAGCTGTCATTCTTCAGATAAGGTGTGACGAGAGACTCGCTCTTTCAGAAACCACAATTTGTCTTCAAAAGATGCAAGTACTCAAAGCACCACCGAAGTACAATCATCTCTCACTCTTGAAAGCTTGATTTGCTGCATGCATCTAGAGTTGAGAACTTGCTCTCATACCCAGAACTTTAATAGCATCCAACACCCCCATAGCTCAAACTCAGGAAAAGATCAACAGCCAAAAATCCTACCCTAAATACAACACCACATCAAAACTCAGTCTCCCTACAGCTCCCATTTCCCCCCAGTTACTACAAAATGATTAGTAAACTGAAAGGAGTGAGATGAGAATACCCCCAGATAGAAAAACAAAAAAACAAAAACAATGGAGAGTTGGATGTTGATAATGAGGTGGTCGCAGTGTTGATGAACATGATGAAGATGCCCTGGATCAACGGCAGGCAGATAGGAATGACTATGGAAGTCTGTCTCAATCTCTGGGCTCTTCTGTTTCCTCTCCCTCAACCTGGTTATCAGAAGTCCACAGCTAAAAAAGACAAGAAGATGAGAAAGACCATGAGAAACAGCAAAAGACAACAAGAAGGACAGCCCTCTCCCAATCAATTCTCAACTTTAAAAGATTGACTGTTGTACAATCAAAATCAGTGGATGATTAAATAACCTGTGAGCTCACCTTCTGGGGTTTTCATCTTGCTTGCTAAATTATGCTTATTAACTGACTTAAATGCATTCAAATACAATCCACTGACTTCAAAATATCACCAAACCTTTATTTCTTTGTTCTATGTGTAGAACAATAAGAAACACGATAAACACATTATATGATGAAAAATAAGTCATTTCAGTGCTTGTTTCAAAAATCTACTTCTCATTTATTGTGGTGCATATTTAAGAAACAGCAACTTACTGTCAAGTTGTCTCTCAATAGCTGCATGATTAGTGTACTGTCTTTGTACGATTCTTCACTCAGTGTGTCGAGCTCTGCAATGGCTTCATCAAAAGCCTAAAGGATCGAAAGCACATCTTTAACAGCTGGAAAAACAAATCCCCATGCATTCAAACATTTGTGTGTTTTAGGTTAATGTGTTTTGAGGTTTTATTATTAATATGTACGCACAAGTATGCAACACTAAATATTAGCATTAAAATTTACAAGTTTAGCCTCCACATGAATTATAAGAACCAAATTAGGCAGTGTAGTAAACTCACCTGTTTGGCCAGCTGACAAGCTTCTTCGGGTGAATTGAGTATCTCATAGAAGAACACCGAGTAATTGAGGGCGAGACCAAGACGGATTGGGTGTGTGGGCTGCATTTCTTCTTTGCTGATATCAAAGGCCTGTTTGTATGCACCCTGTGAATCTGCAATAATTCCTAAGAGAAGAAACAAAGAACATAAGAGCTGTGGAAACGCAAGTGATGCTGTAAGAAATAAATACTTTAAAGTCATTTATTCAGGGTTTCATCAAGAGTAGAAAAAAAAAAAAAAAAAAAAAATCAACCTTACACTAACTGGCCTCTGTACGCCACACTTAACTAATAAATCCAAGCTTAATTTCAGTGATAATGCTCAGGAAATACTGAAACAGATAAATTTATTTTAATAGTCAATCTGAACACAATAGTTACCACAGACTTGAAATAATTATCCTTAAATACATCCAATACTATCAACATCATTTGTAGCCAACTAACAAAAGGCTAAATTAAAACATTTCAACCATTTCTAAAAGATTCAACGATTTTCCACAAAACTCCACAACAACAAGGCAGCAACAGATAATTCTCTAATACTTCAGACTACTTTGTGGTGTACCTTCTCCCCGATTTATTTTAAATGTACTTTTATTGATGGGCAGAAACCACCAGAAAGGTGACTACAAAGAAGGTTCATCACATACATGTTGAGGGAAAAATGAACTCTATGCCTGCCTGTCACAGAGGCCATTTTACAGATCTCAAGTCTCAACATTTATCAGCTTGAGCGTACACAGGATATGCTTTAATTGCGCTGTTATTTCTGAGGCAAATATTTAAAACAAAAAGGAAGCTACCCTTCAGGTGGTGTATTTACAGAAAAGGGCTGAACAATTTGGGAAAATAATTGTAATTTTTTTCCTCAATATTTTATTTAATATACATTTTTTCCCCCCTTTTTAATAAAACCTCATAGATGGCTTTAATACTAACACAATATTATATACATTTAGTAAAAAATGTTCTTCCCATAGACTAGGCATCTTTGTTTCAAGTCTTGCATATTTAAATTTAGTCAGTCAATACAAAAATACAGAATAATTGTGTTATTATTAATACTAAAACTAAAGCTGTTTTTGTTGAAAGTTTTAACCACCTTACTTCAGCATCACCCATACAACTTCAAAGACAAAGTTTAAGTATGAAATTACTGACAAAACAATGAAAGTTATACAAATTTGAAAGAGGTAATTGGTTATTTTTTAATAAAACCTCTGGCTTAACAAAATATTGAATATTGGGACCAATGAAAACAAAGTGAAATTGAGCTATTTAATATTTTCACAAATTAAACGGTAAAACTTAATGTGTCCCAGAGTTAATTGAATCCTAGTGTGTGCTTTTTGAACTGGAGCTGGACTATGGCCTTGTTGCTCCGAGACAATTAAGCCAGTGAACCACCAGAGGTTCATTGGCTTAACTGTTGAAAATATTGTTATAAGTATTCAAAACCAACAATCATGAAAAACGTTCATTGCTGAAGAGCAGCTTATGTGTACGGGATTCAGCCCCAGACAAATGTAATTCCTGCTGTGTTGTTTATCGATGTTATGAACCAGGCTTCATCACCGTGCTGGTATCATATCCTAGGCACTGGTTACTGCTCGAGTGATTTCCCGGTGCCATTTTAAATTCCACTGGTATGGAGTGACACTTTCAAACATGTCAGACAATGATCTCTGGCTTTGGCTTTTTGGCATGTCTCAGCCATAAAGCTATGGCTCTTTTTTTCTTTTTTTTTTTTTAAGTGCTGCAACAAGTTTGTAGTTTTATTCCATGAAGAAGCAACATTAGCAAGGGCCACAAACCTGATGTTGTGCCGAATCTTTTTTTTTTTTTTTTTGATTTTAACAACCCAAATAATCTCACATTGTGGATGTGCTGTTCTTCTTCAAGACTGAGGTTTCACTTGATCCAGCTGCTGACAGGCTATTGTGCAACAGATTAAAGTGCACAATGAAGTCGAGTGTGCTGCACAGTCTTGTGTCACCCAATAACTGTCATCGCATCACTCATGTGATTACAAAATTGCATCTTATATCATGATATCGCAAAAACTGTCATTCAGCCCTATTACAGAGGGACACGAGCAACAGACGAGTATCAACACCAACGATAAGTCAGATCCTGTATGTAGACTACAGGTGTCGTGGCTACACAGAACCATAAATCAGACTTAACAAGTATTCAAAAAAGTTATAATTTTAGTTTTTATTCCCTTCTCCTTGGCCATTACTTCTGCTTTCTGAGGTGAAATGCATTCAGGGATATTCTGCTGCCTCAAGTCTACACACATTTACACTGGATGGATCCTTGATGAAATGGACAGTCCAAAAACAAGTGTTTTCAATTAGAACATTATTTCAGCCATTACTGGTGATTTTTCACACGTACACCAATATAAACAGGTACTACAAATAATGAAAATTTGCTGTTTTCTAAGACTATTGAACAACATTTAATTTAATTCTAGACTTCCTAAAAACAGGGGAGACACCAAAGCCTAATTTTATTAGACTCATTCAAGTCAGAATTCATGGAAGATTGAAGAAATAACCACTTTTCTCTTGAAAGTAAGACCACCAAGACTAAAATTTCCCAGTAAAACACAAAAAAGATCAGCAGAAGGCTGTCTGCCCAACTTCACAAAAAGACTGGAAATGAGTATGGTGGCTCTGTCTAGTCATAAATTAAATCTTTTAGGTAAATGGAGTTGTTTAATGGAGGTAATGCCCATGATTATTTCTTGGCCATGAACGGAAACTTAGTGATGTTATAACAGTCAGAAGACTGCACTAGTACTTGTGTAGTTGACTCTATAGTACTGATGATCAAACTCTATTATATCTGATTATAGACAGTAATGTGACAGAAGAGAGAGCTTTTATACATTTGATTAAAGTTCCTTATAAGCTGATTTTCAAATTCTATTTGTTTTATCAATGTGGTAAAGATTGCTTTGTGAGTGACTCATAGTATTTGCTCTTTCTTGGTTAAAGGAAACAGGTATCTGTTGGTAAAAAGCTGGTGGCTCTCAACATGCTTTCCTCTTTTAACTTAACAAATGTTTATAAACTTAAAAATTATCATTGAAATTAAACGCGTGTGTTACTTATTACTTTGGCTCTCTTAGTAGCCATGAGCAGCAACTAGAGATACTTGGTAAAATGTTTTATATCCTAAAAAACAAGGTTGTCAGAGAAAGTTTGTAAATTAAGCTTAAATCATACCCAGTTAAACATGAATTAACATTAAAAATTTATATTGGGAGATACACCTGAACAATTACAAGTAAGAGTTAGTGTTCAAAAATATTTCTTGTCTTTTTTTTTGTAACAGGTTTGCCAAACTGCAACAGTCAGCAAATAACACTACATATTTAGCTGAGTCAGAAATTGATATTAGCTCCAATATTCAAGTCTTTGAATCAACTGTACAGACATGTCATATTATTCAATAATGATCCTCACAAATGGGTTGTAAAAGTCACTATACTTGTTTAAGACAATTTTTTTTCCATTAATCTGTCAGTATTTGAAGGCAGTAACTTCATGTCAGAACAGACACCGACAACCCTAAGGCCAAATCAATGAGGAAATAAATGCTCCTCATCTATGTTTTTGTCTCAATAATGGTGACACAGCTGACTGCCATACATTACAGCAGCAGAAGACATCAAATTTAAGTCAGTTATTCTAAGAACTGATGACACCATGCTTGTTACTGTGAGCACAATACGGTCTTTACAATAATACTTTGTTGCACCACCTATTTACGTCGCATAAACTCGTAGAAAAGCCTAATTCTAAACTGGTAACATGACAAGAGCAATTGTAGCAAAATGAAAAAATCCTTGATGTCATTAGCACACGTTTTAACAACCATGGATGTATCAAAGGGTAGCTGTGAGAAACACTGACATAAAAGTGTATTACAAAAGGCAGAACGTTGTCATTTTCGTCAGATTATTGAAGTTAACCATCAATGTTGGATGTCCCACGTGTGAAAAAGGCCAGAGTGTGTACCTTTTTTCTCTTGCCCTGTAGCCACCTCAGCCAAGTAGCGGTAGTAATCTCCTTTCATTTTCAAATAAAAGACTTTGCTCTCTGCGACAGTCGCTTTGGGAATGAGAAACTTGTCCAAAAGACCCTGTGGTGGAAAAAGAAAACAGGCTTTTAGAAAGTAGTAGTCTGATATATTCTTTAGAACAGCACTGATGAAACTGTGCCCCTTCCCCTTAAACAGATCACCACTTATTTGACTGTTTTTGTACATTTTAGTGGATTTATCCGACGACTCCACATGGACTTATTTCAACCTGTTACAGTAAAAATCACAGTCAAAATGTCAAGGAATAATTTATCATTGGACACGCTGACTGCCTCCTGTTGCCTCAGAGCTTGAGCCAGAGAATTTGGCTGAACTACATCACAGATGCTTCAGGGACCACTGAAGTGGGGGTGGATCTTTGTAGACGTGGATAACATGAAAGCATGGGGGAGGCAATAGGGCTGGGCTGAACAGACAAGCAGGGACTGAAGACGGTTCAGAGAGGAAAAGGATGGTGAGGACTGAGAACACGGATGGAGAAAGAGGAGAGAAAGGCTGCTGAACTCCTCATGAGGAAGTAGGTCAGTCTCAGAGTCAGGTTTGTCTCTCCACAACAAGCATGGACCACTTGACAACTTCTTCATGTTGCTAACCTGAATGGAGCTGGAGGAGAGCAGCGACTATGATAAGTAGCAGGCTACACCATAGTCCTCTGTCTTTAAAGGATTAGACCCTCTTCACAAAAGCACCAATACTTGATTTCAAGTGCAGAACTGAGCTCAGTGACTGCACTGTATATTTTGATATGTCAGGATGGATTTAGTATCATTTTTTCTTCAACACCAGCCATAAAAAGAGCTTAAACACAGTTCAAGTCCTCAGCACAGCCAAGATGATGTCTTACAAATGTTATTGATTTCTAAAAGTGGATAATGTATGGAGTTCACTGATACTCAGAAGAGTCATACCTAACCAAGCCTGGGTTCAGAGCTAGTTCAGAAGTCACATGGAGATGTAATGTAGGATACTACTACAAACACAAGTGTGAGATGTTATGTAAAACACCAGAATTCCAGATCAATAAATCAAGATGGATTTTTGAAAGTTCTACTTTGTATGATCCTCTTTGGTACACACGATGAAATAAACAAGGCTAATAAGAGCCTGTGTCTGCTGAATGCTCAAACTAGTGTGAGGGATCAGGGAAGTCCTCTGGGATCTGAATGTAGAACTGGGCCACTGGCAAGGACATGGCTATAATCAGACTACAAGCATGACAATGTACAGAACAAATTAAACTTGCACCATAAATGCACTTAATTTAATTCTATACATCTGTTTAAACTCATTACATTCAAATGACAAAAAATATTTCAAAGGGTAAAAAGGCTTTTCAGGTGCAAACAAGCAACACAGCCACATTTCTAACCAAAATACCTCTGTGGGGGACTTGTGAACACTTCAAACTCATTGTGAGTCTAGGACACACAGTTAATCAAAGATAATATATGATCAAGAGGTCCCAGTAGCTTAATTTAAACCTTAAGGGAACACAAAAATACATAGCTATCAACACATTCTGCAACAAAAATACCAATGTAAAGTCTCAAGCTTCCTTTATCAAATTCACACAAAACAATGCCTGCGAACTTCATGCCTGCTGGGCTAAATTATGCTGATTTTACACAACTCTTCTTATTTCTTCACTTATGTCCATCTGTCTGACAATTTCTTGATCATCACTGTTCAGAACAGAAATAAACACTCCTACAGCCTTCACTCAACAAAGCCTACAAAACTAATTTACATCAACTAAATGTCTTTACCATTACCCTATTCTTCTCATCTGGCTATTTCACTGCCATCCCTCTATTTCAGCCTTCTTAGAACTGCTGGCTAAGGTGGAGGTCAGTGATGCAGAGCGTTGGTGGGTCAGCTTCTCTAATTACAGGATTAAGTCCTTGAGTCATCACTAGGCAGATAATACACAAGCTAAGAGAGGAAGAGTACCACAGGTCTTCCTGTTGGTTGAAGCAATCATAATATGCTAAATATATAATGTCAAATAAATGAGTATCACCAAGACAAAACAACCAATCATAGAAAACAGTGAAGTCAATGGTAGAAAGATAGTATTACTTGAGCTAGCCAACCTGAATGCTTTGAATTGAATATTTATAAAACTGACCAGCTCAGTTAAATATGATTTCCTTTGTTATGAGGATAGGCAGTTGGTTTTGACGTGTTAATAATACTCAGTATTCTGAACTATGAAGCACCACTGATTAAGATCTTTGTATATATATTTTTCCTCTGTGGGCATCTTAACAGCTTCAGATCAGTTTCTGAATAGATAATCATAGCAGGAAAAACTGCATTGCATTCCAGTACCTGCTTTACTTAAAAGTCACAGATGATTACATCCACTTCACTTGATGAAGTGTGCAGAACACCATAATCTTTTGTAAAGTTATAAAATCTTAAAAGCTGTGCAGTAACTTCATTAACTTAAACACTAGGGCCAACCCTGAATTTTGTATGACAGTATGCAAAGCGTAGCCATTGAGAAGTGCAAATAATTCTATAAATTGGTGGTTTTCAGATTTAAACTTGGTTCAACAATTTATTTCAAGCATCAATTTGAAAGGCCAATTTGCACTTTAGTTCCAAAATTAGGGATGGAGTCAGTAGGGGAAGTTGGCTTAAATCTGCTTCTAGGCTGAGGTGCATATACATCTGCTCATTCTTCCCATTTAATAATCATGACATATTAACCTTGGCACCATGAAATCAAGACATGGGAGACCCAAAACAGAGAATGGGCAACTGCAGTGTGTCGTGGTCCATTACATTCTGGGGGAAGCTAAAATACTGAACAACAGACATCTTTGTCCACATGTTGCCCTTTTAGTGATGATGGACAGAGCCAAGGGGGCTCATGAGGAGGGGAAAAACATTTGGATGTAGATCAAGCACAATTCCCTGGTGAAAGAAGCTGCAAGAAAAAACAAAACAAAACAAACAAAAAAAAAAAAATGAGGATTACTTTGTATGTATTTAGCATACAGTTTACACTATTTTCTCAAACAACCAGTTAAAAGTTAAAACAAAAAAGGGCAAAGAACCTCATATATATCCTCCTATGATATATGTGAAATTAGGGGTGCACTGATTATTTGACATTATAAACAAAAATTGATGATAAAACTAGTTGCCAATCAATTTAATTGTTGACCATTCTTGGCAAAAAAAAAAAAAAAAAATCAACTGAGTGAGGCATCTCCTTCGCTTCATGTCTCTGCTGAGAGTTGCACTTGTGCAGTAAGTACAGCGCCAGGTAAACAATATGGCTGTGGACCATGCAAAACCACGACAACTGAAGACCTAAGACATCAAAAGTCTAAGATCATTTCACCTTAAACTTACAAAATAAAAAAAATTACTTGTAAGATTGGCAAAGTGGACCTTGCACACCACGGAAGCACATCTGTAACACATGAGCATTTAAAGAGGAGGCAGAGGTCCATTTGTGGACAAAGCAGTCGGACTTGCCTCGGTTTTTATTTACTTTTTCCATCAGTTTTAGGCTAATATCGGCAGCAAAGTTTATTAAAGATGTATTTTTGAATAAAGTGCCCATCTTTATCTTTAATTTTTAATTAGCACATCATTTAAAAAAAACTCATGCAAAATTTAAAAGCCGAGTGCTAAATAAGAGCCATTTAATAATTATAAGATTCAGAAGCCAATAAGTTGACTAATTGTTTTACTAGTCGATGACTAACCGACTATCAGAACAGTCATTAGTTGGAGTCCTAGTTGAAATAAAATAACTTTGGAGAACTCATGTACCACTGACTGGCTATCAGACTGATTAACTCAGATGTATGTTTTGGCATTTAAAGAACACTTCATTTCTGAAGTGGGGTTGTTTAAGTAATACTGAACACTTAAGTGTCTCACCTGCCTTGCCCCTGGTGTGAGCACATATCATCTGGGGTTCACTGTCTCGAATTTTCTGATTGTCCAATCAGAACGGTCTGACTGTTGTTTACTGAAGGCAAGACAC
This sequence comes from Zenarchopterus dispar, assembly GCA_028564865.1. Taxonomy (NCBI): domain Eukaryota; kingdom Metazoa; phylum Chordata; class Actinopteri; order Beloniformes; family Zenarchopteridae; genus Zenarchopterus; species Zenarchopterus dispar. The sequence continues at coordinate 3,259,444 of JAOWBL010000008.1, read as the reverse complement.
TACCGACTCCAAAACAACCCTACTTAGACTTGATTAATAATCCCAATATTTTGCTCCATTAAGTTTTGTTCCTTAACCTCCTAAGACCTGACGTACACATATGTGGAAATCACATTTTGTTGTCCGTCTTAATATTTGTTTTCTTAATGGTGCCCAAAGCAACAAGACAAAAATTTGCACCAGGTCTTAGGCGATTAAATTACACTTTTCCATATGCAGATTCATTGATGTTAGAATTTTTTTTTAAAAAGCATTATTCACAAAGATATGTTTTAGCAGAGCTGCATGGGATTACTTCCAGTGCCAATATTACCAACTTCACCACATCCTGCATTTTACATACTCTCAATCCATTTATTCTCATTAAACTGAAACCAGAAAACTGTTGTTTGTAAATTTAATTCTCAATTTAGTTTTGCATCTCTTCATGCAAACTGCAGTTTCGCCTGCTTGCTGGTTTTATGTCTAAATTTCTCTCACCCTAATATGCTTAGTTATAGTTAGGAGAATGTTTCTACTAGTTTCAACTTGACAAGTTTAAATCAAATTAAATCACATTAGTCAGCAGCACATAAAAAGGAATTCATACATAGTTTCCTATTTTAAAAGGCACAGTCAAAAAGCTTCTTTAATAGAAAATTATATTTATGATTTACATAACACATCTGTATCTAACAAGAGGGAAAAAAAAAAACCACTGAAGACTCAAACTCTGCAGTTTGTGCCCTAACAAGAATAAATCTCACCAGAACATCATTGCAGATCTCCTTCAGCTCGGTTTCGATCTTTTCCCGGTATTCTTTGGCCATGGCCTGCTTCCTCTCGCTGCCTTCTGACTTCTGCTCAATGCTGGACACGACACGCCAAGACGAGCGGCGCGCACCCACCACATTCTTGTAGGCCACTGACAGCAGGTTACGTTCCTCGTTGGACAACTGCTCGCTGTCCTCTGTCACTGCTTTCATTGCAGAAGCCATGTCATCATAACGCTCAGCCTGCTCGGCCAGCTTGGCCTTCTGAACCAGCTCCTTCAGAGGTGCCTCGCTCATGACTGCTCACTTGAGGAAAAGCAAAAAAGGGAAAAAAGGACAGTTAAACCTGCGATGGACTGGCGACCTGTCCAGGTGTAACCCTGTAATGGGATTGGCTCCAGCAGACCCCCGTGACCCAGTAATTGGATTCAGCAGGTATAGAAAATGGATGGATGAACGGACAGTTAAATATAAATAAAAGAGAACCCTATTTAGCTGAAGTTCAATATAACCGCAATTAGTGAAATTTCTCATTTCAAGATAAATTAATGGGACAAAGATATAAATTCTAAAAAATAATTCATAATTTGTGCTAGCTCTGAAATTGAATAAATCCAGAAGTGTGTGAGTCCTTCAGTTTGACTGAGATACCCACAACCAGTAGCTGACTTTTTGGGAAATATCTGCTCAACAAAAATATACCTTTGCACACAAAGGTAGCTTAAAACCATAAGAACACCAGAGAAAAAAAATCTGTTTGACCAATCAAAGGCTCCCAGTGGGTTTGGAGAGAATCATCCACTTTTCTTCCATTTCAGAATTCATGAAGTAGATTTATTCATATGGAGAAATATATCTTCACAAATAAAACTCTACATAAAACCTTCAAAGAAATATATTTTAACTGATATGCATGCAGGGTTGCACAACCCAGAAAGAGAGGGAAAAAACGGAAATATTTAGTTGTAAAGCTCAATAACAGGGGTTTTCTTTCATTGAACATAAAGTTGGGTAGATCTAACATTTATGCTGTTTATGTGGTTGTGTTGATCTTATATATTTATTTTAGTCCATTTACAATTTGCGGTTATTATTATTATTATTATTATCCAGCTACGAGATTAAGAAGTCCCACAGCAGCAGAATTATCCATGATAGTGCATAGTACAATTGAACTTACGTAAAATAATAAAAGTGAATTCAAGTCGTGTGTAAATTTCCATCAGATTTAATTGACAAAACGCGAGGCTGCTGTAGTGACGGTACAGATACTTGATCCAGCGTCGCCGTGTCGCCTTCAGGCCACGAGTGCCCCCCTTTCTCTCGCGTACACTCGCCACACCCATCCCTGTACCTGTGGCTTGCCGAACAAGCGAAAAATGAACCAAAATGTGCACTCGAACGCTCAAAACTGTTATGAACGCCATTATTTCCTGCACGACGTCGACTCAAAAGTGCTACTCCTCAATTCACAAGCACATTTATAAAGCGAGAAACTCAGCTGAGTAAATAAAAACCAACGGCTGTCGCTTAGGCCCTCGAGACTAGTTTCCAGTATGGCGCCAACTATTTCCTGAAATAAAAGCTCCCCGAGCCAAACGGCGTCTACAGACCAATGTTCATCATTACTCTTTCGTCCTAAAATCACGATAAATCTACTTATTGAACTAGTCACATTCAGTTTGACTTGGGCAGCTGTCCATTTAAGGATAATAATTACTTTTACTTCATTTCTTGGTTTTCTTAATGCTCAAAGTAACCGAAATGTGGAAAAGACTTAACTATTAACCACCCTGCCACGAATATTAATTGTAGCAGTAAATCTATAACGTGAGAAATAGGTATAACAGTCCATATTTAGCAACAGCAATTAATCAAAAGGGAACAATATATATCCACGATTCCCGCATTCTCACTTAATCAGTTACCAGATTTAACGTTTGTAGTCGGAAGCACAAGCGCTTCAACCCAAGACTCTGACACGCCTTCCTGATGTTCCCTTTTGAAACCAGCCATTAGACACATCCCGACGACAATGTTAGCTAAGCTAACCATTGTTCTTTAGTTTGGTGAGCGTCGCCTCGAAACCACAACTCTACTGACAAAGTGAACAACGAGCTTCTATTATCACCAGCAAGTTCTGACGGCAAATCACAAGACTCATTCATTAACCATGCTCGGTAAACACGGGAGTTTTTAAGACTGTAGCCATTTCATACCTGAGTACTGGCAGATGTCGACGTACCAAGGTGCAGCTGATTCTTTCCGCCCGTCCGAGTGAATGCGGTCCGCTGCTTCTCCTTCCAATCACACCGGTCCAAGACACGGCCGGAGCAAGGGAGGACTGACGTCAAACGTTACTAGGGTAACCAAGTGTGAGGTATTGTGGGAGTTGAAGTTCTTAGTGTTACTTCCTTGAGCCGAGAGCTGTTGGTAAGCACCACTTGAACTTTGTCACAGTCGTGAAACACCCATTTACAACACTGCATTTATTACAAGCACTTCGGATTAAGTTCACCATGCTGCTTCAAGCTAACAGAAACCTCAGAGGTCCCTGGCACGTACAGACACTTTTATTTTTTATCTTTTGTGACCCTGCATGGTATATTACAATTTTGCAATTACAATCTTCAGAACAGAGATCTTGAACGGCAGCAGTTATACAGGAATTGTTAGAAACTGTGGCACCACACATACGTGTATAGACCTATCTCTCTCTTTCTCTCTCTCTCTCTCTACACACACACACACACACACACACACACACACACACACACATATATGTATGTATATAAGGAAAAGAACCATGTGTGACATTTATCTTAAAACATCAGATGTACCTCATTTACATTTG
>JAOWBL010000008.1:3217768-3247314 GCA_028564865.1 Zenarchopterus dispar | reverse complement strand
GTGTGTGTGTGTGTGTGTGTATATATATATATATATATATATATATATATATATATATATATATATATATATATAATATTATTATATCATATCAGCTCCACAAAACCATAAAGATAATGAAAGTAAACAGGTGGCAAACCTGCAGCAGGTTTTAGGAGAATCCCTGCAGATATCCTGAGGTGAAACCTCATGTGATTTGAATAACAGTCAATCCTTAATTCCCACAGGAGCTCAGAGAAGAGACAGCCAATGGCTCTGCATTTGCATAGACGTTAACAGGAGAAATGGGTGGGGCTCTGGATTGTGGCCATGTCCTGCATGATCAGCCGGAGACAGGCCTGAACCTGTGGTTCAAAACTCAGAGGAATGAACCAGCGACGTCATACGCTAGGTTTTTTTTCTTCTTTTTTTCTTCTGTGCCAAGTCTATGCCATCAGTGGCACTAGCATGGACTTGCCATAGGCTTGATAAGAAAGTGAAAATTAATATCTGTGAACATAGAGAACTGGAATTTTTTTGTTCTACTTATTTGGAAGCAGAATTGTGGGTGAAAATACGTGGGGCGTGTGAGAAACACCATGTACGTCTTTCCTGCTTTCATAGGAATTAAGGGGGTAAATTAAAGCTGTGTGTTGTAAGTATGATCATAATCAGCAACTGCAAGCCTCTTGATGACTTCACTGGTCTGGATTATTCAGGTGTGTGTTAATGCAATGCCAAAGAGCCACAACATCAGTCAGGACCTTAGGGAGGCCGTTGTTGCTGTTCATCAATATATATTGATGGTATAAGGTATATGGTTATAAGCTGCAATATTCAAGAATGTCACTGATCTTCTCAGGAATTTCAGCAAGTTTACTCTGATCTAGCTCTGTAATGTGTTTTAAAGCGAATGCAGTATGCTTTAAAGATCGTAACATGTCACTATTTTCATAATCTATCCTACTATGAAACTCAGACGTCTATAGACATCTGTTCTTTAAATGAATCAGGAAAGTCCACTCCCACCTGGTTGTCATCTGGTTGATTCACAAAGCCTCAAAGTCATTTAATGACCAGTTGAACCAATTAGTAACTCATCCCAAAGCTTTTCACAGCATTGGCACTCTGATAAGTAATGTTGGATCATTTTTACAGTATGTACAGAAGTGCCCCGACTTGCAGTGATGTATTAGTTAATGAAATAACATATCAGCTATAGTTTACATGTTATGGCAGATTCACCAGCTTCCTTCAGACATTTTAAGACGGTCGTGTTTACATGTAGAGGCTGCTGTACTGAAGGAATGTTGTTTTGAGTTATTTTATCGTCACAATTTTAAAGGCTGATGTCAGACTTTCACTTAAATACTTTCCTCCTACTTTCCCCTTTTACTTTTTCCCACAGCTGACTATAAGGAGAGCTTCAGCACCATTGGAAACGTGGAGGAAATTGCCTACAATGCTGTGTCTTTTACCTGGGATGTTAGTGAAGAAGCCAAGGTAAAATTTTAAAAGAGACAGAAAGATCACAACTGTTTCGTTGGCACAAAATGATCATATATTATATGAAAAGAGATTGTTTAGTAAAGCTGCAGGTTTTGTCTTGAGAGAGAAGGAGCGTCTCCTACTTTGTCAGATTTGGCAGACGTTAGTAACAAATAGGGACAGATCCTGGAGAAAAGAAAAGTGAAGGGGGAAGAGAAAAAAGCGGGTTGGATTTCACCATTGTAACGGCAAGATGTAAATACTCCCACACTCACAGAGAGTAAGCCAATCCTCAGGGTGTTTGGGGTGTGGGCCCGATAGTTCACATTCTTTAATGAGAAGCCCACAAACAACTGTCTTTAAGACATGGAAACACAGCTTTACAGGTTTTAAGGTAAATATTTACAGTTGGGCGTATGATGCTGTTGTTATGTTTGCTGTGTGTTCAGGTTGTGATCAGTAGTTGTGAGACGAAGACACAGTCAGCCTGTAGCTACTCTGCATGCAGCTAATGAAACTGAACTGGGGCCCCTGGAGATCAAAGGCCCACATGCAGAGATTATCCATAAACTGCTTTAACATTCTTTATTTTATTTTATTTTTATTTTGTTCTGGTTCACTGATTACTTTAATGCATCATTTTTGGTAGTGAAAACACAAAGCATTCTCCAGCAAATCAAAATATTCAGTGTTTCAAACTAAGAGAATGTGGTAAATGTACACAACCTCGGAAAAAGTGTGGTTTTAACTGGTTTAATTATAATCATTTACATTTGGAATTAGATGCGTCATAAAAATGTGTTGGTTTTTTTTTTTCTTTGTAAAATCTTGGAAACTAAACCTCTTTAATGTTTAATAGGAAGCTAAGACTGAACTGGAATTCAAACACTTCTTCTATAAAGTTTTTGTTCTGAATTTTTTTTTTTTTAATCCTCGTGTATATGTACCAAATTTCTAAAACAGAAAGCTGTTTGCACAAGACAAATATAACCTAACATTAGTCATGTAAATTATTGATTTTAATCCAGTATGAATGGATCTGGCTGCTTTTTCTTCCTCTTTCCTGGTGAAATTGTGGCTTTCCGATGAACAAAACAAATTATGATTTTTTAATTTTTTTTTTTAGGGAGAAAATCTTTCATCAGGTTCAAAGCAAACACTCGTCTGAATGTTCAAAGCGTTTATGACAATGTAAGCTCCAGTTACACTTTTCCACTTCCGTGCTGTTTACTGTTGCCACAGCAACATAAGCACACAGGTCACATTTAAGTTTGGGATGCACCGATCCAGCTTTTTCAGATTGTGATTGTGATGCCAGAGGTTTGCATATCGGGCGATACCTGATACCAATCTGATCGGCATCAGGGTTCACTCCAACATTTCTCTCCAAGCTAAACAATAATTTCATAAGACAAAGTACAACAACGTGAGAAGAAATGTAATGAACGATTATTTTTTTGTTACAAAGGTGAACAGTGGTGCACCAACTTTCTAACTGAACATGGACAGAAACAAAATCTATGTTTGGGTCATACATCTGGGACAAGTTTAAAGTTAAAAGATCAGCTCGTGGATCTGTTTAATTTTCCAATAACAGATCCAGTTATTTTGTCTGTATTGGTTTTGGTATCCAACCCTAACATTGTATCCAAGTGTTAATTTGATTAGTCGACACAACTGTCAAATTGTGACCTGCTGTAAATGAATTCCAACTTTAGAGTGTACGATCAGATACTTTCAGGTCAACTTCACTACATATCCAAGGACTTAATGTGTCCTGCACAAAACACAAATGTTGGGATGTGATTTCTAAAATACTGGAGATTGTAAGGCAATACTAGTCCCATTCATATCACGTTGAAAGGCTTTGTGCATATTAATGTTTTCATCTAAAACCTTCTAACCTTGTTCCTGCTACAGTTGGCATCCGTGTGATTACGCTCCTCTGTGCAGACCCCGTTTCAGTTCGCAATCGCAGCTTTTGTGGTCTAATGTGGATGGGAAAGCCAGAACAGCTTGGAAATGATGATGTAGTTGCAGTGATTGGTTACCTTTTAAGGTGGAATGATTAACGTCAGACAACACAGATAACCGTTTAAATGTCATGGCTAATTGCTGTAACTTAAGGTGTTTGAAAGCCTTAAGTTTGATCTGGCTGTGATGACTAAAAAAACACCTCAGTTGTGGAGAGGGCACCAGAGCCAAGATTTTAAAGGAGTGAACAAAGAGGAGCTCCACCTGTCGCTCTACAAAAATGTGCTCAATATTGGGACCTGATCTGGAACATCTGATTCTATTTTGATTTGGAAAAAGTGAAAGTCTAGTTTTATTCCTTTTGCTCTTTGAAAATGGCTGAAAGTGTGAGATTCATGTCATTTGGGAACTAAATGCTCTGTACTTTTATTGTTTGAATACAGTGAGAAAAGTGAATAATTTATGAGATTAGTTTTTTATGTTTCTGCTCTTAACTAACATTAATATCCACATCTCATAATGCTTTTCAGGACTTCTTTTTTTTTAAGTCTGTTGCAGGTTTTTTTTGTGTGTGTGTGTCCAGCATACATTTTGCAGCATCATCAGGTTAATCATATTCTGTAGTTTTTGTCCAAGTGCATGTTCAAAGCTAGCAGCAGCAGCCATCAGAAGCACTAACCCATCTGGAGGCAGAGATCCTCATGTGGTCAAACTACATGTCGAGATATTAATATCCCTATTCCTCTCAGCTAAAGGGTGCACTCGTTTCAGGAGTCCATGATTTTGGGGATGCTGAATGGGAATGCGTGGCTCTCAGATGTAAATATGATGGTGCTTGCTGATTCGTAAACCTCCACAGAGCAGCAGATGCTGTTGTTGCTGCTGCTGTGAGGAAATTCCTCAACTCATCGCTGCACTCGGTTTTTCTGTAAAGTGCCACTTGGAAATATAAGTTTCCCAACATAACTGGATCGTCTAAGCAAACTTTGCTGGACCAACACAAAACTGATTTAAGTGCACAGATCCAGTTTCATTTTTGTCTCTTTTGGCATGTTTTTTTTTTTTTCTGTTGCGCAGCAACCAGCAGCATCCTCTTTGAAACAACAACTTCCTGCAGCGTGACTCTGTTTTTGTGTTTGTTTGTGCCTGCTGTGGAGCGGATGGCACTGAGCAGCCACTTCACAAGTGACCTCGGGAACTTTTTGCCTTTTATGAAGGGATTTGAATGCTCTCAAATGCTGTGAGCACAAATACAGAAAGAGAGAGGGGGGAAAAAAAAGCCTCCTACTCGCACGCATCCACAGAGGGTTGAGGGATTCATGTGGCGCTTGTGGAGGAATTGAAATGGCTTGGGTCTGTGGAGGTGTAAATTCATGGACGTGTAGGAGGCTCATTTGAGCTCCAGGCTTTTGCAGCAATCAGCCCTCACCTCTGCAGGTTGAGGCATGATGCTGTTGAGGCTGCGTAGTGGGAAAATTGCTGGAGGAATCTTTGCCGTTATTCGTGTCTTCTGACCTGTTGCTCAAGCTGTCTGTCCTGTTTAACTGGAAAATTCAACAGGAGTTTACGACAATTTATGCGGTTTGGCATCCATCATGGGAATTGTTCTGCTATCTGAATAAATGTGTGAGATAATATCTAATGGTGTTTACGTTGCACACTGAAAGAGTCAGTAATGAGACGACTGCTGTGTAATTCGATGTAGAAAATCCTGTTTTTGCTACATTATTTGGCTCCAGAGTTTGGAAGAGAGCCATTTATTTCTCAGAGTTGACTCTAAAGGATCTGAAACAACTTTAAGCTACTGAAAATTTCAGAGGTAGAACTCTCACTCTCCCGTACATGGGTGTAATTCACAAGTGTATTTTCACTTTAGATTTGAGACTTATTTGTCATTTTTGGTAAGGCTTTTGAAGAGCTTGGGCGCTGTTCATGCTGACTCATGACTCTTGTGACCCTCATTCATCACTGAGTCAGGCTGGGATTCATGTAAGAACAAAGATCTCTCTCAGCTCTGAAGCAGAGTCTATAAAATGAACTGAAATTTCGCCCATGAAATACAACTAATACATTAGTATTGATAAAATAGAGCAGGAGCAACTTTTAATATCAGTGAAATGTTTGTTAGTACCTACAGAAAGGAAAGAAATGGATGTATATGTGTTTCACTTTGTGAAGATTGCTTACGTCCCAACCCACTCACTCTGCTTGGCTTCACGACTTGTGCTGACAAGATTAAAGGATTTTTTTTTTTCACATTTGCATTTAGTCAAAGCAACTTACAAGAGAGGAACAACGTACGAAATCCCGGGATAAACATAAAATACTACAGCTTTTAAAGGACGGAGATCAAGAAAAGGGGTAGGTTAGTGTGTTAAAGGTGTTGGGGCAGGAGGTTTTCTGGGAAGCGGTGAGTGGACGTGAACCCTCCTCCAAGTCTCACTGAGAAAAATGTGGTAGAGGAGGAGCAACGAAACCGTGCAGCTGAGGGGAAGTGCTGATTTGGGAAGCGGTCTAGTTGTGGGGTGACGTGCCCTTTTTGGCTGATGAAACACCAGATGGACCTCTGGACCAGCTGTAGGAGACTGAGTGTGGACGCTGGCAGTGATGTTGAAGGAACATTGCAGTAGTCAAGGTTAAGGATGCTGATGGTGTATACCAGGAGATGTTTTACATCCTGTCTATGCAGCTGCCTCATTTTTATTATGATTTAAAGTCCAAAACCATGTAAAACAAATGTAACATGGACAAAAAAAAAACCAAAGCCCTGACATAAATGTGAATATGGCATTTCAGTTTTTGTTTTCTAATAAATTTATAGGTCGAACATGAATACCCTCAAAGTTTTCACTATAGACGAATGTGCAGACATAGATCTGGTCTTCAGCATGACTTTTTTTAAAAAGCTTTTTTGAACAGTCTTTTTATATCTTCCATTCTGACTTCAGAACCACTTCTTTAATCCTCACGAGGAGTCCCCACTCAACATTAATGGCTTCAAACCACATGCGTGTTTTATTTTGTTTTCTTAGGTGTTTATCTCTGTGAACTGCCTGAGCACAGACTTCTCCTCCCAGAAGGGGGTGAAGGGCATGCCTCTGCTGATCCAGATCGACACCTACAGCTACAGCAGCTGCAGCAGCAGGCCCATCCACCGGGCCTTCACTCAGATCAAGGTCTTCTGTGACAAAGTGAGGAATCACTTCTCTGGTAAACAAGACTAACCAGAATTACAGCAAAAATAACTTTATAAACTTTTTTTTTTCCAGGGTGCTGAGAGGAAGCTTCGTGATGAGGAGAAGAAGCAACTCAGGAAAAGGACAAAAGGTGAAAACGATGACCAAAATGTTATTTTCAAATATATATAAAATCCCCTGAAAAATAAATGGGTGGGGATTTAAAAAAGCAAGGCGAATGTAATCAAACCTCCATCATTTGTTATTTGAGTGGCTGGCTGGGAACAGATGTTGAGTTTCTGCTCTGGTGATTAGGGAAAAGTGGCAGCTCGGCGCCGACACCTCTCATCATGAGGTCTGAAAGCACACTGTTCAGAAGCATGCTTGACCTGGATTCCCAGCCGGTTCTCTTCATCCCTGACGTACACTTTGGAAACCTGCAGAGAGCGGGACAGGTGAGGGACCTCGTGCAAAGGAATCGTCTCCATGCATCTCTGCACGTAGACGTTGTGCGTTCCTGATGCTTCTTTACTTGTTTGCAGGTATTTGCCTTCAACACTGACGAGATGGTCAGAGACAGGTGAGTATCATGCTGACGTGGTTGAAACTCGCCCCATGAGCCACCATCACCATCTCGCATCAAATCATGAGTTATTTAGTTTTAATATTGAAGTTATTGATACTGTGATGCAGTAATGTGGTTTAGCTGCAGTCGAGTGGTCACGGTGCTCCCAGTTTGGTTTTGATGGGAACTAAACTCAGAATAAGGAGCAAACTTTCACCACCTAAAACAACTCAAAGCTCATACATCTGATAGTGGTTGGAGCAAATACTGCATTAGGTGTGTGCAAAAGGTTGTTCCCTTCCTTTATGTTGTATGTTGTGTAAAATATCATAAAAATCATTTTAATATTGTAACCTCAGATGAAAAATATTTAACTTTTTTTCCCCACTATCATATTACATATTTAACAAAAATGAAGTAAAAAAGATTTAAGCAAGAAAAAAGTACTATGCTTAGTTTTAAGCGCCCCCATAAAGCAATAGTTTATAGAGCCACCTTGAGGAGCAATAACACGGAAAAGTCACTTCTTGTAGGATCTTATCAGACTCACAGACATGCGGAGGAATTTTACACCATTCTTCTTTTGGTTTTTTAGTGTTCGCTTTTGTGCAGTTCTCTTCAGGTCCTACCACAAACTTTCACGTGGAGTGTTGGACTTAGATTGAGACATTTCAAATCCTTAATTTTTCTCATTTTCAGCCAGCTGACGAGTAGCATCGTTCACTGTGATGTTGGCACATAGCTGATACTCTTCAGCTTTTTCTCTCATGACCCAGCTTTGATCAAGGTCCAGCTGTGGGAGGATTCTGGTACACAGGAGAGTTCCTGATCAAATGAACAACTGAGCAGCTGCAAGGTGTTCAGGTCCTGTAGATGGAAAAAAAAGTTGTGTTTTCCCCCTCTCAGGTGTGTGAACACACCTGAAGGCCTCTGTTGATCAATAATCAAGACCCGATGTCTAGTTGCACCAATTTTCTTTCTTCTGAGATTGTATTTGCCTAATTCTGAGACCCACGTCAGAATTTACTCCAGACTTTGTCCCAGCTGAGAGCTCTGTGAACACCGTAGACTGCTTTAAAAACAAACAAACAAAAAATGTCGATTTTGATTGTTACTCTGCATTTTTATCGTACAACACTGGAGAACAGAAGTGACGATAATAACCCTTAAAAGCAGAGCTCCGATAGGAATTCACTCTGACAGCATGTGCTCGTGTGTTCGTGCTCATCAGGAGCGTTTCGGTGAAGATGTCAAGTCAGGAAGATGGCAGTCAGCCTTTATCCAAAAAATCCAAGGTGGACCAGGAAAGGAAAGGTAACCGTCATGATGCCTGTCAAGTCCCTGTCTTTATTTTCATTACTGGACTAAATGAATTCAATGTTTTGCCTGTTTCTTGCTTCATCAGTTCTCCTGTATGTGAGGAAGGAGTGTGATGAAGTGTTTGATGCTCTAATGCTACACGCTCCAACGCTCAAAGCACTGATGGAGGCGGTGAGTGTTGCTGAAGTATCGCAGGAGCCGGTACCCATTAAATCAGCAAAACAAACCTAAGTCTGCACCAAACAGCAGCGGTCCACGGACGTTCAGCCGACAGTTAGGACTGAGGGAGCTTTAGCAAGTTTTAAATGTACTCCGTCTTCACAGATCTCGGAGAAGTATGCAGTCCCTGTTGAGAAGATGGGCAAAGTTTACCAAAAGAGCAAAAAAGGGTAAGAGACTCGACAGAAACCAGACTAAGTTTGGATTCTTGCCAGCAGCTCCGAGAAGCTCAAATGAGACGGAGCGGAGGTTTAAGTTCAAGTGATGACGCTGATGGGAATATCTTCAGTGTTTTTGGACACGCAATGGAAATTAGGCCTAATATTTGTAGAAAAGCTAAAAGATGAAAGTTACTAAATGTTGTTCTTACTGGAGCATAAATGTCTGGAATAGTTCACAGCTGTCCACATTGGTTGTGAGCCAATAATCTGATATCTAAAGATCACCAAAATATTTGTTTTAACATCAGGCATAAATTTGGACATAATCTCCATCCTGGACATGTTGAGATACTTCTCTCCGCACTGAATTCATTGAACACTTTTCTGACAGACATTGCTACTCTTCACAGGACATAACCTTACTTTAATTCACCATATGGTTAATCAAGTTTCTCCAGTCTTTTTTTGTGCGGTTTGTCACTTTTTTTCTCCCTCTCAGAGTCCTGGTGAACATGGACGACAACATCATCCAGCACTACTCCAACGAGGACACCTTTATCCTAGCTATTGAGAGCACGGCCGACTCGTTGCGAGTGATTCTGTCAGAGATCTGACGTTTGTGTTGTCAGCCTGCTTTCATCTGTTGTTTCTCTGCGTACAAATCAGAGCGCTGCTGGGAGAAGCGGTGGTCAAGACTCGTGTATAAACTCATGAGGCAAGCTTAGAGGATGACGCCAAACTATTCTGAGGGCCAGCTAGGAGTCTCAGTAGGATTTACTGCCCTTTGTGAAACTTTGATGAAACCCCTACCAGCAGACAATATGCAACCAGTAGTTTTTGCACTGGGAACACAGACTTGATTAAACCTGAAATTTTAGGTTTTCCCCCAAATTGGAAGCATTTTTACCCAGCAAACACCCACCAATTCCTTCTGATTTTATTTTATTTTGTAAAAAGTAGTTGCAACCAAGGTTTATAACAGCAGGGGGCGCTGGTGTGACTCGCTCTTCCTTTTCTGCTTCCTCCCTGTTATCTATATTGTTTAGTGGGGCTGTAAATTAGATGACAAAATACCTTAAAGCTTTTTGTTGCACATACAGTCTGCCAAACATATTTACGACGGTTTATGGTTGAGGCTTATTGTTTTGTATTTTCAGGTGTCAAAAGTACTCCCGATGTCTTGATTCTGCATCTAAGTGAATTCTTTATTCAATTTCTTTTAAAAAAAGTGTATATATACCAAATGGTGCCCTTGAGATAAACATTGTGTAGTTTTTATGCTGTTATTCAGGATCTGAAATGGCACAAGGAGCCTTTCTGGAACAAGACTGGCAGTCTCCAGGATGCTGTTAAACTGTTTTGCTTCCTCTCTCTGTGTGTGTACGTTTATTGCTCTTCCTCCCGACAAAGAGACTGCAGTCATTAGTATTTATGACATTACTTATGTAAAATTGTGTTTACACAGTCTTCTTCTGGGGCTATAACAAACCATCAGAGCTTCACAGTGGAATGCTGTACTCCAACTCCCGGTCTGTGCTTCCACTTGATTCACTGACACCTTCTGTATCCATCATGTTTTATGCACTGTGATGTACAGCCTTTTAAATGAACCAATAAATATAGTTTTATATGCAGCTCCTGGTCCCTCCTCTTTTGCTGCATTAAATAAGGTGTAACATCGCGGTTCTCATGAGCAGTTTATTAGCTGGGTTCAAAGGAAAATCATAAATGCTATGTAGAGGATTATAGAGTGCAAAATTTCTTCAACTGTGTTTGGTCACAATGTGTATGAATGTTATCTGAGGGTAAGAAAGAAAGTTTTTATGGTTATTTGTTTTGGTTCTATTATTTTTTTTTTAATCATTTATACTTGTGTATTTAAATAATTGTCTTTAGATTTTTAACTGCATGGCACCATGTGGACCTAAAAAGTGAGATTTCAGCACACTGAATGTGGTTGTACCGACAAATAAACGGTCTTGAGTCTTGGCATCAAAATGATAATAGATGGTTTTCTGCATTATCTGGTAAGAAATTTTGATTTTGATCTTCAAATTTTGGTTCTGATCTTGGGGAAGTGGTAGTTTAGTGGTTACAGAGGTGCGTTTGGGTGTGGAGAACCCAGGTTCAATCCCCCAGGTTAACAGAAGGCCACTGTGGGCCCCTGAGCAAAGCCCTTAATCCCTGAACTGCTCCCCGGGTGTTTCAGCTGCCCAGCCCACTGCTCCTAGTCTAACTAGTGATGGGTTAAAAGCAGAGGACAAGTCAGTGTCTATCATAAGATATGTACTGACAATAATATGGATTATCCTTGTCATAGGATTGTCTGTATGTACAGATTGTAGATGCAAGACAAACATTATACACTTGTAACCGCTGTCATATTTTAAGACTAATTCATACATCGGCTAACTTCCTGAACGTTTAAGATTTTAAAGTATTGTTAGTTTATTAATGTTTCAATACATCAGCTGGAGATCTTGTAAATCTTCAGCCGATAGTTTCTCTGCCTTTCCTTCTTCAATCGAGAAGACTACACAGAGAAAAGTCGTTGTAAGGCTGAGCTGGGAGAGATCTTTCTTTGAAGTTAAAATGTCTTTTAATCCAGAAATGAGCAGGTCAAATGGCTGTGATTTTAGCCAAGCAAGCAGTGTGAATATAGAGAAGAAAATATTGATGAAAGTCCATCCCTCTGGCTCAACAAAACAGAAAATTGTGAACGAATGGGATGTCCTTGCAAGGTGAACCCGGATCACAGTAGAGACGTTCTTGCCATGAAAGTGTAAACATGGTCCATACATGTGTCAGATAAGATTGTTTTTATATTGCTGCTTATGACTATGATCATGTTTAGTGCTAATTCCCAGTAGAGGTTTGGCTAACATGCTAACCTGTTTGCAGGATGGTTTACTCTGATGTTGGTGCCAAGCTCAAAGCACCAGTCTGCCTCAAAGAAGTGCCAACACAGATGCAGAGTCCTGCTTTCCCTGCGGCAAGGACACATGACAAGAGTTAAAAGGTATAAACAAAACATGCTAGTCATGTGAAAGTAGCAGTCAGGAACATTAGCTCCATGCAGTCAGCAGCAGAGCTACAACTGAGCATGTCCTGTTTCTCCATCTTTTAATACTTAACAAACTGAAATGAACACAATAGATTTTTTTTTAAAAAGAAGCCTGAATGAGCTAACCACACGAGTGATTCACACTCAGAGGAGCTGTTACAGAAATCTGGTCGAGCTATCACATGTAAAACTGCCATTCCTTTGCTGAAATGATGAACGCAGCCTCGAATCTCCTCCTCAGCTAGTGTTTAACAATCATTCAGACTGTTTTCACTTGACCAAAACATCTCACATGCTGGTCAGCAAGGGAAACAATTAACAGTTGACAAAAGAGCCTAAAGACCCAAAAAAGGATGAATGGCTCAGCGACATGTGCGACTTCAACAACTCAGCATGTGAATGTCTCAACAGCATTCCCACCAGCCAGTTAGAACTGAAGAGGCCTTTAGGATGAGAGGTGAAACATCTTCAAAGAAGTCCAGCCATCGTCTCTTGAAGCTTTTAGGATTTTTCTCACCTGGATGACTGAGTATTTACACCAACATATCATTCACATACAACTGGAGGTCATCTGCATACAGCTAACACATCCAAACTCTTAGTTTTCATTGTGAAGAAGAAAATGTCTTCAGTGGATTGTCTAGTTTCGATTCTTCATGGGAGTCATTGGTAGGAGAGACATGCATCTCTTCTAAGTCTCATCCAAGCACCTCATTTGATCCTGAGAAGTCTTCAAATGTTACAAAAAAGTATTTCTTTCCCCCCAAATCTCCATTAATAATGAAAGTCTATTTTATGAGACTGAATTTTGCATCCTTGTTAGGAGGTGACTGATCTACTATCAGAAGACTCATTCATCCATAGGCACCACAATGTTGCTAAATTTACAGAAATCTGGAAAACAACGCTAACTGGATCTTGTTTCCCCTTTACTATTTTACATATTTAATGTTTTACATGTTAAATGACCACTGGCTCTCCAGGATAAGCAGTGAGGAATGTTCCCCGGACAGAACTGCAGATAAAGATAAAAATGTCTAAAAGTATGTGTCGACGCCATTCAGATGAATAAAATATGACAGAAAACCGGACAACAAACAAGTGGCTCTACAACAATGTGATCTGGTGTGATCACCAGAAACACTTTTACAGAAGTCATCTGATCTTTCTATACTGTAATTTATTCACATTAGTGGTTATCGTTGCACCAAGTTTACAAACTCTGAAGAGGGCAAACGGAGGAAATGACTCTGGACTGTGCTGTGGGCCACACAGATGCCAGCGAGCTGCTGCATGTCATCTTCATTTGTTTTTGCAATATTTCAGGATTTTAAGGAATTGTTTCGATACTAAAAATCAAAAGATTTTGAAATTTAGCCGCAGAATACTGTACCTCAGAGCAGCAAAGAGTTGAGTCTTCACTGTGGAGACTTTTCTGATTCGAGGTAAAGTCCGCTTCTGACGGGATCATGGCCTCACATATTCGTAGATGTTTAAATAAAAGCTATAAAAAACCTGCCTACAGAAAGCATTTTATACATTTTATTAAATTTTTGTAATTGCTTTAATGACTCTTGAAGAACTGAACATGTTTTGAAGAATACAATCAGAAAGTAAAGTTGTATCTGGTGGAGAAACTGTGCAACATTGATATTGTCACAATTCAAAATCATTGTTAGTATTTTTCGTTCATGTTATCCACCGTACACACGCACACCAGCAAGCTAAAACTCACAATATTACACAATTAACCAACCACCACATGGATACTTGCACATAATGTATTTTCAATTTTTGCCTTTTAAATGACCAAAAAAGAAAAAAAAAACAAACCAGAATCCTGTGTTACAAAACTGCAGTCACTACTTACAAGATTACTATACAAAACCTACAAAATGCAACAATTACAAACCTTTTGTTCAACATATAACAATTTTACAGTTTAAATTTATACAATACTGTTTTGTTTTTATTTGGCACTTTAACACAATTTGCTAATTTGTGCTTTAACAGAAATGTTACACCTGGCACATTTCTTTTATAAGCATCCATCCATGTATCCATCTATATTAAAAAAAACAAACAAACAATAAAAGTAACACACTGTGACAGTATCATTGCAGTAGTTGTGGTTCTCTGTTCGTTGGTCTGCATCTTTTCTTCTTTAGAAAAGAGGAAAAAAAACACAGTTTTCTTTGAACATTCAAAGCATGTCTCCTCAGGAAATATTGCAGGAAGTGAAACAAGTTTGCTGCTCAGTTACATTCAAGGACACTGACCCTTCTTTGAATAGCTTCAAAATATCGTCCAGCTTCTTCTCATGTTTTCTGTTAAACCGGCGTGAAAGAGGCAAATAAGGTTAAAAGACGGGGCAAAAAAAAAAAAAAAACAACAAGTGAGGAGAGTCCTCCTGGAGGTGAAGACCACTGCTGATGAGAGACAACAGCGATGTCCGTCTGATATCTATAAACTTACATTAAAAACACAAACATGCATATGTGTTATGTTACTCTACATGCCGCTGTACCCTAAGACTAATTCAACATGCAGCTTTTAAACATGTCTAAAAGTGAGTGTGAGGAACTGTCTTTGTCCTTCACATAATAAAAGGAAAAAAAAGAAAATGCTTTTGCATGCTTGATATCTGCAAACAGCTTAAAATAACAACCATTATTATTATCATTATTATTATTTTCTATTCACAACATTTGTTCTAAACGGAGCATTCTGGATGTGGATTAATGGAAATGTTTGGTGCACTTGAAGATATCTACAGTGTATCTGAAGAGCTGTACAGACTGCTTTTCTATGATGCTGGAAGCTGGAGCACAGTAACACCTCGTCTGCTGTCAAACCGGAACAAAACAGAGCAAAACCAAATAAAAACACAGGAACATGTGACGGAGAGAGGGATGCTCGTCATCCTTCATTACATCTCAGCGAGAGTTCACGAAATCAAACTACGGGTTGGGGTGCATATGCCTAGTAGCATAATAGTACGTGTTGGTTTTGTCCCAGCACTATGTATAAACAAAGTCAATCAAGTTTGCAAAAACACATACACAAACTCACAGTAGGAGGGAGGAAACTGAAAGCAGTACTCGTTTTGAGGGAAAGACAAGCTTCACAGGTCCTCTCTGCAGGTTAAATGGTCTCACGTGTTCTGCTGCTCAACACCATCTTAAGGTGTCATGCACACGCTCTGTCATACACAATAGAGTGATGAAGGCTCTGTGTGGCTGCGGCTGGAGCCTGTGGAGAGTACAGAGAGCCAAGCACAGACACCGACACAGACGCTCCAGTTGGTACTGCATCTATATACAGCCTACAGGAAACCTTCTCTATATTCTAACATGCCTATAAGACAACTGAGGGGTTCGTTACAGTCAGAGGGAGTTCGTTAAACTGAAGAGAGATCAGTCTCTGCCGGAGTTCGGAGGGTTTAGATACACAACTTAAACGGTTGGAGGTGGGTTCTTGTGTCCATCTTTGAAAGTCCTCAGTACACATAAAAGGCCTGACTTCTTCACTGTCTTCATCTTCTTGTCATTCTTCATCTTGAGTCTACTCCATAGTGGAGAGTTGCAGGTAGTCAGAGTCACCCAAAGAAGAACTGTGAAGACAGGAGAGAAGATCAGAACTCAGATTATTATTCTTATATTTTGGTCACACACTGAATATCGCAGTTGGAGGTGGAAGGAAGGGGTGTGGTAGGGGTGGTTGGGTCCAAAGTGGAGGGACACATCCTGGAGAGGTCACCAGTCCAAAGTCTCGTAAAGACAAACAAGCATGCAGGGAAAGATGCATGATTTTAGACCGTGGGATGAAGCTGGAGTTTCCAGGAAAAGCTGCAGAAGACACTGACTGGTAGTGCAAATGTTAAAGCAACGGAGGTTAAACATCTGCGGACGTGATGGAGGTTAAACACCCCAACAGCTGTAGAACTGGTCGATGCAGACAGGGAGTCCTTTTCTGCTGTCCAAGTCAACTATAAATTAAACGTGTGAAAGTGCACAAAATAAATATCTTAAATTATCATGAGACAATGTTGCTCATTCACCTGCAGCACTGCCTCCAGAGCTGGAGCTTGTTTTGAATTACTACCGTTTAAAAACATCTGGATTCCCCTTGACCTCGTTAAATTTTTGGTGAACTTTTTTAACCTTTCATATCACGATACTGTTGGCAAATACAGGACAAACTCTTCAGAAAAGAGAGATGTGATACTTTACTGGGAACATTTACTGGTTTTTGCCTGTGGATGTAACTACCTGTATCTGAAGCTGTGGCTGTTTCTTTTAGATATGGTAAAACTTGTGGTTCCTGTCCCTTTTTCCCAGAGCAGGAACTGGAATTTGACTGGGAGTCGGTTTGGACTACTGCTTGAGTCATTTAACCCTGTTCACTACGCTTAAACAACATATTCCACCTGAGGCCAAGAATATGAGCTGAGCTGTCAGACGGGTTCTCTTTAACAGTACCTGCATCTGTGACAGAATCCTAAAGATCTGTCCGTAAACAACTGGATCCCAAGGCTCCTTGATGTGCTCTCTCTGTGCTATCGACTGCTCGCATGAGTGGAGGAGAGGAGTCCGAGATCTTACCACAATGCATCTTGTGGTTGTCAGAAGCGGAAGAGCTGTAGAACTGAATCTGACCCTCACTCTTTCATAAGACTGGCCACAGTGACGGTGGCAGTGGAGCCACCCCACAGCAGCAGTCAGGTTCAATCAGTCTCATAAGCAGCTCCAGTGCAGAACCAGTCACAAAGGTGCAGATGATGAGAGCGGCACCAGGATGTGTTCAACGGAGATGTCTCACACACCCAAAGACTTTAGCTTGACTTTAGCTTTAGCTCCACACACACTGCTGATCTTATTACAATTCATTTTATAAATGTTTGATTTATTCACAAAGTCAGAGTGCTGAACGGTTATCTATGCATAGCTACGTAGGAAACAATAGTTTCCAACAAGTGAGAACTTCTGAGCTTCCACACCAGCTCCAAAATACCTGGCCACCTCCTACAGAGTCTCTTATATCATGAACTACACACTGCATAGTCACAAAGCCAGTGCCACTGCGGATGACCCATCCCACATCCTGCGCAGCCAACATAGACTCGGAATAGATTTCCTCCAACAGGAGTCTTCTCCGCCTGGGAGGAACAGCCATTCGTGGGAGAAACAACTTTGTTGGTGAAACCAAACCTGAGTCCTCCTCCGTTCCACCAGCAGAGCAGTGAGGCTGCAAGACTCAGCCAGAGGCTTCGCTTCACTTCAGTCTCATCGCTTTTGCTCCAAGCACATTAAAGAGTGAACTTTTTGAAAGTTTCTGAAAGCCAGCCTCACAGATTGTGTGGATGCCTCAGGTTCAGAACTGGCCGGCGCTGCTGGGGTCGCACTGCAACAGGCGGACGATGGAGGGGTCGCTCTTTGCTCCTTTGATGAACTCTTCCAGTGACAGCTTGCCTGTAATGTACACAAAACCAGCAGGAAGTAAGAAGGTTCAGAGGATTGTTTGTGCTTTCAGTCCACAGCAGGAAAATGAGGAACAGTAAGTTTGCTCAAACCATAAACACACAGAAGGAAGATTTTGATCTAAATGAATTAAATGTAAAAAGAGCACAAGCTGCGATGACTTCCTGTGTTTCAACATAAACTATGTCAAGGAGACATGGTTATCTATCAAAAAGCAAATAACAGTAATTACACAGAGCTGAAGTATAATTTAGTGTTTCACTACTGGCTTGGTTACTAGTTTAACTGTAAAGTTTATATCTGATGTGACTTGGACCCGTCCAATTTGTATACCTGACTTGAGAAACGAAAGCCTTGAATTAAACATATTTAACTGAATCTTATTGGGAACAACAACTGTCTTCAGTCCAGAAAAGTTTTATGAGAAATTATAATAATTTTAAGGTGAATAGTGAGCTGGGATTCTCTTTAGAGCAGGGGTTTCAAACTCCGGTCTTTGAGGGCCGCAGTTCTGCATGTTTTAGATGTTTCCCTGCTTCAGCACACTACGATACAGATGACTGTGCCACTAACAGACTTGTTCAGACCTTAAAGACAAGCTAATGACAACCATTAGTTAGAATCAGGTGTGTTGCTGCAAGGATCCATCAAAAACATGCAGGACTGCAGCCCTCGGGGACTGGAGTTTGAGACCCCTGCTTTAGAGCCTTCATAACCTGAAACAGTGCATCCTGATGTTGTTGACTCTCACCAGCAGGTGGCAGTAGTGAGATGGTCGCTATTAAATAGTTTGAACAATTTGCTGTGGCACTTTTTCACAGAATAAATACCCCTCCATCTTTGCTTCTTAAAGCCTCTCATGTTACAGCTCTGTTACCAATTCATCTGATTAGTTGAAAGATTTTCAATTATTTGTGCCACCAGGGCTCCTTTTCTTCCAGTCATTTGCTTTTCCTTTTTCAGGGTTTCTGAAACATGAAATGAAATCAGCACAGACTTTTTATTTTGGGTTTTTTTTTTTGGGTGGGGTGGGGGGTGGTGGGTGACGTTGTTGTTGTAGTAACACTTTCAACGACAGATGGGGTTGATATCATTTTGAAATCATTATTCTCCTGTGTTATCTGCCACAGAATCATTGTTTTTTTAGACATCAGGTGTTAATATCTCAGGTCGGCTCTAAGTTTTTGCTTGTGATTAGCTTTTTGAGGCTGGAAGCCTCAGTCGCCAGCTCTTTCACATAAGTTAGGAGTTAACAAACTGTGAGTGGGTTTTTTGCCGTAGATCTACATTTTTATTGCCCGTAGCTTCACTTTTTCTATAATCAATCAAACCAAAACAACATATTTCAATCTCAGTCTTGCTGTGCTGTTTGAGAAACGTGACAAAATCTACAAAGCTTTGTTTTTGCCCTTCTGTAGGCAATTTTAAAAGCTTTGGTTTTAATACATAAATAAAAAAGCTTTGCTTTTTGGATCTTGTCGCGAGACATACTGATCTGCGAGATTTTTTAACAACACTCATAATGTCAGTAAAGTAGTAACAATATTTCAGTCTCATTTGCGTCTTCATCAGGTCAAAATTGCTTATCAAATACAAAAAAAAAAACATTTCAGAAACCAGTGTATAAGGCCTTCAATAATTCTTCAGACTCTCAGTGCAGTTAACATTTTGAAGCAACTCAGAATTCATACATGTAAATAACACAACTATTAAAGCAAACCATGAAAACATCGTTCCATCATCAGACATCATTTTACATTTACTCAAACCACCCCAAACCAGGAAAGCCCACCATCTCGGTTGGTGTCCATCTGCCTGAAGATCTTTTCCGTCCTCTTCTCAGGTGTCGACTCGTCCTCGGGCATCTTCATCACGGAGGACACCATCTTGTATATGGCCTGCAGAAGAAAAAAACAGAATAGAAATCAGACAGACTGAGGAGTATCAAATACGTCCAGACTAACACATCTATCTATAGATATATATCTATCTATCTATATATCTATATATATATATATAGATATATAGATAGATATCTATATTTATCTATATATATATATATATATATATAGATATCTATATATATATATAGACATATATACACACATATATATCAAATGATAGAGTAACAGATGGATAGATAGATAGATAGATAGATAGATAGATAGATAGATAGATAGATAGATATTACATGATATTACATATGAAACGTGCGTGCGCAACAAAAGGTTTTCAGAAATATGCAGTACCAGTATATATAGGAAAAACACAGACATTACTCAATTTTATTGTGAAATCTATCACTTTGAAGGCATGTTGCAGAAAAAGTTCAAATATTTCTTTTAACACCAACTTTAAAGACATAAATTTGCTTTTACCAAAATCAGGAGAATGCTTGACTAGTTTTTTGAGTTGATCTCAAATGGGGAGATAAGGTAGTACCTGTTTTTGGTTAACATCACCATTCCTGCAGCCAGAGGATTTAATCGTACAAATTCTCAATTTCTTTTGGTTTTTAAACCCTTTCCTCAATCTTTATTTCACAGTGTGCTTGCAGAGCCTGCATTTCACTTACAATGAATAAAGTTTTTTTCTTTTTTAAACAAAGAAACCGTGGATGCTGAAACATAAATGTGTGTCAACGATGTAAGACAGTTTTACATACGTTTAGGTGGGGACGGGGTGGGGGTTTGAGGGTGGAGACAAGCATATGCACGTACAACCCCTTGCAGACTATTTCTCAGTGTTGTGTCTCCTCTGCTCCCTGTTGCATGGCAGGCTGTTTGGCAGTAAACAGTGAAATCACAGCCCACTCTGTGTCTAATAAGGAGGCGTATTTGAGGGGAATGGGAGCTGACAAGTGAACAGAGGAGGCCTGATTGTGATTACAGTGCAGAGAGAGCTTTATTTAGGTGTTGATTATGCTTCTTATTACACTGTTGCAGGATGGCTGAGCTCCCAGGTCAAAGTGGAGCTGAGGGACAAGCAGCGGCGACAGTTCATAATGGCCTCTATTTCATTTTGAAGCCGGGTCTGGTTTTAATCAAAATCCTTCTCGGACATTATTACATGTTAGGGATTTAGCCGCCAATCTAATACAGAGCAACACAGTTAAAGAAGATTATTTTTCTAAATCCCAAAACTACAAGAAACCAATAAAGAGTGAAATCATTGTTGTGATATTGAGAAAGAGCATAATGGAGCATATAATAAAGGAGCAGCGGCGAGGCAGATGGTCCGTGTTCTCAACGCAGATTATTCTGAAACTATTCCAGTGAAGCCAAACTGATAAATTTGGTCCCTGAAATAGTTTTTTTTTTTTTGTTATTCCTCCCCTCATTTCCAAAAAGGTTTATAACAGGCTTCAGTTGACACATTGCTCCTCAAATATATAAAAAAGGAGCTCAACAATGAAGTGAGAGCTGCTCACATCAGCTCATCTGAGAACCAGCTGCTGTTCACATTTCTGATTTTTTTGTACGTGCTGCATGACCTGTCAGAAGGAAACAGGAGGCCACTCGGAGTGGGATGTTGATGCGCAGCCTCTGTTGGTCCCAAACTGTGGAGGTTTGAAGACGATGACTAAAATATGTCAAATGTTTATTTTTCATTTTTCTCCTGCTGATGCATCTAACGCTACCTTAGAGCACCGAATCCACACTTTACAAACCCTAACTCCAAAATGAACGTGTCAAAGCAGAGCGGTCTAACTTTTGAGACTCTTAAGACTTTGGTCACATTTTAACGTGAACGTTTCACCATGAAGGCCGTCGATGAGCATGTTCCTAACCTTCAATACCTAAAGATTAACATGAAAAAACCCCGCAACATTTCCAGTTTAACCTGCAGCTGTGCTGGAAGTCGAACCTGACGGCCCTGTCACAACAAGCACGGGCCCAGGGGATCGGAAGTTAGACCGTCTGCAAACTGGAAATCCACCCAAAGCTGAAGTACGCCTTGCATGTACAGGCAGGGTTTAACACCCGGGCATGTTCCAGAAAGCAGGTTTTAACCCTTTCCTGCTTAAGTAAACTCAGCACAAGCACTAAACCTGTGATTTTTCGATCAAAAAGCACCGAGTATGTTAATCACCATGGAAACATACTCTTTTAACGTAACCAGGTGGGGGTCAAGTTTTTATAGAGGTACAAATAATCCTCCTGACACACTGATGAGGTCAGTACTTCTTTGCCAAGTTCTTCTTGGCAGATGCTGGTACACTGCTGCTTTTTAAAATAAATATCGTTTTTCAAACTTCTTAAGCCTCTAGCAGGATTTGTTCCTTTAATTATGAGAAATGTGTTGCCTTTTCCTCATCATCATTATTGTGGTTTTGGCAGTTCATAGATGATTTCTTCATACGTTTCCAGTGAACTAACACGGAGTTGACTGAACTAATCCATAACCGATATTGTGGAAGTGACAGCTGATGCTTATTTGGTTGAGAAAGCCTTGAACTCAGGGTTTATCAGTGAGTGTGTTTCTTCCACGTCTGATGTTTAAGCAGAAGTCCTGAAATATTGCCTGTTGTTTCAGAGGTGTGCTATATGGACTAAAGCCAACAGGAAGCCATCAAAACATGACGGCTTGATGGCCCAAGATGAAAATCAGAGGAAAACCACTTTCGCCATGTTTTTTTTTTTTTTTGGGTGTCTAGAAGTATTTTACTGGCATTTTCAAAAGAAAGTACTGTGAGATGATGTTCTACATGTTTTTAGTCATACAAACCCAGAACATGATCTCCGTCTGTGAAGGGCGAAGAGACCAAACCGAGTAGCCCTCCACCATTACAGTAAAGCCAGTTCTTTTCCTCTACACTCAAATGAATATGTCTAAAGATTTGTTAAAGCTTCCTGTCTTTTATCTTTTCGTGTGACACTCTTTGAGCTGGTCTATCCTCCATCTCTAATTCCAACTTCTACTTTCTCTTCCTTGACAAACCTAAAAGGGGAAATGCTTTGACGTTTGTTCTCCTCCTAGTTCGCGTGTGTGTGGGCACATCTGCTTCTTATGTTCTGAACAGACTTCATCAAGCTGAAGTGGCCAAAGCAGCATCTTTTCTTCCTGATGAGAGCTGTTTCATGGCCTTTCAGCAGGGAGCTTCCAGACCAGAACAAAGTGCTCTCATGGGAGGCTAGAAACAGCCCGAGTCACATTCAGGTGACACAAAGAAGAACAAAACAAAACAAAACAAACAAAAAAAGCAAGTAGCTACAAACTCAGAGCTGTGGACCAGTACATGACCACTTATTGATGCAAGGGAGAGAGAAAACAGTGTCTCATTCACGTCTGGGTTTATAGCTTCGGCCTAAGAAAGATAAATGCAGCAAGGCGACCAGAGAAGCGGCTCATGTTCTTGTGATTTGCCCTGCTGGAGATAGCTGAGTTCTGTTTGACTTGTTCTGGTGTGATAAAACACACATCCACAAGTCGCTGCCTCCTACCTCGCACTCGCAGCAGATGAATATGCTTCCCGTGGCGACTTTAATAGTCTGAGCAGAGATTTATTCATCTGCCCTGCTATTTTCTCCAGTCTCACCAAATTACCTGTATGAATGCTCTCGGCCCGCTTTCGCCAGCCAGGACAATGGACGTCCCTGTGTGCTCATCTTCTCTGCTGATGGCACCACATTTCAGATGAAAGGTTAGATTGTTAGATAGCTAGTGTTATCTTTCAGTCTGGGCTCAGATTTCACCATTATCTGAAGATGAGTCGAGCTGACTATAATCTGTTCCATTCAATTACTCCCACAGCAAGGCTAATTACAAGCATCAACAGCATTTACACACTCACTGCAGGAGTGGGCATTAACTAGCCAGAGAGACGCCCGACTTCCACTCACTTGGACAGGAGGAGGCAAGTGTGAACAGAAAACATGATGAGAACAGTGGGAGCCATGACAGTCCTGATGACGACCGCTTTCCTGGGGGGAAGCTCCGGTGACTGATGGCAACTGTCACGCAGGTATCGAACAACATCGCTCACAGAGGTTAAAATGAACAATGAAAAAAGACTAACATGCTGCTAAATCATGATAACAGGACAAAAAAGATAATTTGGTAAAATAAAAGATGATATGCGCAAAATATAACAAGTATTTTTCTAAAATGTGCACGATAAAAGACAGCTTTTTGAACAGTTTTTTCCTCCACCTTGAGCACGATAACTTGACTTTTATCTTATTTTATTCTGTATATATATAATCATACTATTTAATTTTATCATTTCATTTTTAAATTTGTGTCCCTACCATTTTAGTAGACAATGGTGCTCTGTTTTTATGCTTTCATGTTGCTTTATTAGATATATTTGCTTATTTTCCTGTTGAATTGGGGTTTGTACATTTGTTGAAGTACAGCACTTTGATCAGGTGAGGTTAATTTAAAAGGACTAAAGAAATAAACTTGACTTGACATAAAACATCAAAGCATTTAAAAAAATAAAACGCTTCGGTTTTCTGTTCAGCGCAGGGAAAGTGCATCCAGTCTGCTTTTCTGTGTGACGAGTACAGAGATGGGAGAGAGCTTCATGTAAGGTGGATTCAAGATTTCAACATGAAGCTCAGTCTTTTTTATTTAAACAGACTCTGAGCATAAAAGCACGGCAGCTTTCTAGCATCATGGATTCTATCCCAATTAAAAAATAATGCTTTGATAGCCTCTATTAGTGCCATAAAAACTTGATAGATTAAGAAATATAATGAGCTGGGAGAGGCTCCAGCAGACCCCGTGACCCTGTTGAGGACTCAGTGGGTAGAGAAGATGGATGGAATATTATTAATGATAACAGAGTGAAAGCAGAATTTATTTTGCAGCTATTTGAAGGGGAAAATGCTTGTAAATGTTTTTTATTACCATCTGTGGCCACGGAGATAATTAGCAGGAAGAAGCTGTTATTACTAGAGATGACTGATGCAGTAAATTGCAGGAAAACACATATCTGAATGTGGACTGGTCCCATTTTGGAACCGGTATCAGGCGAGTCCACTTACTGGATCAGTACATGTGGGAGAAGCGGATCAGAAGTACAGCAAGCGGGTGACAGTCGGCATGTAGCGTCAGAGACCTGACAGCGTTGTGCAGGGAGATCTGCTCCTGGTTGGGAGTGGGATAGGTCTGAAAAGTCTGTTCTGCTTCTGAAAATTCACCGGCCTCATGGATGTATTTGTTTAGAATCAGGGAGTAAAACTGGAAAGATAAATAGCTGAAAACGTAAGGTGATTCAAAACAGAGTGCCTTCAGTGTTACACCTCCTAACTTCGGGGTTCATTCATGAAATCTAGCCTCTGATACTCCGATTACATTCGCTGCAGACTCAGACTTCATCTCGACTTTAGTCGTCACCTTCAAAAGTCGGTGTTGTGGGAAATCCCCGACTAAGCCCGTTTTCTCTCTGCAGAGGTGGACAGCTTTGAACCAGGACTGTCAGCAGACAGACTTAAAGATCTTTTGTTTTTTGTTTTTTTACAGTGTTTAGGAGTAAATGTGCAGGACAGAGTGGGAGATCTGAGTTGGTCCTGAGCTTCTCCAAAGTCACCTCAGTAGTGAGGAATGGTTAATGAACAAATACACACTTTTGATTCTGCATTGCTAAAGCTCCAGATGACGCTGAGTGGTACCGATTCTATGGAAAAATGATTTTTGCAACTCAGCACGCAGCAGTGACATAAGCAGCGATGCTCACGCACATGCACTCACGAGTTTCTCATCTTCACGAATCCTCCTAACTGCTGGACATGAGGGCCGGTATGTTTTTCTTTGGGTTCTTTTGTCTTGTGCAAACAGTTCAATTCCATTTTATTTATATAGCGCCAATTCACAACAAAAGTCGCCTCGAGGCGCTTCCCACTGTAGGGTGAAGATAAAACAGTGTTACAAGACAGCTTGATATTTTAATGGAAAATGGACAGAGGGTTCATGCTGACAGGACAAAAAGAAACGTAACCGCTTTGAGCTCTGAGTTTTGAGTTAGCCAGAAAACTTCAGCTTTGAGATGAAGATAAGTGGAGGACTGTGAATGTGAGGACATGCTGTTTCCTGACTGTGGTTACCATGGTAACCCACAGTCTAAAGCTTTTCTACACATCTCTACAGTGTTGCAGGTTATACTGGAAGAAGTTAAGTTTCACATAGTTACAACACTAGCTGATCAGCTGGGTTGTATTAAAGACACTGACAGACTGGAACAGGGACCATCAGAACTCCCAGATCCGTTAAACACCTAAACATCAGTTTAA
The DNA here is from genome assembly GCA_028564865.1 of Zenarchopterus dispar. NCBI lineage: Eukaryota > Metazoa > Chordata > Actinopteri > Beloniformes > Zenarchopteridae > Zenarchopterus > Zenarchopterus dispar. The sequence continues at coordinate 3,221,651 of JAOWBL010000008.1, read as the reverse complement.
GGAAGCTATCACGCTGCAACTTTACAAAGTTTGTGAATAATTTCCTTATATTTTTTCTTCATTCTTCTTTTCGAGTGAGCTTTATTTGAAGAACTACGTCTTCTGAGTTTGGATTTCATTACCACAAAATCTTTCTCTGACCACTAAACTAACCTCTGTTTTCATGATAAGAAAAGTCCCCCCTCTGCTGCTTAGTGCTGCCTTAGTACAGGCTAAAAGCGTATACGGTATAAAGGAGGTGATTCAGTAGAAAAAGGGATTAAGCTGAACTGGAGTCCCATTTGTAGCCGTAATCTCTGAAGAGAAAAGAAAAATCGTTCTTTTTCCTAACTCAGAAAGGCAAGGAAAAAGGACTAAGTAGAACGGATCCTTGGCTGTTTCCAAAACACGTTTCACTGGCAAAGCAAAGAACATTTTTAAATATGAATGCATCTTTAAAGTTCAGTGACACTGACTATAAATGATGTCTCGAATGACGAGTCAGGCAGAAACCACGGCTTAGGAAGCGGCACATCCAGCTCCATGTCTTTAAGAACTTCCTCTCGTCCCGAGGCAGAGCCGTGTTTCCTGTTGTTCTTAAAATACCAGCGCTGCTTTTCTCATAAACAAAGTTATAGTGTCGATACTAAAATGGTATTTAACGGTCGCTGACCTGACAGATGTTACACTTTAGGGTATTTGCATACCTGACTGAAACCCAACTCTGAGAACGCTCAAAGGAAGCAAATGATATTTATATTTTAGACTCGGGGAACATCTATCATCCAGAGTTGGAAGAGACACTGACCTGTACAATCTCCAGCATCTCAGCTTTACTGATGTACCCGTTTCCATCCAGGTCGTACATACTGAAGGCCCATTTGAGCTTCTGCTCCAGCTTGCCACGCGATGTCACGCTTAATGCGATGATAAACTCCCTGAAATCAATTGTCCCGTCGCCATTGGCGTCAAAAGTGCGAAAGACGTGCTCGGCAAACTTTGAAGCATCTCCGTAAGGGAAGAAGTTCCCATAGATCTTCTTGAACTCCTCCATGGAGAGGTTCCCGCTGGGGCAGTCCCTCAGGAAGCCCTTGTACCACTCCTGGATCTCGTGTTCGGTGAAGTCGGTGCTCTCCAGCAGGTCCTGCATCACCTCAGGGCGGAGCTTGCTGTTCTGCTTCCCCATGTCTGTCTGTCTGTCCTGTCAATCACTCTTCTCAAAGCTGGGGGGAAGGAAAGAAGAGAGGTCTGATTTGATTTTAGGGTTTTGCAAGGATGAATTGACAATTCACAGTGAAACAGTAAATAAACTGCTTACGACAAAAAAAAAGTATGTTCTTGATTTGAGAGTGTGTAAAAAGTACAAAACTAAGAAACTCCTAACTTCTGAATTGTCATAACATCAACTGAAGCTCCTGACAGGAATTCCATGAGTCACCATGGAAAGTCTGAGACGTTATCATTTTCTTTCAAAGAAAGATTTGAGCATACATTTCCAATTACATTTCTGAGGTGAACCCGCGTCCGTGAACAGAGCAAACAATTAGAGACCTATGTTCTTTTCTCTGCGGCCCAGTGTGAATGCAGACTACTTTCCACTGAACTGTATTGATTTGGATGCTTGAATCATGGGTTCGGATCAGCTGCGGCGTTCTTAAGTAGCGTTGCCTGCATTTCAAAAAGAAAAAAAGAAGAAGAAGAAAGCAACCTTACTTTACCTTTCCTGGATCGAAATCACTTCCTTTTATAAACTAATGAAACTTTCCACGGAAAACAGACCTGTTTACTCTGAGTACACACAGCACCATATGCCCAGTATGGGTTTTATTACTCTATAAAATCTCTCCACACACACACTAAAAGAAGGGAAAAGGTGGTACGCTTAAATGATACGTAAGATGATCTGCTCATTCAGATTCATAAAGTCTTGAGAAGCAGTTTCTTTATGCTCTTCCCGGAACTGCCCACTAATATTTGTAGTCCAGATCTTTACGAGCCGGATAAAGCTTTATAATCCCCATTTGCAGTGTTTGTAGTCAATTTGAATTTTTATGTTAAATGAGAATTCAAACATTTACACAAAATAGTTGCAATGATGAGCCATTACTCTGAAGCCTTTCAACTGGAGCAAAGTGACATTACTTTACTTTATGACAATAAAAGCCGCTGCGCTCGTAAAAGCGAACGTTTGCTCGCTGTCTTGTTAAGTGGTTGCAGGTTTAAAGATTATAGGATTCTGGGAGTATCTTCATATTTCTATGACTGCAAACTCTGCAGTGTTTCTTCTCTTACGTCAACAACATGACCAGAAACAGGAAAGTAGTTTAACTGTATCACTAACACACGTATCAGATCTATGTTTTTATGATTATATTTTGATCATCTGACGTTTTGTGCAAGTAGCTGTGGCTCTAATCTATGTGATCAGACAAAACAAAGGACACATGAGGAGTCAGTGAGAAGGGAAACCAGTGACAGAGACGCAGTGGTAATGTAATGAGTCTGTTTTTATCTGCCCCCTCGAGGAACACAAACAGGAAGTGTCTGGTCTCAGCAAGATTGTACTCTCTCATGCTGCCAGCGTCTCTGTTCATACACGCTCATATCTGAATATTTGTCTCAATAAATTGTTGTGCATTCAAATTTTGGAGATAAAAAAGGACTAAGGTAGTTAGCATGGTGTAAGTGAATTCATTAATAAACATGCTCTGTAAATCTTGGGCGTTTTTATTCAGTAAGCATCCAGCTCTGCAGCATTCCCTTCTCTCTGAGAAGCCTCCGGAAATGAGTCGCTTATGTCCTCCAAACCACAGTGAATAAAACCGTGCTGCTGGGAGCCATAGGAAATGGAAACAACAGCAGAGAAATTCTTTTTCCACATCCCCAAGCGTCGTTGACAATCTCATATTGAGACATACTACAAAAGGAGGGGAAAACTCAGAACTACTAAACGGCTCAAATCAAACCGAGGTTTGACCGAGGTGACCACAATTCAGAAGTTCCCCATGAACGGCAGTTTATCTGAAAAGCAGTGACTTATCAGAAGCTGAATGGTCTACTGTAGACCCTGACTGAAAAGTTTAAGACTCAGTCAAACGTTACACAGGAACTTCTGTGTTACGATGGTTTAAATGGTTATCTCTGGTAAGCTCAGGAGTTACAGCCCAGGTCTAATGGTAGTCGCCTTCTCAACTGACTGCCCCCCCACCGCCACATTAGTAGCTGCTTTGGGCAAGAATAAAGTTTATAGCCTAGTTGACATTTTTTCCTTTTATTACGGTATACATGGCATAGACCGCGTTCAGTGAAGTCTTAACACGGTTAGAGATACAAACACACAAATACATTATGTTTTTTTTTCCTAAAGGGTAACCTTATCTACAGCGAGCTCCATGCCATTAACTACATACTCACAGAAACGTATCGTGTTAAAATAGGGCTGAACGTTTACAACTTCCTCCTCACTTTAGTGCAGATGATAGCTGCTGGGAACCTCGGTGGTTCTGGTTATCAAGAATGTGCTGGTAAATGAAGATATCTGATGAATTTAGATCACACCATGGTAATAAATTAAGGATTAAAGAGCAGCAAAGTTTTGTTATTTTTGCCTCACAGAATATGAATGTCTGTATGAAATTTCATGCTCGTACATAAAAGAGCAGTTTTAATGTTTTTATGGACAGAATTCACAAGATCTTGTGATATTTTAAACTAAACTATTTTAAACTAAACTATTTTAAAATAAACTATTTTTATAGCTGATATTCCATTGTAGAGGCGATTCAGTAGACAATAACCATCCATCCATCCATCCAGCCACCCACCCTTCCACCCACCCATCCATCCATCCATCCATCCATCCATCCATCCATCCATCCATCCATCCATCCATCCATCCATCCAT
>JAOWBL010000008.1:3181363-3206938 GCA_028564865.1 Zenarchopterus dispar | reverse complement strand
ATCCATCCATCCATCCATCCATCCATCCATCCATCCATCCATCCATCCATCCATCCATCCATCCATCCATCAACTTCAGCTTATCCAAGGTGGGGTTGGAACAGCAGCCTAAGCAGAAAGGCCCAGGCTTCCCTAGTCTCCTCCTCCACCACCTCTGGGGAAGATAGTGAGGCGTTCCCTGGCCAGATGACAGATATAATTTCTCCAACATGTCCTGGGTTTTCCATGGCACCTCCTCCTGGTTGGACGTGCCTGAAACACCTCCAGAGGGAGGTGTCCAGGTTCCAGCTTCACCAGCTGCGTGAACCACATCAATTGTCTCCTCTCAATGTGGAGGAGAAGATTATATTCATATTGATATTTAAAAAGTTTCAGCAGGTTATAAACACACACACATACACACATGCGAGTGCTGTGAAATATAAAACTGATCAAGTTTCTCACTTTATTCTGACTTTTGAGGGTAAAAATGTCTGCTAAATAAGGAAAAGTAAAGAAAACATAAATTGATTTCTACAAATGAAGATATCAAATTCAGCATGAAATCAAGTCGGGTCAAGTCATCTTTATTTAGACAGCGCATTTCAAGCTGAAATACTTCACAAAAAAATAAAAAAGAACAAAGCATTATATATAATAAAATAGCATTAAATGGTGATCAAATTCAATGTAACAACACTCTTAAAGTGAAACATTAAAATCATAAAACCAATAAAAACTTTTGGGATAAACACTCGATCTGTGTCAGCTCTGGAAGCTTCGGAGACCGGATGAGTCTTCAAGAGATATGAAACGTGGGAGCAGATCTTATGTGGAGTGGAAGCCTGATCCATAATTCAGGTTCTGCAGCAGTGCTGAGGAGACTCCAAAACTACGAGCAGAGCGCCATGAAGGAGAACCAACAATCTGGAAAAACGAAACTTTGCTTTAAGGTAGATTTTAGTAAATGTAAAGTAGTATGGTTCCTGCTGTTGTAATGCCGTTAATGCTGTGGCATCATTGTAGTTATGATGTTAGACTGGACTCACAGTTCCTGGTCACACTTCTCGTTCTTCCTGGATGAGGGAACATTGTGCGCTACAACGACTGTATATATTCACTTTTAAAATTCCCCTTTAAAATTTTAAATTTAAAACCTAACAAAATCACCCAGTCTAACGTTTGAAATTAAAGGCTATCTGGCTCACATGTAGAACAAAATCCTGAACACAATTACAATTTCATAATAATCCAGTTGCAGCAAAACAATGTGGACTATTGTAAATTATATTCTGTTAGACAAAATGAACACACAGAGCTGTTGTTTTATCTAACAGATTAGAGCGTTCTTCATGTACGTGCATGCCTGTCTTTAATCTCACACAAATTTTGAAAGCAACTGGTTTTCACTCCTACGAGCAATGCTTCTTAATTCAAGGCCCTTTTCAGATTTCAGCTGATTAAATTGGGTGCAGTTTTTGCATTCGTCTTCTGTTCCTGAGCAAAACCAGGTCAATCAATATGCAGCATGACTACATATTCAGATTCATGCTGCAGGCAGAGACGATGTGCACGAAATAAAAGGCAAACAAAAAAGCCGCTGGAGCTAAAGACTGCATATATATTTCAAACAACAAGGCAGACGGAGAGAGGGGAGTTAAGAAAGAAAGACAAAGCAGGAAAAAGGAGAAAGGCAGCTGAAACAGGCAAACAGACACTAAGAGATGAGAGAGACACTTAATACAGCTCCTGACTAATTACACTGTACTTATCAATACTAACCGGGGCACATCTCGACCACAATACTCACACCTGAGACCTGGCATTGACCAAAAGAAAAGCTCATTTCAGCCAACGGGAGGTCTACAGAGATCCTTTAATAAATAATGATGCCACTGGATTCAGACATTTGCACCTGCGCCAATTAACAGGTTTCTAATTGGCTTGTTCAAAGCGGGATGTAGCGAAGATGTCTGTTCATCGCAGCATACTGATTGATCCACTGGGAAGGAAGTGGGTTATTGTATGCTCTGGGTTCCCAGTAGGAGACTTTTCATTGTTTTTTATATTTCATAAATATTGTAGGAACTGTATCGCCTTCTTTCGTTCGCATGTGGTTGTGTTAAATATGTAGGTGGATCTGGGACGTGGTAGCAGAGCAAAATAAATGAGGACTGGGAAACACTTCACTTGATCCCTAAAAGGAAAACAAAGAAAAATCTGCACTAATTCTGCAAGACTTTCAGGGTAAATGAGAGATAGGTTACATAAATTCTGACTTAAATAAAGTTATTGATATGGAAATGTGTTAAAACAATAGTTAAAATAGTTTCTTTGATTCTGATTCTGAGAAAGTCTCAGAGGCATATTGTATTGATTTGTGTGGCTACACTATTTAACAGTTTTTCATTTTATCTTCAGGATTTTTATGGTCTAAAATCTGCAAAACAGGTCTTTTAATACAAGAAAAAAGCCCAGCATGCCTGTAAAAGTGTAATAATATAAATAGACCTTCTATGATGAATTTAGCCTCCGACTAACAACTGTGCCATTTGATAAAACACTGCAGTTCAGAGCCTCAGATGTTCTACAGGCTGCTGGACTCTTGGCTCCAGATGTTCTTGAAGTTGGAAATAGATCAGCACTGTTTGGCATGTTCCCTTCATTCATGAAAGCACTAGTCCTAAAACCCCTGCTGAAAAAGAATAATCTGGATGCCTGCGTATCAAAAAGATATCAGTTCAGATTCAACCAACGTCTCTATGCAAAATCATTAGTTTCCAATCAAACAAGAAATATATCTTTTTTTTTTCTAAATCACAAAGTGGCTATCTTGATAACCTTCGGTCTTGTCTCAACAAAGATGTTTGTGAAACCAGAGAGCTGCTTTTACTGAACCTCAGTTCAGCGTTTGACGTACTGGATTGATCATATACAACTCTGAACACGGGAAAGCTGTTTGGATTCTAGCCCGCAGTTATGAAAGAGTTAACCAGGGGACAAGTACTCCACTTTCTTCTCTTCACCTCCCTCTCCTTACCTTCATTTTTATGGTTCTCTCGCTACTGTTATCCTCCATCTCTGATGCAAGTACAGACCTTTCTACAAACATTAAACATTCAGGAAGGATATGTCCTACTGTCTGTCTGAATTACAATGAAACACAAGAAAATGTTCACAATTGATGTTAAAACTGTTTCAATTGCTTAGAAATACTATTAAATAGTCACTACAATGCACTCAATACATTTCATATTTTCAGGAGCATCGTGAGAAGTTGAGAGACCAAAGCTTCAATATTTCAACTCATGCTAAACAAAATCAATCATAGTTTTACATGAAGTTGTAGTTATTATTATTGTTTGATTGTTTTCTTTCTGCTTAACTGGTTACGGTAATTTAAAATCTTTCATGTAAACTTCTAATTGGTTAACATAAATTGCTAAATTTATATTTCTGTAAAAGTGTGGAGTTCTCTAATGAAACCACTTAAATGCAGAGAAAATCAAATTGTAAGGAAAACTTTCTGAATTGAGTTGAAAGACCGTTGGCGTTAAGAAGGTCAGATTTTCTTTGTTTTTGAATTGTATAAGTTTAATTTTTCCTTTAACTTATGTTCTCATACATCTCTGTGAATCTCTCTCCATATGCTGCAATGCACTTTAATCTGCAGGAGGAATTCCACTTTATAAATAAGCTTGCCTTGCTTTGTCAAACTGTGGTCTCACAAGCAACAAAAACATCCAAAAAAGTATCTTGTTTTGAATTAAAAAAAAAAAAAGAATTGTCCTGCACATGTTGTAGGGTTACACGTGAGCTCAGATTTATATTATTTTGTCTTGTAAGAGTTAAAAGTTGACAGTCTAGCACTGGGTTTGTTAGAGGACTTTATGTACAAGTACGTAATGAGTTTCATTGCATCCAGTCATTTAATGAAGAGTTTGTTTTGAGGGTACTGAACCTTAAAATAAAAGAAAAGATGATGCAGGAGTGAATAAATGCTGGTTTGATCTAATGTGAGCAAAAGTGATGTGGAATCCCTGTGAAGGTTGGACTCCTTTTGTGTTTGGCAGGTTTGCAGTCTTTCACCAGAGACTGCTGGGATTGGTGGATTCCCTGCTGCTTCAGCCTCCTAGTCCAGCTGACTCTGCTGGTACATGCACCATGGCAGTAGTTTTACTGCTTCGCTGGCAGGAGATGCCCACTCAACGGAAGTGTAGAAAATGAACCATATCTTTGACTTAGTCCAGAGCTGCAACAAAACAATTCTCAAACCAAACAACATTAAATCTGTTGTTTGCATTAGTTACCACTTATGGAAGCTGTAAAAGACCAGTTGTGTCATCCAAGTGGTAGGAAAGCATTTCCATCATGAGTTATTAATTGGAAAATGAAAATATATAATTACTAAATTAGATTTCAAATTAGTTAATGAATACATAAATAAAAATATTCTAATTTATAAAGGGTTTTTGTACTGAATATTTTGAAGTTAAAAAAATAATTATGTAATTAACAATAAATTAATAAATAATAGAATTTTAAACTCTTTTTGAAAATACAATTTCTAATAATTGAAAATGAAAATTCCTTTTGAAATTCATTTTTATTCAGACATTTAAAGGTAATTCTGTTAACCATTTCATTTTATCTTCTCTTTCCCTGCTGCGTTTTCAAATCCTTTTCAAAATCGCATTGTCTAAATCTAATATCTTCTCCATTTAGCTCCTCTGTTTCCCTTTTCTGTGGCCCTTCAGGCCCTGAGTGAAGAAAAGCAGGTCAAACAATGCAAATCAGGTGTTTGTTGTGAGAAGGAATGACATTATAGACGTTTACTCTCTCTGCTCTATTTTTACTATCCCGTTTTTCTCTGATTTGAGTTTGTACAAGACCTAAAATTACAACGTTACGTAAATAAGGTCCTGCAAGATGTCTACTTCAAGTACCTTTCTACCCATTGTAAAGGTATTTGAAGTGGACAGAATAAAAATCAAAATACCATGACAAAGTTTACGCTTCAAATACCTCTACATTGGCACAAAGGTGTGGGTACCCATGTAGTATGGAGGAGAAGACTGTGAGAAAACTCCACTTTCCCATAGTATGCTCTTTGGTCTAGTTCAAACAAATTCTGCTCTTTCACCCTGCCATATTTGATTTCTTCTTCTTTTTTAAACCAATGAGGAGACCCTGCCGTGTAACCGCTGCTGTAGCTTGGTGGGAATCTCTCTTGTATTACCTTCAAACATACATCCCCCTGCTACTTCTTCTTTGTCATTTTCAAACTGGTTTAAAAGATGGTTTGCTGTAATGTCAGTAGAAGTCATTGTTGCTCAGCATTTATCAGCTGCAGCTCACACCACATATGCTTCATTTACTCATTGCCATGTCTGAGCCATTTAAAAGAAACAAACAAAGCCCAGCATCGCAGAAAAGAACCTGCACTGCCATTCAGGTGGTTTAATTACAGAACAACACAAACAACAAGAACAAGTATAAATGCTAGTTATGATGCAGGTCTCATAGGTCGGCTGTTTGTAGCACAAACAGAATTTTAGTCCTGTTGATTTAAGCTGGTCTGATTTCTGTCAATCAGCATTCTCAGCTGACATCTTCAGATGGCTCAGAACAGAGAATATGGCCAATTGTCTTGTGATTTCAGAGTGCAGTTTTCTATACTTGGCTGCTGTTTTAATCATTTATCCTTGACTAGGTGGTTCATGACACATTTTTGTCTCTCATACAGTATGACAAACTCGGAATGCATGTTTGATCTTTAGCTTTTTTAGGTTTACTTTGATTTTTAACTTAAAATTCTACTGTAGGTGGTGTGTAGAGTGGAGTATTGGCAGAAATGTAATGTAATAATCAGTGGTGCTTTTGCTACTGTGGAATTGGACAAATGTAAGAATTGTGTATTGTGTGCCACTTGATAGCACTGCATTTTGCAAACTGAACCCAAATATATCATTATTAATGGCATTATTGAACCCTGATGACAGCTGGTTTAGGCGTTTACAGTTTATAATCTTTATCCTAACTGCTAACAGCTAGAGGCTAACTGTTGAGATCATTTAGAATTTTGTATTTGAAAAGTTTGATTTATTTCAATTACCCCAAGGTCATTTCTAAGACCATAAAAGACTGCTAATTCGTACTGTATTAGTCTGTTTTATTGATTTTGGTTGGGGATTTTGTGATCTTCTAAAGGATGCATCTGTAACTTTGTGTCTTTTGTACTTCCAAAAAAGCTGTCAGTCCAAAAATTGTGTTTCTGTCTGAAAAGAACATGAGAACAACAGGAAATTTGTCAATGGCAGATTTTTCACCATGTCAGAGCTGTATAAGGCCACAAAAGCTGCGGACTGCCCTGTAAACATGAAATAAAGTGCATAAGAAGAAACGGCTCTTTGGGCCATTGCTCTAGCCCCTATATGGCTTTGCTCATGCCTTTGTAATTTCCAGTATTAGATAGCTATTTCTGGAACATAAAATATAATACTGATGAAGATGTGGTCTGAGAACTCTCTAGTGCAGAGGTAGGCAGCCCTGGTCTTCGAGAGCTGATGTCCTCCATGTTTTACATGTTGCTTTATATCAACACATCTGATTCAAATTAATAGTGGTCATCATCATGTCATCAAGGCCTAGACAAGTCTGTTAGTGACACAGCCATTTGTATCTATCTAGCCCTGCTCCAGTATCACCACTGTTGTGATACCATCACTACAGCAAGGTGTCTTCATTTTTCTATACTTGAAGCCTAACTAGTTTCTTCATCAAGATCCTATAATGGTCTTTGTTTCGAGTGTTCATCTTCAGTATGTGTGTTCATAGCAGATGGTAATCTGCTACAGTATCTGGTGCTTGTTCTTGGGTTAGCTTAGGCAAGTTTATTTGTATGGCACACCCCATCTACAAGGCAATTCAAAGAGCTTTACACAAAACAATCTGCATGATGCAAAAGAAACAACAAATGTATATTTAAAACAAAATTGAAACAACTAAGATTAAACAATAAAAACTAAAACAGAAAATAACAAAATTAAAGATCCAGTGCAATGTGAGGAATTAACCTTTTTTTTTTTGGATAAGTTTTGAACCTTGATTTAAAACAGCTGGGAGTTTCAGCAGACATGCAGTTTTCCTGGAGTTTGTTTCTCATGAGAGAAGCATAAAAGCTAAACGCTGCCTCTCCATGTTCTGACTCTGGAAACAGAAAGTAGACCTGACCCTGACAACCTGAGGGCTTGGGCTGTAACGAACAAACCTGAAGATTGAAATGTTTTTTGGCCCTGAGCCGTTCAGTGCTTTATAAACTAAGAGCGGTATTTTGAAATCAATTCTGTGACAGACAGGAAGCCGGTGTAAAGATCTGAGGACTGGAGTTTTATGATCCACTTTCGTGGTCTTAGTGAGGACTCCAGCAGCAGCGCTCTGAACTAGCTGCAGTGGTCTGATGGAGTTTTTTAGGGAGACCTGTGAGAACATCATTACAGTAGATAAATGCATGGACAAGTTTTTCTAAGTCCTGCTGAGACATCAGTTCTTGACATGTTCTTGACATGCTCTTTCAGTTATAATAGACTGACCCCACGACTGTATTGATGTGACTGTTGAGATTCAGGTCTGAATTCATGACTACTCCCAGATTTCTGAGTTTAATGTCACTGCTTGATGACTTTCAGCTTATCTTCTTTGACTCTGGAAAGTATGGCTTTAGTTTTTTTGTTTGTTTAGCTCAAGGAAATTCTGGCACATCCAATCTTTGATTTGATCAATGCATTTGATCAGTGTTTGAATTGGACTGTGGTCTCCTGGTGAGATAGATGGTGATGTAGATTTGTGTGTCATCTGCATAATTATGATCCATTCATCCATTTTCTAAACCCGTTGTTCCATTTCTGGGTCACGGGGGTGTGCTGGAGCCAATCCCAGCCCATCCCAGGCGAGAGGCAGGGGTACACCCTGGACAGGTCGCCAGTCCATCGCAGCATAATTATGATAACATATTAAATATTTGACATCTGTCTTCTTCCCTTTCTTCAGCCCTGCATCTCTCATTATGGATTTCCCCTCTTGATCTGTCTTGTAGCTCACTGATATCTTCCTCACTTCTTTCTTCTGTCTCATTTTCTCTACAGGCTCCCTCGTCTGTAGCATTGGGTCTGTTTTTCCCTTCATGTCTCATGTTTTTACCTTCTACCCTTTCACCAACTTAAGTTTTTGCTAACCTCACTAATTCATCCCTGGCACTCTCTCTCTCTCTCTCTCTTCTCTATGTTGTTTTGCTCCTCACTCGCCCTTGTCTTTCTCTCTGCAGCTGCACACTTAAAGACTCTTGCTGCATTATCCTTTTAATAAAGGACTGGCCAGAAAGCAGGGAGGCAGAGGACGGAGACAAAGACGAGGCTGCCACTGCCACAGCAGCCTTCAGAGCTCATTAACTTTTGTCTTGTTGCAGCATTGAGACATGCACACACACACACATACACACAAATCCACCTACACGCACACACACACATTCTTCACATGTGTACTGCATGGTCTCATAAACATATAACAACCAACCACTCCTGGCTGTACCACACATGTAATTATTGTGCCTTTCACTCGCTCTCTCTTTCATTCTCTGGCTGGCTACCTGTCTCTCACTTGTTCACACACACACAAGCACGCGCGCACACACACAGATTTATGTGCAGACTTCAGTTGCGATGCACTTGTCCATCTCCAGCTCTGAAGCTTCTTCTGTTCATTAGCTTATATGACAAATTTGTGCTGTGCCTGAAAAAATAGCCTTTATTACATTTCTAATCATTATTTTTACATATCTACTCACACGAGTAGCACATTTACTTACATCAGCAGTCCAGACTCATGTGGTGGTATGATACATTCAGTCACAATTCTTCTAGACATCTTCAAGAGAGCAAATGGAAATGAGTGTGTGGTGTATACAGCAAACAGCAGGTCATCCTGCTGGTGAACACCCATTTTAAGGTCAGTTTAAGTTAATAACTGATTACAACAACGCAATCAAAAGCTGGTTTCACTCCAAAAATGGTTGGGATTACCTGCACAATCACATTATTGTATGGATGTTGGTCATGAAAGCAGATATTGAGAAAAATTCAGTTATTGAACTGGACCAGGTGGATCATTTGGAAATAAAAGAAAACTTATTGTGATTTAGTCAGACCATCACAACTGTCAAATCTGTTCGAGATATTTTGTCTACCTTTTCAAATACGTTTCAGTATACCAACAACCCCTATAGCACCAGTAATAAATGTGAACTAGAGCTCTAAACCAGCAAAACTCCTTACTTTATAAAAAGCTTCTACAGTTACCTGAAGTACTGATGAAATGTATGTGACATGCTTTGTTCAACAGAGTTTTGTTTGGAGCAGTCGGCTTCAGGGGGTGAAGTGAGCCCGTCTATCCCATCCCTTCTCTTCTGAAGGGTATGCCGCTGTGGAAATTGGTGTTACAGTTTAATAATAAAGACTTTTGCCACATACCAAATTTCAGCATGATGTAACGTTAAATAGAAATAAAGATGGGAGGCTGTACAATTCTGTGATGTTACAGTACCCTGTACATTCGAACCATTCACTGAGACATATTTGACCAATTTTGTTTTTACTGCCAAAGCACTTTGTGCTATGTTTTATTGTATGAAGAGTGCTGCATAAATAAAGTTTGATTTGATTTGAAATATGATTTTAGCTTTCATAGACCCTAAAGAAGTTGAGGTTATTTTGGAGTTTAGGAGCTGGTGGTCACTTTAGACACTATGCTGCTAAAACATTTAGGTGAAGATGAAGCTTTCATAGTGTATCATCAAGTCAATTACGCTTCCAGGATATCAGTCTAATTGTGATCATTAAATGATTATTTCTGGTTCCACCACTGATACAGCATTTTGTTTTCACCAAATATTAAAATGCACATCCATCAAGATCATTTTCTGATTTTGATTTAAATGTTTCCTTTCTGTTTTAGATCAATACCTACACCCAAGTACCTTTTTTTCTTTAATGAAATGACCCCGAACAAAGTACGGTTGCACGCATGACTCTATAGCCCCATTTTACATTAGTGAATCCCCCGTGTTTCTTATCTCAGTTTAGGGTGTCACCTGTCCTTTTTACATTAACTGACACAGTGTTGGGTGTCGAGCTGGCTCCAACAGTGACTCACCTCCAAGGCTAGACTTGGATGTGGGTTTAGGTCTTGTTAGCAGAATGACTCTGGATGGCAGGACCTGAGTGGGATTTACTGATATCTAGATGAGGAGGTCTGTGAGCTCCTCTTCCTCAACCTAAAAACACCTTAATAACACTGTTGGAGGATGTTTCTTTTTTCTTTTTCAGCTAAATTCAGTCGAAGCAACAGCAAAAATGGATCAGTCACTATATTAAAAAACTAAATAAACTTTCCACCTTAGAAAGGGATACTTGAGGTCTGTCTTACACTAACAACTGCTTAGCAAATGTTTATCAGCAAAAAATGGTGGGGTCAAATTTGACCCCGTGGGTTCTCCAGGGTTAATTCACCAAATTTAACTTTTAAGCAATTAAGGTTAGAGTTTGATCTCCTAGAATGACGTTTACATTATATGCATTATATTTGTAGTAGAGATGTATCTGACCAGTGAAATCACATCAGTATGGAGGCTGGTGGACTGGTTTTGCTACTTTTTTACATGATAGGGAGCCACGGTGAATGTTTTTAAAAAGCTGCAAGATAGTGCCAGGAGGCTCCTGTGTTATTTTAGCATTTATCTGCAGATTGTTGCTATCCTTACATCAATTTTCCACCATTTTCAACCAATAACTTCTGTTTTAAAAAATGACGCAATAGACTATTTGAAATCCTATTTGAGCAACCAGACTGCAGACTGAGACATATATGTGAAAATATCTCAATCTTTGTATGTGTTTTGCATCGGATTTGGTAGAAATTACATTCTATGGTGGTTTTTGACTCTTCAGACAATCAAGTAAACTATCTAGATACCATCTGGATATTCTTCAAAATCAGATTTGGGCGGGCAGTCTGCACATAGTCATATACGTAGGCCCTGCAACCTAAGACTAATGTCTCTCTACACAGTTTTAAGTATAAAATAAAGAAAATGGAGGTCAAATGAAAAAGCTAAATGACTCAAGAAGACGTAAGGTAACATTATACAGTCTCTGTAATAATTATGGCCTGGTTCTTTACTTTGGAGAAGTTTTCATTCATCCATATTGTTGCAGACCGTTCCTCTGTGCCTCCGTGTGCTGTGCAGCAATTATGAGTACATACAGTAAAAACACAGGAGGGAAATTTAAAGGGGGTGCCAAGGTTGTTTATGCCACTCAGTCACTCGCTAATGAGTAATCAACTTTCACAGCTTGAGTGTTTGGTGGTAATTCGGGTTGCACACCATGTTCCTGAACCATGGAGTAGCGATTCATTATCGTGGAGATCTGTATAATCAAACAATTAGTGAATTTCTTCTCATCAACAAGGCCCGCTCCCTGTCTGATGTGCTCATCGGTGACGGGAGGTGGTTTGAGGGTGGAGGGGAGTGATCACTGCTGACAAGTGGCTGCCTCTGCGACGTTCCCTGGCTGTTTTCCAGGTTAGGGCATAGTGAGGGTTAAACAGCTCGGATGAACGTTCACGCATTCTGTCGATGTGTTAGACCCGAGGAGGAAAACCGCAGGGACAGCAACTGACAAGATGGTAAATATGAGAGGAAGGGAGGGAGTGACAGAGAAGGAGGGATGAAAGGATGTTTATGAGAGATGAAGACACAAGCAAAAGAGAGGCAACTGTGTGTCAGCCCTTGTCCCCTGTTTATAGCTATCCTCTTAGTAACAGATGTGTTTAAATCTTGATGGAACTGAGAAAGAAAATGAAGCAACATTCTCTCATTTTTAATGTTATACTTCTCTTGTGACTGGCTTGACGACTAAACATGAGCTCATTCTTTCAATATGCTGGAAAGATACCATCACAGAGACATTCTTAATGGAGATATTTGAAATAATCTTATCTGTCATATTTTTCAGTATTCACAAAGTGGAGTGGAAAAAAGTGCCAAGCTTACTAGAAGTGATTTCCTTTGTTTGTGGAGCTGCAGAATCAGTCATTTCTGTGGGACATTTGGATAAATTACAGGAAAAGTAGACATAATAATTCATATGAGCAATGAAAGCAAAAAAAAAAAAAAAACATATTTTTTAAAATTACATAATGTGAAAACTTCAACCCCAATGGTCAAACATGGCAGCAACGAATTAATGTGTATAGATATACATTCATTCATAGATGAATATACGCTGAAAAAAAGCAAGAGAAAAAAATTAATTACTTCCTCTATATTTTCTACAAAAATTCTGAAGAGAAATGCTTTTTTCCCCTTTGTGCTTTTGTGTACACAAAAACGCGTTCCCATCACACAGCATGGAAGGCAGCGTTGCAGAGAGTGGCTGGGTAGTTAATCAGATTTCTCTGTAGTGTCCGGTGTGCCATGCAACAGGGAGGCAGCTGACAAACACACGGCGCCTCTGTGGTGCCCACTTGGCACCAGATGTGAGTGAGAAGGACGGGAAAAAGCTAAGCGTTTTTACGTGTGCGAGTCACCACTCTTTAGAGTTGTAAAATGTGGGTGCTGGACTAATGTCAGTAGCCTTACTGCTGCTCAAAACAAATTTCATTATCACTGTCACCATTTTACAACTAAATCCAGACTGATTTATGGTTTTACTCAGAGTGGAGCTAGACTTAAATGCATTATGTTTAAGCGTAGTCCACTGGTCAACTGCTTTAAGACAAATCTGGAAAAGCTGGATGAAATGCTACTTTGTTGCAGTGTCAGTTTTTTTATTTTATTTTGCTTTTATATTGACCAAACTAATTCATAATAATGAACTTATTAAGTTTTAAAATAAGCTGCAGTGTTGGAATATTGATATTTTCCAAATTGTGAGACAAAATGTTTCCTTTTAGCAGCTATGTCTTCTCAGTTTGTATACCATTCATTCTTCCCATTTTCAACTGACAACAAACATCACAACATTAAAAGGTGAATGATTTTTAAAAAAAATTTATTTATTTTTTTTGAATCAGAAAAAAAAAAAAGCTTTTTTTCATACTTTCAGATTGAAAATACAAAATGGAAAAACAGGTCACAGGACCAAATTTCCATCCATCCATCCATCTTCTTCCGCTTATCCGTGGTCGGGTCGCAGGGGCAGTAGCCTAAGCAGAGAGGCCCAGACTTCCTTCTCCCCAGCCACTTCGTCCAGCTCATCTGGTTACGAGCTGTGGGTCATGACCAAAAGAACAAGATCGAGGATACAAGTGGCGGAAATGAGTTTCCTCCGCAGGGTATTCGAGCTCTCCGTTAGAGAGAAAGTGAGAAGCTCAGTCATCCGGGAGGGGATCAGAGTAGAGCCGCTGCTCCTCCACATCAAGAAGAGCCAGATGAGGTGGTTCTGGTATCTGGTGAGGATGCTTCCTGGACGCTTCCCTGGTGAGGTTCTTCGGGCATGTACCACTGGGAGGAGACCCTGGGGAAGACCCAGGACACATTGAAAGGATTATGTCTCTCGGCTGGTCTGGGAACACCTCGGGATCCCCCAGATGAGCTGGGCGAAGTGGCTGAAGAGAAGGAAGTCTGGGCCTCCCTGCTTAGGTACTGCGCCCACAACATGGATAAGCGGAGGAAGATGGATGGATGGATGTGTGTACAAAACTCTTTCATGGCAGCTTTATGTCATAGGCCCTCCCATTTCTCATATAGAAGTAGATTTACAGTTCTGGTTAAGTGACCTGCTACAAATCACAGAACATTTCAGCCCATCACATCTTAATCAAGTGGGTGTGTGGGTCTAGCACTACCATGGTGTCACTACAGTACCTGGATTTTCACATGCAAAACAATTTCTGGGTCAAGTAAACCCAACCTATTTCATATTAAAATCAAATTTGCTCCTGTGGACCATTTTTTCCATTTTATGTTTTTGATCTGAACCTAAAATTGAAAACATGAAAAACAAGCCCTTTTAAATCTTTTTAGTATGTGATTTAAAGACAAGTAACAACATAACCAGTCACTTTTTCTTTTTTTCAAATTTTTGATTTACCACTTGAAAATGGAAAAAAAAAAGAGTGCTACACAAACTTTGGTTCTTCCCAGTTGTTTACTTTCTTGTGCAGTTGCACCAGGAGGACCCGAGTCTCTTCCAGAAGAAACCACTGCTGGTATATTAGGTGGCCAGTGTTGAATGTGTGTGTGTGTGTGTGCTTCTTCTTCTTCTTCTTGATGTAGTAATGTCAGCCAAGTATCTTTAAACAATGCATTTACTGTTATACTCCACAAGCTACGCACCCCACACAAAGGAACAGATTGCAATCCACTCTGTGTTGTTACCAAATTTATCACAGCTTTTTTTTTTTTTGACTTAGTTTTCGCTAAGTGGTATGAGTTATTTTATATGTAAAATGGTGTGTAATATAACACATCCACATCATCCTAATCTTCCATATCTGTTTGATAAAGTTAGTTTGGACATTTGATTTGGTGGATTACTTTTATACTTTTATGTTATTCTGAATTATCAGCACTACAGCAAGTCTGGATGGAGAAAGTAAAAAAGTATATCAAATCTAAAATAGTAAAACATGGATTTGGTGTATACAATAGCATTGGTTTGTTGTGTATTTATCTTGCACAGCCACGCCTACTCATTATTATGAGCATACCTGTCTTAGACTAAAATTCCTTCATCTTCACCTGTAAGTTACTCGCTCTGTGCATTTCTGTGTGTGCACGTCTGCATCTGCAATGCTTGGAGCTCCATGTGGCCTAAAAGGCACTAGGCTCCCATCTAATAAGCATGCAAGTGCTGATGCATACAACCTCAGTATAGACTAAAACAAGCCTAAATTATCCTTTTGTTCATGGTGGAGCTAGATTTAAATCCTTTACGTCCAGATGTAGTCCACTGGTTGCAAATATGCTCTTATTCTATACAGTTTCAGAGCACTAGCAGCAGCAGTCATGCAATCCAACAACTATGTCCTTGATTTCAATTAAAATCACATATTTGATCATTTACAGATAACAGAACTGTCAGTCTGCACTGATCTGACGTGACATACCCACATTGAGCCATACTCAAAGGTGTGTCATCATCTTGCAGGCTTATTGTCTACAAATTGATTTGGAAACACTGGAGACAACAACAAACAGCTTTAAATGTAATGTAAAAAATTAAATGCCTTTTCTTTATTTTAGAGCAAACCCACCACCATGAAAATGGCTGACTGTCAAGTTTTTTGCTTCCATAATTTTGCTGCAACCTTTGATTTAGAGTAATAAAATTATACTATACATTGGTTACTAACAGTTTGCGTCAACGTAAGCAATTGAATTACACAATTTACCACCAACAATGAGCGTTACGCTGCAATGCCCAGGTTCAGGGTTTTTAAGATCTCATTTATTTTTTTTGTATTTCTACAGTATTAAAAGATGGAGGAATACTCCATGCTGTGTGATGATTCAGTCGTGAGACACTAGTATTATTAACTGTATTCATGGCTCTGATAATATGATAAAAAATCCACATGATGCCTCTCTATTGGTTTTGCATGAAAACAATATCAGTCTCCACGAGTGAATAATCCACACCTGAAATCAAATTTGTTTGCCTCTGTTGTGATGAATAGTATTTCATAAAGTGAACAAACCTGCCCATTATTCCCAGTGCAGAGTGTGTGCCAATGACATTACACTGTATATTACTTATCTGGGGAAAATAGGCTAGCTGGGAGACATTATGCATATGATAAATAATGTATTCAGTCAGAGTTCCCATATTAGGGTAAGCCATATGTGGTATATATAGTCTGTGTGTGTATGTGTGTGGGTGTGAGAGAACGAGATACAGAGAGAGAGAGAGACACACACACACACACAGAGAAAGGGAGACTGATGCTTGTGTTTCAATAGAGTATTGAAACAAAGGATGAAACATGATGAAGGTAAGACTGCAGTAAAATGAAAAAATAGCTAGACAAAGAAAATCTCTGTCTAAATTGTGTTGCAGACCTGTGGAGTTTCTACAATCAACATTAAATCACATTCTGTCCATGACAAGAAACACAGTAAGATTTCCCTTTTCAATAGTGTCTAAAGCTTCCTTTAAATGTTTTTATGATATATTCAAAAGCATTTCACAAGCTGAATGGGTTACACACTGGCAAAACAGGACAAAAGGGTGGAGCTGTGAGACAAAGGTTAAGAATATCTAAATACATGTAAATACGACAGCTTTGTAAAGTCAGGTTTCTTTTGGACAGAATCAGCTGTTTATGCAAAGTGCTGGCTGGAGTGTCTCGGTCAGCTGTGAAAGGTTTGGAGTTAGTGGGATATTTCAGCCACAGAACAGAGATGTCACTGACGTTGTTTCAAAAACTTGTCCAAAAAGAGGAAAAGAAAAAAGAAATACCACACCTCCTTTTTTTCTTCTCTTTTTTCATGTCACATTGTTTGGAAATATGCTAATTTTGAGAGTTAAATGGGGAAGAAATCTGGCATAAACCAACTGTACATCTGGTCGCTGAAAGACTCAAATGGAGTAAAGGTGTAGATATAAATGTAAAAACCAGGAAGAAATTTTGAAAAAGGCTCAGCGATGTGGGTGTCATTTCCTTCCCTTCAGCAGTTGTTTTGCTGTTTGACTGACCATCAGCCTTCACAGTAGATCAGATTGCCATTGAAGTAGTTGCTGCTGGAGTTTGAAGGTTCCTCTGTTGTTGGGCATCGTCTCTTTTTCCATTGATGATTCCCAGCACAGAGGGAGCTTCTAAATTCAGCATCCGTAGGGACTACTGACGCTTCTCCTCGTCAATGCGTTTCATCTTTTGTGCTAGCTTGCCATGTTCCCTTCCTTTGGTCCTATTTTCATGAACACTGTTAATAATAACAACAGATTTCTGTTTCTTTCATTTTCCAAACACAAGATTCTCTTCTTTTCAGAGTACAGGCACCATTTTCTTTGTTAATGCACGTTTGCACATTTGCACTTGTCCACTGAGCTGAATGTACCAGTGACAAATTTATATTGAATATATGCAAAATATTCACTCAATGTGATACTGTTTTCTTATTTCATATGATGTCCATCAAAATTTGAATTAAGGTTTATGTTAGGTTCAGAGCACTAAGTCAAAATCAGAACCAGACAGACTGAAATCTTCATCTTGGGAAATTGTAAGTGCAACGTAAATTATCGTCCTTCATTCTAAACTCTTTTTTTTTTAATTTACTGAATTTTTTTTTTTTTAATTTAAGTTTCAATTTCAGTTCATTTAAAATGTGCATTTTTTGATTGGAGATCCATTTCAGCTGCATGGCTTCAAATGTCACACTAGAAATTCTCAATACAAACTCTTACAGCATTATACTGTTTTCACATTGCATCACTGAAATTTTTACAAACCACAAAGTAAGATTACTTGATTTAATTGTGACACTACAACAATAATGAATAATAAGAGCCTTGGCCTTGGTGGAGAGTACACCGTGAGTGCATCCTCTGCAGTAGACTCAAGGAGACATCTTCAGTACACTGGCGTATGTTAGTGTGTGTGTGTGTGTGTGTGTGTTTTATCTCCTTTTTTTTCACCTCATCTCAATAAAAGTTTTGGTTGTATCAGCACAAATTAGCATTGATGGTACCTAGCTAATCTCACACAGCTGCAGAATGGAGCATTAGGGAGAGGGTGCAGGGCCCCAGCCCATCTGTGGAGGGACCGACTCTCGGTCCCCTGAAAGCAACATCACTTTGGCCTTGTCAGATGGTCCCTCCAGTGTGGCTTTATGTGTACGTCAGTATGTGTGTGTGTATGTGTGTGAGAGAGAGGGAAGCAAGTGTGCTGTTTGCTTGTGTTGCATTAACTTACAGAGAATCTTGGATGTGAAAATGCTAACTTGAACATAGAGAGTTGCTGTAATTGTGTATAAGCAATTCTCTAAAGATGCAACCCTTCTGTAAACCTACACAGCTGTGATCAAATTATTTTGCTGTAAATTTCCATGAATTATAGCTTTTCTGTTCCTATTGGCTCCAGTGTTATCACATTTCTCTCTCATCAGCTCCCTCATGCAAAATATTGTTCCCCTCAGCACCATTTCTCTCCTGCTCCTCTGCACTGCCCTCTCACTCCTTAGCAAGTGGCAGAATAGTTTGAGATCTGTCATGTGTCTCCTTCTCCAGCGTGTCTGTCTCCGTCTCTTTCAGCAGCCTGCACCCTGTCATGCTGCACATCAGCAGCTGTTGGCTTTTTCAGAGCAGAGCAGAGAGTTAGAAAATGAAGAGCCATCTTTCCATTCAAGTTCACATTACTGAATGGTTGTTTTACATGCTACATTTCACTGATACGTCACTCAAATATATTTTGTTACAATGTCTTCTTGGTATATCAAAATCTGATTCCTGTCTATTCCACAGACATCGGTGGGATTACGTTAAAATTCACATCACTGTGCCAGGAAGCTGAGTTTCTATCGCTTCTGCTTCTATATTCGCAGCAGTGGTCTCTTTAAAGCTATCTGAGTGTCTTTACGTGTAAGCTCAGGTGGCGCAGAAGCTGCTGTGAGTGCGGCGCCAGTGGATGGACAGTCCAGACGATAGCAGCTGATACCCTGTCAACACTGACGGCTATGTCACCAGCACAAAAGATCTATAAGTACTACTGTGGCACAGTGATGAAAACAAGCCAGTGCTTCTGTCCATCTGTAGCGAGGAGCTAGATCCAAAAATGTGAGCGTTAAAGAAAATAACTAGTCATGGCTTAGGCAAAGTAACAGTATTTCTCTTTCCTCTTGATAAAAATACAGTCACAAAAAGTACAATTGTACAGGGAAATGAAAAAATACATGCAGGTGAAATAGATGAGAATAAAAAATCATTTTCACCAAATTGTTCCTCATTTGAAATTCAGTTTTTACTCATTTTAATGCATTCAGGCCATTTGAAAGAAACACTTTCTGTAGAAGATCTTGCCTGAGCTTTCATTTTTTCACAGATTTCACATATTATTTTTCAGATGAAGAAGGTTTTGCTGATCTCTAATAAAACAATAAGACACTTACAGAAAGAAACCTGGTGTTTAAAGAAAACACTGGTAAAAGTTAATATACAGGATATTTTTTGAGTTTACCATTGGCACAACAGAATATAATAGAATTTTCTGGTTTGTAATTTGTATTTGTATATTCATTTTGTCTAATTATTATGCTGCTAATTGTAAATTAGACAAAGGTAGTTTTTACATCTATTATCCCGCCATCTGCTTTGTTTTATACAATTTACACTGATTATTTTTATGAAATGCATACTAATAGACCCTCATATAATCTTTTTAGCTCAGGGCTTTTCACAACCTTGTCTTGATATTCTGCTGCAGCTATTTTGTTCATATTTACATGTTCTAAAATTTGAAATAATTAAAAAAAAAAACAAATATGAAAGGGATGGAAGAAGGAAAAGAGATGTTTAATTATCCAGCAAAGCAACATAACATAATCTGTATCACATATTCCATATTGTTGTTTATATTGTATACTGAGGTTTCTTCCCTCCACTTGTTTGACATTCATCTACATTTCCCCAATTATCCAACAACACCTTGGGTTCAGATAAAGATTGAATAACATCTTAAAATGAAAGAACATATCAAATTGGTGCACATGCGAAATAAAATAAAATATTTCATCATTCTAAACGTCATCCTCCTGTCCTCTCCTCTGCTACATCCTTTCTCAGTTTATGACACCTGAGGGCAAATGCGGCAGGAAGCTTATTTTTTCCTCACATGTCCATCCCTCCTGTCTCTTTCTATTTTAGTAACGTTCATATTCTTCCATTCCTGTCAATGATGCTTGTTTTCCTTCCTTCTCCAACCTTCTCCCTGCCTTTACTTGCATTATTGGATGCTTGTTGTAGTCACCAAACTTGTGCCCGAGCAGCTCGGCGCTGCCTCCCGGATGACTCAGGGGACAGAAATTTCATTTCCGGCCTTTTAACGAGCTGGTGGTGAGTGTTGTGAATGTGTGTGTCTCTGTGCACGGGAGCTACGAGGAGAGATGGTCGATGTTGGGGTGGAGGGATGGGGGGCAGGCTTCACTGCTGGCCTCTTCCTCCTCCTCCTCCTCCTCTTTCATACTCTCAGACAGAGATAATGGGGGAGCTGATAGCAGCCTTGGAGACTGCTGTGGCTCCAAGCACAGATATGGACCGATAACGCCTCCACCAGCTCGCTGGCTGTTGCTTCTACAGAGTGTGTGTGAGTGTGTGTGTCCCTGTGTGTGGGTGTAACTGTGTACATGTGTGATTCTTATTCTGTGAGAAATTTTATACATGTGTGTTTTAGGTTGCATTTGTAACTTTGCGATTTTGTGCTTTTAGAGCAAGTGTGTGTGCGTGTAGATGTGTAAGACACACACTGCACTGTGCTAGTTTGTCTATACCTCGTGTGTGTGGGAGTGTGTGTGTTTGCTTGTGTGTGTATGTGCCCCACATCTGCTCCTCCAAAGGAAGCATGTGTGGCTCTCTCAGTTTCTCTTCATCCTACTTCATCCCACCAGACATCCCTGCCTCCTCTTTATGGGCACAAGAACAGCTGGCCACCCCAGTAGGGCATTTTCACAATGAGACAGTCACAATATATGAGCCTGGTGCTCCACATTCAGTCACACACACTCGCACACACACACATACGGAAGATGTGTTGAGTTCACTAAAATGCACTATCTCCGGGATTTTACTAATACAGTTCCTGTTGTGCTTTTGTGTTATGGCTCCATCAGAATGGGTTACTGGTGCAGATGTGTTTTCATCATCTTTTGGTCTTAATGCTACAGATATGACGGCGCTTTTCATCGCTCCATTTCTTGTGAAACCCTCCATCGCAGCTCCAAGACTGACTTCCGCTTCTTCTGACCGTTTGACTTTGATGAATAGCAAAAGGCAAATCTTTTTGTGGTACTTCACATAGTCTCCTTGTGCGACAATCACATCTTGACAGTTCAAATGAGAAAATGATTAATAGGGCCTGTGATTAACATAATGAGTTAATATCCAGGACAGGTAGAGAAATTATTTCATCAAGCCAGGCTATATTTATCTTTGTTCACCTATGCACCTGTTCAGCTCATTTCACAGAGTTTTATTGCATCTGAGATTACTGTGTTTTTCCATTTGCAGCCTGTGCTGATTAGTTTTGAACACAGGGAACATGACTGAGTATAAATGGTTTCCTTTTGTACATAAAACTGTATTTTTATGAGTACTAGCAGTCACTTTGCAATACATGCTACACAACACTATTTTGCAACAGTAACTTAAGTCCCTCTTCGGACAAATGAGGCTGTAAAATCCAATGTGCAAAAACAATTGATCTCATTGTGGGATGAGAACAAATATGTCACTGCACTTCACATAACCTACCAGAGGAGGGGTTTTAACAGAAATATACAATTGCTTCTTGAAGCCACAAAACCAAAAATTGGTTATCAATTCTGAAAAATGTTTTTGTTATTTATCATATGTCGTAAAGCCTGTTTACTTGTCATGAGAAGCACTTTGGGAGCAGCTTTTGTTGAAGTTCTTTATGACGGAAAGAAAATATGAGAAACTGGAAAGACATGGGCATTTACAAGGAAGAGAGGATTTCATGACAATACTTCTCAGTTTAAGTACACGAAATGGTTTCTAAACTAAAAATACTAAAAGTAGTGATTTCCAAATAATTGTAAGTTCATAGGGAAACAAGAACCAGCACTGTCTTTGTGGTATCAAATTTTTTAAAATCACTTTATTGACTTATTACTATTATTATATGACCCATTATCACTTTAAAAGTGATAGAAAACCAGACATCAAGCTGTATCCTTCTGTTATGACTCCACTGCTTTCTGTCTCTGTGTCGCCATGGCCACCAGGTCTTTTGCAGGTGTGAACAGCTCTCTGTTTTACTCTCTCCTTATTTTTTAAATCATATTAATTTTCTCATTGTTCATGTTGGGTTTTTTTGCCTTTTTTAAATGAATAGAATAATTATAACTTCATTAGCAAAATAAATTTCTTTTTAAATGTTCCCCAGTCGTATTGTTAATTCACTGCCTCACCATTTAACAGAAATACAAACTGTTGCTATGCCTCTTAAAAATCCATAAACCACAAAAGATACACTTTATTTATGGCCTCATTTAACTGAAGTATATGGAGCACAAATGAGTCAAATAGGCCTGATGTCGGCATCTCAATGGACCTAGATGATAAACTATTTGGTCATTATGCAGCTATTCATTTAAAATAAGAAAATACAAAAACTTGCACTCCTTTATCAAACGTCAAGCCTTTGAAAACACCCAAAGCTTCTGCACTGTCTGTCAGAAGACTTTCTGCCTGTTCAATAATGAATATTAAATTAATGAAAACGGTAAAAGCCTGATCAGAAATGTAAGCAGAAGATCTAAATAATTTTTGGTTAACAAAGAGCTTCCATCCATCCACTTACAAACTGAAAATGTTATGTCTGAGAAATATTAAATCATTATGGATAACAACTCACTCCCAGCTCTTTCCTGCGGCTGGGAGTGAGGCAGCACTCGGTGGGTGCCCAATTTTTTACTTAATTATGAGTGAATGTATAATTCACTGTGTCCTCACAAAGATGCAAAGATATGCAGCTGCCCTGTGCTCATGCCTGAATCTGTTCATTAGTTGCTCACGAACTCACATAGCTGAGATAGACAGTGGCAGTACCCAGAATGCCTTGTTCTGGGGAGCCGTATGCACTTGTGTTTTGCTAATGAGCACATCCAGGGGGACATTTCTTGTGGAGGCAGGCGTACACACACATACACAGATGTGAGCATACACAACCCCGGCTACACAGGACTGACATTCTCTTCACACAACTGCAGAGAAAGTCTCCTGAGAAAGACTGCTGCCAGGCACGA
Organism: Zenarchopterus dispar; assembly: GCA_028564865.1. Taxonomy (NCBI): domain Eukaryota; kingdom Metazoa; phylum Chordata; class Actinopteri; order Beloniformes; family Zenarchopteridae; genus Zenarchopterus; species Zenarchopterus dispar. The sequence goes on along the minus strand of JAOWBL010000008.1, from coordinate 3,183,921 downwards.
AAATGGAGAGAGGGAGCACAGAGAGAAAGAGCAGAACAAGAGGTGAGGGAGACGCATGTGGGGAGGAGGAGAAGAAGGGGGACTGAAATGGAAATAATGTTATTTTTTAATGTTTTTTCCCCCCTGTTCTTTTTCTCTCCATCATCCGCAGAGGTTTTGTCCTCGGAGCTCGTGCCTTCACTCCTCGCCTTGCTTTGATATGTTTCAGCACACTCGACTGTATTGACTGCAGTCTTGGCAAGCATGAGGACAAATCAATTAAGCGTAGACTGATACCGTTTTTGAATCGAGCACCTCCAACTCCCTCCCACCCCAGCCCACGAGCACACCCGCTTTCAATGGCAAATAAGAGCAATTAAAAACCAACTGTAGCACGTGATGTGACAGTAATGGCCATAATGGATAGTCGTCAAGGTTCAGACGCCAGATAATGTTGTTGTTTATCTAGTTGATTGTTGTTGTTTATTCATAAGCCCTCACCATATCCCCCCAGCCCCCACCCCCACGCCCTCAGTTTGACAACCCTTCACCACCCATGCCACAAGCCTAAACACAAACAGACGTGTGTGATATTGAAAGGTGGCCATCTGTCCAATCAGGGAATCAAATCAATAAGGAGAACCAGTTTAGGGGGCGAGACCTGATCTGGAAGACATTAGCATGTGAATTAGTTGTTGAATCTGTGCCAAAGCCAGCAGCAATTGCTGCCAACTAGATGACAGCATTCCCCTAATCGATGGCTTGATATCTATATGGAAACATATGGGAGGATCAGGGGCACAGGCTGTGCTGTTTCATTTTGAGCCAGTTTCACGCTGAATTTCTCAGCTTGTGAGGGTCTTTTTTAAACCGCTGAACCCAAACACACACACAAACCCACCCGAAAAAAAGGCATTTGGACAGATATGAGGCTTTGCTTAGGATAAACGGAGGCCTTTTAGAGCTAAATTTCCTTTGCTCAGGCTCTAAAAACATGAAAGACCATAGCTGTTTTTATGTAAATAGTAAAAAAAAAAAAAGAAATTCCACTGTAAGTCTCAAAAAGTTTATGTCATTTTTTAAAAAAATGTTTACCTCAAGTTGTGGGAGATATTGTTTTTCTTTTTAATTAAATTTGTGTAAAAGTGGTGTAACACCTTGTGTTTTATTTCAGACATGGCTGAATATTTGGATGTGAGCAAAGAGCAACGGCAGCAGAACCCTGCATTTACCTTTTTTCAGTTGGTTTCATGTCATTAGATTATTTATAAATTGGCTTAAAAATCAGTATCGCTAAGTACAATTAAAGTTTTAGAAATTCGATGGAGTTTTCTGAAATACTTTCATTCTATACCCATTTTCTTCTGTTGTTACCAGTTGTTCATTTGTGAAGAATCTATTCAGTTTCCAAAATAGACTTTAATGTGTTGACCATAAAAGTAGTTTCTAAGCAGTGTTGCTGGAGATGAATAACGCCAACTTTTAGCAGACAATCTTACCTGATTCATCCCAAAGTACCGTTTTAGGCTTGAATTAGCTCCAGCTCCATCAACATGAACTAAACCCACTTGAGTAAAAGCAGCTGTTATTTTATGGATTCTGTACTCGGCTTCACTTTGCTCCCGATCCCTTTCTGCATGTGCAGAAAATAGTGCACTCTTTTCCTCTGCGTCTCTGATTTTGTGATATGACAGTTAGTTTGGAAACTAGTCCTGCTCCAGTGTGTTCACTTCTACAACACATCTTAAACATGAGACCAGTAATGTTTCAGAAATGGAAATCATTAATATTAAACAGCTTTTTTAAACTTTCTCCACAGAAAGAATGAGCATTAATTAGCACATTGCTATCAGGACATATCCTGTTTGTCTACACAGATTTTTCACATCATTGAAGGGTGTTGAGTCCCTGAGGATTTGGTGTGTCATGTGCTGAGTGTATTACAGTAATATGGGCACAAGTAAAATGACAAGTAAAAACAATGCATCATGATTCAACGCCGTGTTACAGATATGTCATGCAGTAACGTTGAGCTCCACACAGATTTGCAATTGTTTTTAAGGTATAAAATCTTCAGTGTCTGCAGCTTATGCGCATCTCTACTTTCAGTTTTACTGCCACTAGGTAACACAGACAAATGCAGAATGAGGTAAAGGTTTTACTAATGACATTGTAAATAATGGATATCAAAATAGTCACAGCTGGATTCACCATCTGCATGAAACTGAGACATTGTATTGCAATGAAATTAATTTTACCCATTTCAAATATAATATCAATAATGCAGTTAATTCAGGCTCTCCATTTGTCATCTCAGGCTCCAATGTGATTTCTGTTTGGACAGATAGTTTCCCCTCAGGCAGTCACTGAAATAAAATCTTCATTTTGACTCAGTATTCCCACTCAGAGACAATTTCGTCTCGGGGAATTTGATCGCTGAGATCTGACTTCCAAGTCTCTTTCAGACAGAAGTCTGTTCTTCTTTATGTCTCAGTGTCTTCCTCTTTATCTATCTATCTATCTATCTATCTATCTATCTATCTATCTATCTATCTATCTATCTATCTATCTATCTATCT
>JAOWBL010000008.1:3156161-3171284 GCA_028564865.1 Zenarchopterus dispar | reverse complement strand
TATCTATCTATCTATCTATCTATCTATCTATCTATCTATCTATCTATTTATCTATCTATCTATCTATCTATCTATCTGTCTATCTATCTATATATATATACACATTTACATGTACATAATAATATATATTTACAAAGCAAAAGAAACCTGAATAGTCCATAAAAAGTTATTTAGTAAGAGGCAACATCCCTCTGCCTCACCAGTTTGAGAGGCAAACAACTGACATTATACATATTATGCTTCAGAGCTGTAATAAAGCACAATCTGTCCTGCATCTCCATAATACATTATTCACTTCCAGTTCCCAAGTAGGGACCCTAGAGGATTGTTAAAAACCCTCTACAACATTTATATAGCACACTGAAGTGATAACACACTAAAAAAACCACAACAACTTTCAATTCAAAGGTTTTGCAACCAAGAACTTACGACTATATCTCTGTGGATCAACATACCATAAAGCCTCTTCAGTCTAACTGAAGCTGTTGGTTACAGAAGAATATGTAAAGTCTTAACAATTATTCCCTCTGATGTCAGAATATCACTTTCTCCAGAGCTTTGGCCCACATACTGTAGACTGTTTATGTCTGATCCAGGTCAGTCGTAACTTCCTTCACCAGGGATTTCTACAAAATAGAAGAACCTTCTCAGAGATGAGCTACTTAAAAATAGAGAAAGTGCATTCTTCAGAGATGTTCGATGCTAAATATGTCTGAAGAGGTTAGGTAAGCAAGTTTGATAAAAAAAGACTTAAATAGTGCATCAAACTTCTTACAGTTAGGCCGAACTTCCCAGATCTTCAATAATGAGGTTGATTTCATTGCTTATAATTTCTTTTCAAGCTAATTAAGTGTAGGTCCTCTCCCAGTACTCCAACCTTCTCCCACAGCCAAAAAACAAACATGTAAGCGTGATTGGTGATTTGAAATTGCTCACAGTAGTGAGTGTGAAGCCAGTTTCCGACAGCATGATGGCTTTTTAGCACATGAAACTGCTCAGAGTTTTAGCCATCTAACTCTGACTGTTCAGCACAGCAATGCAATGTGGTAAATTTGCCATATAACCAGGTTTTCATCAGTCTGCTTTATTATAATGCTTGCTACAGAAAATGAAGAGGTTGGAGACCTTGCACTCCTCTAAAATCTCCTCTGTAAGCATGTAGGTTTGTCACGATGATAAATGATCCAATTCAGTAAAATGTCTAACTCTGCTCAGGCTCTTGGTGGAGAGCAGGTTCAAGCGCTGATCTACTGAAGGTCAACTTTGAAGCCCTTTAGCTCTGGAGATCAGGATGTATCATCCTTCATTTCACCCTTTTATAGTTATTTGACCTTTTAGCTCATAGGCTGAATTTTGTACTTTGACTCCATTAGAAGATTATTGGTTAGTGTAATAATTTGTTGTGTTGGTATTTAATCCTTTACAGTATTGAAACAGAAAATATGTCCAAAAAAAAAAACAAAAAAAACAAAAACGAAAGAGGACTGTGACATTTTAAGGAAAGTGAAGTGAATATATGATTCAGAAAGTCCAGTTTGTGTAGTGGAATCACAATTGTGAACACTCAGGTGAGAAAACAGAGCACTACCCTTTACCATAACATGAGGAGGGATTTTACAGCTTTAGTTTGGCCAGTCTACAAAGGAATTTTATTAAAATTTTTGATTGGTTCTGAGTGAATGACAGAATGAGAAAGGGATCTTTGGGGGAGCTGTGGCTCAGCTGATCGAGTGGTTAGCACCACATGGGAAGTTTGTGGTCTATTCTTTAGGCCTTTTGTGTGTCAAATTGTCCTTGGCAATGTCCTTGTCCCTGACACTGAACCTCTCGGTGTCAAGGGCTCAGATGTGCTCAGATGTGTGGCTGTGTTTATTATAAAAAAAGGTCTTACACAGATACATCAATCTAGAAGCACTATATATGTCTTTCATTGATGTAATCTCTTCATGATAGATGGCTGATGACATCAGGGCCATCACTGAGTATGACAGACTACATTAACTTCTGTGTGGAGACCATCTACCCTGTGAAGTGCTTCCTCAATAACAAGCCTTGAATCAATTGTGACTTGGTGGAGCTACTGAAGAAAAAGGAAAGAGCCTTTAAGGAGGGAGACAGGGACCAACTGAAAATTGTGCAGCGACACCTTTAAGTCAAGCTAAGAGAGAACACGGAGCTGTAAAGGAAGCTGGAGAGAAAACTCCAGCAGAACAACATGCAGGATGTGTGGTCAGGGATATCAAAGATCACTGGTTTCACACAGAAAGGGGATCACACTGGTTGAAACCTGGTTTAAACCAATGAACTTAAAATGTCTTTTAGTAGCTTCAGCTCAGGAGGAGGCACTGCAAGCTCATCTCCTATTTGCCAGATGGACCCAACATCTCCACAGTCTCATCTTCCACCTCAGCCTGGGATCCTAAAACAGCCTCACTGCCTTCTCCTCCAATGTCAGGAAACAGTGGAATGTCCTCTCTCTGCCCCTTTCGTTTGTTTATCTGTAGCAGTCAGGTGAAAAGACAGTTGGAGAAACTAACCTGCTCCAGCTCTGGGTGGTGTCAGCCCCAGAGTCCTGAACGCCTTTGTGAATAAGATTTTAATCAAAATAAAAATGAAAAAACCCATTCATCTAGCCTCAATGACTGCTGATAAATTTAACATTCCACTTTATAAAAATCTTTGAGAGACTATTATTGGTCCATCAAAGAGGAACCGTTCAGGAGCCATTTGCTAATCATCATCTACCTTCTTCAGGAAACAAACTGTCCCCTGAAGATTATGTTATTCGGTGTTTATTGCTGTGTTTAGCACATGTCAGCCTGCACTACTATCTAAGAAAATCCAGAGGACACAAACAGATGCTTCCAAATTTACTGACTACCTGATAAACGGAGAACAGTGACTGAAGGGTTTGGTGTTCGAGCAGTGCAGGGGCTCTGTCGGGGGCTGTACCTTCACCTCAGACTTCTGCTTTCTGTCATTTCCAGAAATGTTGAGATGATTCTGCTGTTGCGGGGTGTGTCAGGAGATGGACAGGAGACCGAGTTAAAAAAATAAAACTGCAATAATGCATGCTGTCTAGGTCCTTCAGTGTTTCCAGTAATGTTTTGCACATCTATAAGTCTGCAGTGGAGAGTTCTGTTTTATTCACAGTCATCAGTCAGGAAGCATAATGGTGAGACCTTTTTACAGGTATTTAGTTTTATCCCTTTGTTGTTGCACAGTTTTCTTTCACGCTGCTGCTGTTTTCGTTTTAATCTAACAATGTGATCTTCTCCCTACGCTCTTCAGCTCCTGATTGAAGCTCCGAGTCACAGAGTCCAGATTGAGAGGTCTGATAGTTCGCAGTCAGTCAGGGTATTGTGATTATTTCAGCACATTTGAGGTCATGGCATTCAAGGAGGTGTCTTCTAGAGAGAGAGAGAGAGAGAGAGAAAGAGAGAGTGTGGTGCATTTGTGTGTGTGTGAGACAGCGAGAGAGAGGGGGCACACATGGACAGAGAGCAGGAGCCAGGGCCCTTTGTGCTGATGTTTTCTGTAACCTTGCGCTCTCTGTGATGGGCCTCTATCTCCTCCCACACAATAGAACAGCAAAATAAGATTCTTAGATACATCAGCAGACAGTGGAGGTAGAAAGTGGATTTCACTGATGCATCGGGCCCAAACCAAGGCAGAGAGCCAGCAGTGTGTGTGTGTGTGTGTGTGTTTGGCTCTAACATATGTGTGCGCTGCAATAGTAGAAACAGCAGATATAGAGAAAAAGGAATGCCATCTATCACAAAGGCTGAGAGGCCTTGGCAGGGCCTCAGGGTGCTTATTATTTTGCCCACAGTGTGTGGGCGAGTTGCAGAACACAGCCTAGTAAGACAGCACAGGGATGTGGAGCCAAGGTGTTGTGCTCCAGTTTAGGTAAAAACCATATAGGCACTATTAGCATATACTGACTGCAAAATTATTTATTTTTGAAAACGCTTTTGTGTATATGATTAAAAGATGAATCGTTTATCTGTTACATACCAGATTTTAGTTTTAAAAAAACCCAATACTATTACATTTTCACAGAAATGAGTCAAAAGTTTTGGTGCCCCATTAAATGTGTATGTGTCCATATTTGTCGATTTACTTCTGTTAAGACTGAAGTTGTGCTTCAAATCACGGGCTTGTACCCTTAAACCTACTATTTTTAGAGTACAAGTGTGTTTACACTGACAACTCTGTTGTTGTGTAGATGATGGATGATGGTCAGAAATGTGAGTGTGGAGTCCTGGACACTTCACGTCCTCAGGGGTCTGTCTTGTCAGTATTTCAGAAGTGTCCCACCATCTCAGCTACATCAAATTCATCTTTGGAAATATGGTGGCACTTTCAGTTGAAAAGTGGACAACAACTATGGACTGCATAACATTAATCTCACAAGTTATAAGGGAGATAGTAAACACATGACAAGGTACACTGACTTCATTTTCTTTCATTTGTTAAATTTACAATCAAGAAATATTAAAATCTTTTGGATGGATGACTAAATAAATTCTTATTGCAAGTTCATCTCAATCATAGCAAACAGCCAAAGACATCTGTTGAGCACAGAATTCAGTCTTGTTTGCTCAATTATAAGTTGTGTTTGCTCATGTTTTTTTCCCCTCAAAATCTGATTTGTGTGCTTGCACACTATAGTTTTCGGCAAAGTTTTCCCTTACTCACTCCGATATGAGGCACAAATACAACACCATATAGTGAAAGAGGAAAGTTACTGTTGTCATTTCCAATAAGAGCACAAGAATAGTTTTACATTGGGACAGCATTTATTTGCACACTGCACATGCAAGAACACTGTATGTAGTATTGTCTAGAGCCAGTCTGCAAATGAATCTAAGCACAACAACAAAGAGGTACAATATCTTTTAATTTTCCATGTAAACTACCAGTTCAATGAAATGATTTAGTCCTCAGGTTGTGTCCACATGCAGTCTCAACACTCTTTGTATGTTTTTGCATACAGACATGCACTGGAGGGTTGTACTTCAGCATTTCAAGCTACTGGCAAATCCAATGATTATTTAAACTTACTTAGTCATAATGCACAAATATATACAACAAGGTTGACCAGATAATGAATAAAAGTATCTCCTTTCCACCTTCATATAGGTCCAATTCCTCTGCTCGCTCTCCCAATAGGCAGGCAGTAAGAGATCAGACATGAGCAGGAAACCTACCACCATCAGCTTTCACACTAAGTTTTTGTTTTTTTGTTTTTTTGTTATGGCATCTAGACTGTTCTGGTATTATCACTAACACAACACATATGAGAAAAAAAAACTCCCATCAAATGCAATGACAGAGAGAACTAGGTCTACTGGATAACTGGAGTTGGATGCATTGATTTGCATAAATTCAGGCATAGCTCAGCTATTTGAGTCTTCTCGGAGACGTTTTGAAGAGGCGATGGACATTCCTTGCTGTCCAGAGAAAATGAGTGGGATCTGTGTGATGTGAGAACAGGATCACCCACTGTTTTTGAGGATTAGGGTGAAGGTTTTACTCATTACGCTCCTGATTATTACCTGTGGGGAGTGATGAGGTCAGACCCAAATCATGAGTATTTGACATGATGTTAAAACATTTTCAAGATTATTCTTGTTATTATAATGTGTGTGTTTAATTTTGCCTTTGAACTGCATACTATTACAAAAGATTACAAAAAATAACTTTGCGAACAGTGTTTATGAATGAAAACAACCAAAAGACAGATTTGCTTTAAAAAAAGGCGTTAAATAAAACTATAGACAACAGGATTTTTTCCCTTTTTTTCTCAATTCTGCTCCCCATCTTCTCCCTCTCTGCACCCCTTTTCCCGCCATCATCCGTCTGTTTAGCTGTGATGCGATTAGACAGGTATGGCTACTCCCGCGCTGGATACATCTTGATACAAGACTGGCGCTGTGGCGCGTAAACCCCAAGGTCTTTATGCGCCTCACATTGCGCAGATCAATCTCCAAGGCAGTTTCCCAGAAGGAGCACAAAGCCTTACAGCTGAGACACCGCTGTCCCGCAGCAGCAGAGAGAGAAACAGAAGCAGGAGCACAGAGAAAACGACAAGGAAGGAGGGGAGGGAGGTGGTAAAGAGGTGGTGAGTTAGGGATTAAGGTCTTTCTTCCAGGATAAGGACTTGTCTTTGCGAAAAAGTGGGAGCAAGGCTGTTTTGGTGGAGAAGAGGGTTTGATCCCTCATTCGTCCCATCCTCCTCCTCTCTCCCATCTTTGCTCTCATCCTTCACCACCTCTTCTCCCTCCCTCCTTATCTCCTCTTCTTCCCTCTTTTGTGTTTCCCTTTCGCTCGCTGTAATCCAATGTGACACAGTTACAGATGGTCTATCAATGCCACAGCCCATCAGAGCCCTGTTGAGGGGACTGCTGGGGGCCTGTGAGGGTTTGATAGGCTGTCCACTACTCTGTCTGCCTCCTCTGCACGCATGTGTGCATATCCATGTATGAATCACGTATCTGCACCTTCTGTTACTCTCCTCTATTACTCCTTCTTGGTTTCTGTGCTCGTCTGGGTGCAGCTGAGACAACCAACACACCAACCAGTAATGGATTCGATGTCAGTCACAGAACAAGGTTCCGTCTACACGTTTGTGTGCATGTCTGTGAATGTATGTTCGGCATATGTGTAGCCACAACAAGTCGTCGCAAGCGGCATTATTCAGTCTCAACACAGACTTCTTGGGAAGGGAGGTGTGAAGAAACAGGGCTGACACTTTGAGCGATGGATATGGAGTGATGTGTTTGTGAGGATGGGCCTTCTGTGCAATCTCACCATGGTAATGGTCTCCCAAAGGGGAGGCCAAAGACCATATGTCTCATCCCATACATCCACTCTGAGTCTCAGATCATGTACCTGAACAGTCGCATCCATGAAATGGATTCTGTCTGTAGAAAACACATAAGTCTTTCTAATGGTAATTGAGTATTAGGCACAAATTAGAAATTGGAGCCACATTAAATATTAAAGACGAATAAAAATATAAAAGCCATAAAAAGAAAAATGTAAAAATCCTGAATATAAAAGTACACATAGAAAACAAATTTATTTGTACACATTAGTAAGACAAAAATATGGGTTTATTATGGTGTGGTTTTGTTTCTTTGTGTAATTCAAATTCCAGTTTAGTGTGTTATACCCAGTTAGAGGTCTACACATGTTTGTGCTTTAAGAAACCAATAAAGATGAAAGTAAATAAAGTAAAACAGTAATTTCAGAAATCCTGACCTCTAGGCTGCATTAGCTGCAAAAAAACCCTTCATCTTTCATTTCTCAGAATTGATCTCAGTAGTGGGTTTTCACTACTCTTTCTGCAAATGTCAGATTCATGAAATGAAATGTGATCTTTTGTTCCTACATACTGAGTTTCATTCATTCATTCATTCATTATCCATACCTACTTAAATCCTATTCATGGTCACAGGGGAGCGTACCCCATCTGTTACCAGATATGGGGCAGGGTACACCCTGGACTGGTCATGTCCATTACAGGGACATGGACTTCTGTGTTCAAAATAAGATTAAAATATTAGAATTTTTAATTGATTTCAATTGTTTTTTTTCTTGTCACGTACAAATATTTCCCTCAGGTGCAGCTGAAGATTCCTACATGAAACCGGATGTAGGTGATGTTCTTCTTTGAGTATGTTATATTTATGTTTTCCAGAAACACAACCAGCACACTGATCTGAAAGTATCTCAATAAGACAATGTGTGATTTGTGGGGAAAAAAGAAATTAACATTAACAAGGGAGATTTGTGGAGCTGGTGTCTGGTGGTGTTCAATGGCAAGCCTGCTGTACATATACTGTACCTATATACAGATATGAACTAGTGACATATAGACACTGCATACTGCTGCCTGGATAGAACATCAGCGCAGGAATCATTGCAGGATATTTATCAGGGCCTGAAAAAAAGTTTGTGACAAAAACAGTTTCCCTGTTGTAAGGTTGTGCCAATCAGTAATAATAGAAGCTTGCTGCTATTAGTTTTTGCTAGTATTTTTAAAAACATTTGTCTCCACACCATTGCAAACAACCACAAACTGAAACTGGCATTCGTTCCACTCTTTGGTCATGCTAGTGTCACAAGAAGATGATGTTCTGGGAAGTTTAGGGAGTGGTGTTTTGACAATAAGTAAAATAGTGAGCCTAAACTAAAATGGTATTACCTTGAGTGGAAAAAAGAAAATAAAATCACCTAATAGCTTGCATTGTCTACTTCTATCTGTACTAAAGTGATCCAGGTCCCAATATACTGTAGTGTTTAGTGGTAAACTGGTGGTATCTTAGACACAGACACAGTCTCCACACATGTCTTTGTACGTTTGTCAGCTAAAGCTCCCTCTTTCTCTGAAAGTCAGCAGCTTCCTGGACAGGTAGCCACAGGTCCTACTTCAGCAGTGAAGCATCCTCCGCTCATCTGACATGTCATTTTTTGTTGTTGGAATCTCCAGCAAGAGTCAGCTTAGCTCATGGTTCCTACTTGGTCTTCTGAGGAGCCCAAGCCCTTTTCCATTATACAGTTTTTGACCTGACTCGACTCACCTCGACTTATTCACCTCGGTCTCAGTCTTTTTCCATTACAGCTCAGTACCACCTCAGTGTGGGTGGGGCCTTCATGGCAAAGCGACTTGAAACACCGGTGACGTCTTTTTATGTGATACTTTTTAGGCACAGAAATATGTGGACCTGGGAAGCACGGTGGTTTAGTGGTTAGCAAGAAGGTTCCTGGTTTGACTCCCGACAGGAGTCTTTCTGTGTGGAGTTTGTATGTTCTCCTTTCCCCCAGGTACTCTGGTTTTCTCCCACAGTCCAAAATCATGTGTATGAGGTTGATTGAGAACTTTAAATTGAACTTTAAATTGTGTGTGGTTGTTTGTTGTATATGTGGCCCTGCGATGGACTGGCAACCTGCCTCTTGTCTGTAATAAGCTGGGATTGGGTCCAGCAGACCCATGTGACCCAGAGATGGATTCAGCGGGTCTAGAAAATGAATGGATGGGTTATACAAATTAACAGTGGCAATCCTCTAACATAACCTGTGAATGACTGAGCAAAGGCCGTCATTATTTATTCAATATAAAACGAAGCAAAGATAGTTGGAGCATTTGAGAAATCAGGTACAGCACATGATAGCAATAGTTCAGCTCCATCCATTCTGCGGAAGTATTAGTCTTTTTCCTCTGTACCTTTAAACTGTAAGTGCAGCTTGTATTCATAGGTTGAATGTTAATCATTAAATAGAAGGAAGCATCATTTTAAGGAGAAACTATGACATGATTTGACACATACAAGACAATGACAGAAAATACTGAAATTTAGCGTGTTAAAATGATTCTTGCTCAACTAGGAACTCATCACAACTTGTCACAGAGACAAAAACTCTGAAGATGACATTTACAATAAATTTATTGTGAGCAAAGGATACTGATAAGTGAGTGTGAAATAAAGAGTGAAAAGAAAAGAAAGCTCACTGACACAATTATGTGAACTTTTCACACAGTGTGTGTACGTAATTGAGTGTTCGTGTGCATTCACAGTCCAAGTGTTTCTGTGTGCATGTGTGTGACAGGGAGGCATGGGGCGTTGTCTGCCACCCGGGGCCCCTCTTGTCGACTGCTGGCGTATCCCAGAATCCTATTAGGAGCAAGTCACACTTGGGTGGCACATTCATCATGGGCCCTGCACATTCAGATTGCTGTTATGAATATAATTAGAGAAGAGCACAGAGGAGATGTTCAGGGCACTCACACACAAACAGACACTTATAGTCGTATGTGAGTGCACAAACACATATGTCAGCCCCCACACGAGTGTGTGCATTCAATATAGTGAGCACAGAAAACATGATCATTAACGTTACAGTGCAAATGAAACATATGACTGCACATCCTTCTCACAGAATCGCTCTCTCTGACTTACATTACTTTCTTTTGCTAATGCATGAACACAAAAAGACACAGCACACACACCTCTGGTGATGTCAGACACTTCATTTTCACCCCAGCGCTCGGTGTGCTCTGCCTCATCCCTTCGCATGGAGGAAGGACCATTTCACTTGGGACGATGCTGAAGCACTGTGAGACTGCTGGAGACGACTTCAGTGATCACCGAGTTTGCATGTGTGTAGTTTGTGTAGCAGTTTGGTAAACCGATGTTGCTTTAAATGTCCGACAGAAATGTTACTGGATAGGGATGTTCTATGTATTGCAAGATCTATCAAGGTGGTACATGTTTACCTTCACTACATCCTGCTAACAACCGGGTTCTTGCATCAGAAACACACTGCAGCTCAAATACTACTAAAAACCCATCTGTGAGCTGCACGGCTGCACTTGCTGACATTTGTTAAACAATGACAAAGCCCTACACATTTTTCTGCTTCAAGTATTCCTTACTTAAACATTAAAAAGGTGAATTAAACCCATCAAAATTAGTCCCAAACTCATACACGTCTTCTTCTTTGAGAAATATTTCACTCAAATGCAATATCTTATGCAGATGTGGAATATGAAATACAATTCACAAATTCACATTTCACATATTTCTCATGTTTTAGACCCATTTCTTTTTGTTTCTGATTATTGATTCTCATCATAAGTCTAGGTCCATTCATATTATTTTGTACATAAAGTTTTTTATGTTTTCTATATTGTCATTGTTGTATTATTTGCAAAAAGCCATAAACCAGATATCTTCCTATTTGATTTTGTTGTGTTTACATCACTGCTCGGTGCTAACAGCTGTGCTTGAGTATTCCGAAGGTGCAGTCTGCACACACCCCATACATTGTTGGGTTTCGCCTTCTGAAGCGACTTGATGACATGAGAAAAGGTATGCATCAAACATAAGATATGTAATACCTGCATAATCACAACTTTCTCACCTGTTTCTGCGCTGGGAACACAACCACTGTTTTGCTTCTTCCTCCGTGTCAGTGTGTATCTTTAAAAGTAAGTCTGTCTTTCTCAGTAATTTTTTAAATTTTCACCTCCTGCTCTGCAGCGAGCCAATGATGGTAGCAAACAGACTAGTTCTCATTATTTAGACAGAATACTGCTGAATTTATTAGTTGACAATGATAATGTCATTTTTGTGTGGATATTACTTTCATAAACTATCAAGAATTGATTCTAAACTTGCCAGTTATAATAAGATTGCCTCTCAGTACGGTGATGGCTGAGCAACATCCACAGCTGAATTCACTTCACATACTGGAGACGGGGACAATCTGGATCACCCAATAAACTGAAAAATAGGGTTCACATCTGTTGTATATGGATCAGATAAACCGTATCAGCACTCAATTTGATATGTTTTTGTTCCAATGAGGATAAATGACCAAATCTATTGTACATCAAGAAGTGCACAAATTTGATGGAAACAAACAGGGATTTTTTCATTAACAATTTGTATGAGAAACACACACTTTGCCACGTCTTATTTTCTCAGTTAGCGGCCTAAACAATAACCCATCTGGGTCGATTCCCAGCCATCTGAGTGCAAAGAGCTCCCTTTGTCCACCTCTGACATTCCTCATGAGGCTGACACTGAGCTCTAATCAACTACATGAAAGAGCGCCAGACGTCAGTGATGGCACGCCGTCTCTCCTTCTCCAGCACACATTTTATTCCTGCCTTTCTCTCTCGCTCACTTTCCACCTACCTCTCCCACCACTTCACCGAGCGCTAGCAGGAAGCTGGCCAAGACTCTTGGAGAGCCAGCATGTGTTTACCACCCTCTGAATGCGTGCCATGTTGAGAGCTCTGCCTGCCATCTGAATGCTCTGTAATATCAATAATTGATGCTCTTGAGGAGTAGTAATTAAATTAGTTAATTATGCCGGTAAAATTACATGTAATTATGAGACTGGAGGGTATGTTTAGTAAATTAGTCTCATCCATGCTCACTGTGTACTGCTGCCAAATTTTATTCCTTGATGACTAGGTAATTTTGATACACTGTTTTTAGAAGTCAGTGCATCGTTTGAATATACACGATGGCTGATCTGGATTAAATAGCTTTCGTCACTGGAGGTATTACATGTTTTACAAAAGAAAAAAAAAAGACAAAAGAGTTCACACTCATGTAAGAGCTCTTTTGTTGCATAGATTTGATTTCCTGCCGTAGAGTCAAGCAACAAAAGGAAAAACTTACTGCTGCTCTGAGTGCATCTTGAAGTCTCACAGTTCAAGCCAACCCATCATCATCTCAAGTGAGTATAACTTAAATGACTTTCCTGTTTACTGCTTTAACTCATGAGTTCTCACTGGGATGTTTTTGATTAAAACTCATTTCTACCAAAGAAGCAAGTCTTAGGAGCCACAAGAAACATTTGTGGTGTTTTTGGTGATGATAATGATCAAATGTCTGTGCTGGTTTCCATTTTTGAAAGGACCATGATATAAAATTAACTAGTAACATCCCCCTGGAGGGGGAATCACGTAGGTTGAGGGTCATTTAGGTCTTCCTCACCAGGAATGCAACACCAGGTTCAATGCTGCATTTCAACCAGGGAAAAGAAAAGAAGAAAGCCAACTAGAAGTTCTGACCTCAGTGGTTTGGAGATTGGTCACAGCCAGAAATCCAAAGTCCTTTTTGAAAAGTCATTAAGAAAAAAAGAAAAAAGAAAAAAGAAAAGCCATTAACAGAATCAGCAGCAGTGAGAAGCTTTTGTGTGAAGAGTCTCGTTGAAGTTTGCCTGTGTGATGGAATATAAAAGAGTAACTTTGGGCTTTCAAACCTTTTAAAATACATCCAAGTCTAAACAATCATAATTCCAGAAATGCTGAAGTCTGGAGAAGCTTCACAGTCTTGTCTCAATGTGTTTAAACTTGTGGAATAAATACCAATTCAGTTCCTACAGTAATGTTCTTTTTTTTAGCATTTGCCATTTTAAGCGGTATTTCATGCCAAGCTGCAATATTGTCTATCCTAGTTTTTTCTTTCTTTCTTTCTTTTCTTTTCTTTTCTTTTTTTTTTTTTTCTTTGCTTACCTAAAGGAAACTAAATATTTAAGAACATTAAAAATTATGCTTTCCCTCAACAGGGATGAAAGAAAAAAAATCACTCATTACTCGTATCCATTAGTCCATAATCTTTAAAATCTTCACTCCTTTAAAGATTTAACAAATGACTCTTGTCATTTCCACAAACTAAGATAGTCAATTTTAATATATTGTCACCCTCTTAAAATAATGGCCCAAGTCAGATTTCTCTCAAGATTTCTATAAAACAAAAACAATTAAGCCAAATACATAGTTTAGTTTTTCTGGTTTCCGAGGAATGTGAGAAAAATATGACTTAGGCCATTATTTTAAGAGAGTAGTGAGATGTTAGTACATAAAATATCAGAGAATAATGAAGAATTATACTTTTTCATTACCCAAAATATAATCTTAACATGTCTGAGAATCAATATTCACATCTTATGACAGTGAAAGAATCAAACAAACATGACTTATGGTTTATTGACCTGCTCATTAGGAATTGATAACCGAAAAATGCAAATTATTTGCAGCTGTGAAGCTGTGTAGTATTTCTACAAAATGAAACTCAAATTAAGAGTCATAAAAAGACATGGGAGGCAGCTACCTAAATGTCCTAAGAACATTTTACCTAAAGAAAAACGAAAGCATAAATTCCTGTGCAGATTTAATCTCTGAAAATAAGATCTCATCTCAGTCACTGTTGTGTAAAAAGTGTGTCTAAATACGGCTGTGTCCAGGGTGGAGGCTCTGTGTCAATAACGTAAGCGAGCGCCTGCAGGCTGTGGACCAAGTCTCTCTTGTTTGACTTAGCGCTTCAGAGCGGAGGCTTATCTGTAAGCCCTGCCATATTGCAGCATCACATTTCCCTCAAGACTGCATAAACAGCTTGTTGTTCTCCTACTTGTGAAATCAACGGCATATTGTCTAGACCGGGCTGAATGCACAGAGAAATAACAAATCTTAACAGCACTGTGTACTGTAGTTAATGGGATTAAACTCTTTGGCAGCAAAGTTTATTTCCCCATTAATTGCAGCTGGATTACACAAAGAGAACAATTGCACTACCTCATCTGGTGAAGTTTCCACGAGCACGATTTGCAGCTCCGACATGAGACCTCCATGGTCTGTAGTTTTTAAAAAGGGGACTGATGTTACTGATCACGAATGAGCTGATGTTCAATTGGTGTTGAAATTTTAAATACAAAAGATGCAAATGATTTTGAAAAAGGGGACGTATGCAAATTCTCAACTCATATCAAGCCTATTAATGATTGGCAGAAATGACGGTCCACTCAGCCCTCCTGTGGCATGATGGGAAGGCTTTGGAGGCGCTGAGGCCTAAGAGGCTGTCAGTGTCTATCTTTGCCTCAGGCTGGATCCTTTTAATTTATGTTGGTAAAGAACTGCAAAGTGCTGCCATCTCTCCAGAGATGCCCTGGCAAGTTAATTGCATTCTTCCACTTGATACCGATTCAAACACTTACCATCACTCACATGTGTATGCACACACACACACACACACACACACACATTCACATATTTCCTCTGGGATGACAAACTCTTTTTGATTTGTTCACTTCAAAAGTGTCTTCCCTGGATAGTTCATAAACTCAAACAGACATCCAAGTGGAGAACAGATTCAGTCTGACTGCAGAGAAATCATCATGCAAACACATGCTGCCATATACATACAACACACACACACACACACACACACTGTTGAATGCGCAGACACACATGTGTCTTGACAGGCTGATTGAGCAATGAGGAAACAACTGACACAGAAATCCACGACCTCACTGATGATTGAATATCGTAAAGTTCCAGGTGACCGAATCAGCACAAAAAAAGAAATGTGTTTGTGTAAAAAATGCAATGTAATAGACATTGTAAGGTCTTGTACAGATTTAAATTTTAAAATGCATGTTGTAAGGTTGCTTTGATTTTATTGCCATTTGTTTACACAGCAGCAATCTCTAGTTGTATGACATTTACTGAGATCCACCTCATGTGTTATCTATCTATCTATCTATCTATCTATCTATCTATCTATCTATCTATCTATCTATCTATCTATCTATCTATCT
>JAOWBL010000008.1:3141835-3152262 GCA_028564865.1 Zenarchopterus dispar | reverse complement strand
CTATCTATCTATCTATCTATCTATCTATCTATCTATCTATCTATCTATCTATCTATCTATCTATCTATCTAGCCATACATACATACATGTATATAAGTTAAACCCCTTTATTCAATGAAAGTAAGACAGGAGACTTTAGTTTTTACTGTTATGGTTAAAATAGATCAAAAAGACTGAAGTGGCTTGTTGTGAAGGTCTTCAGAGAGTGAGATGTTTTCCTGTCATTTCATGACTCCTGTATCCTCCTCCACAATACAGCTATCTCTAAGGTCTGTTCATCTTCTGTTCAACTCAAACCAGTATTTTTGCACTTGATTTTTTTTTTTAAATGCAAGCATGCTGAGTTTTTGTGCGTACTTTCGTATTGTTTATTTGCATCTTAAGAGAAAAGAGAATATCATGGATCAGTAGTCTGAGGTTTTTGTGAAAATAACAGCGTGGGGAAATAACAATACTTTTAGACTTATTCACTGGAAAATGAAGTTTCTTGTGCTCAGAAATGTCCGTCTTTTCTCTGGATTTAAATTCTTTGCCCTCTGCAATATGGAAAATGGAGAGAATAGAGTCCTTTAACAAACCAAAATGATGCTGCTTGTTTTGATAAATGTTCTAAAATTTATAGCCTAGGTAATTATTCAAAATTGTTCAATAAACGTCATGGCATGTGGCTTAAATGCTTACATATTTCATTTATTAGAGGTCTCTCACCATTGTGCCATGTTCACACATGTGCCTCTGTGTTTATGTGTAAATGTGTATTTGCATGGTCCATGCATAAACATTAGCATATAACAGAGTCTGACCCCTCCTGTAACGCACAAGCATAATTATGTCCAAAGATGTGCAATGAAAATGATAATAAATATGAACTCTTTCATGTATTTTTTTTCTTGATCCATCCCCTTGGATCTTATCATTGTATAAAGCTTCAGTTTTTGGGGGGTTTTTTCGGCCTCATTTTGCCTTCTTTTTGTGAATTTTGGTCTGTGTTGACCTAAAAGATTAATTATAACATCATAAAATCTCAAAATAAATAACTTACTTGAGTGACAAAAGTTTTTCCCTCTTTCTTCATAGACTGTATGACATCATGAGATTGAATCCTCTTCTACAGTTAAGATCAACAAAGTCTTATATTTTATATAATATGATTTCTTTTTCTGCCACTTAAACATGCTTTGACTCTGATTATTCATACAGTTTCTGCAAGTTATCAAGAAAAGATATTGGGAAAAATGTCCTGCTGCTGCAGAACAGCTGCATTTTGTCTTTATGATATACTGTACTGTGTCAAGATGTGTGTCTGAACAGAGGTTAGCAGTCACTCGCAGCTGTGTGTGACTGAGTGGGTAAAGGGCTGATGTGTTAGAGGTCCATCTTGACTGCTGCGTCCTGCTGCCACATCTGTCACTGCTGTGTGTGGTGAAAGGTTGAAGGACATATGTGTGTGAAGAAAAGTAGCAGTAATGGCAGTAAACTAAGGTCTCGCCAGTTTGTCAGAAGTGCTAACATCTTCTTCTCCAGCCAAATAAGGAGTAACCTTCAGCCCACAGACGGATCTGTCATTTATTTACCGTGAGCCCGCGTGGTGGATGTTGTGAAAGGATGGCTGACAGAAGCACAGGTGACAGTCGATGAAAAGAAACATTACTCTCAGTAACAAATGGATCTTGCCTCGGTGAAGGGCAGAAAGGCAGCAGAAGCGCCGTTGACCTGCAGAGAGGGAAAGCATATCAGAGAAAAATGTAAACAGGAATTCGCTGGCATCAACACACACAATGAATCCATCTCTGTTTCAGAACTGATGATGAAAGGAAACGCTTTCAAAAGGAGGAAGAAAATTGTGAGACTGAGAATGCATAATGAGGAGATGCTTGGGAAAGACACTTGTTCCCAAAAAAATAGTTTGCACAGGGATTCGAGATTTTATCAAAGCAGTGATGCAATGTGAGGCAATACATCAACCAAAATGGGAGAAGACAGAAGTATCAAGGAGAGATTCTTACAGCAGACAAAAGAAAGAAATCTTTTAAGGGTAAATTTAAAGGGAAAAGATGCAAGAATTTAACTGAAGAAAAAGATCTTTTAGCCAAGTCTCATGATGAAATGGTGAGAAATTTGCTTCATTAGAAATGTGAAGGTGAACAGCACATAAACATGTTTTTTGTTATTCAGCCAGCCAATAGACTGAGGATAAACATCTATCTCAAACACTTCCAACAGAGAGAAAGACAGACACAGGCTTGTTGGAATGAAGGGAGATTCAGAAACTGAAATGTCCAAATGTTGCCCTCTGAGAAAGATTCATGAGCTGGGAAATGTGCTAATGTTGCACTCCCTAAAATGGTTTAAATTAATGTGCCATGAAATAGGTCATTAATGAGGATGCATGGGCCATACAAGCAGACAGAGAGATGGGAAAGATGTCGCTGCTGCCATCATACAGCAGACATCATTACACCAGAGCCCACACTGCCACTGGAATAAGTTCAAATGAGGAAACACCACATCAGGAGAGCTGGGAATATCACTCCGATCAGCTTCTTCATCACATTTGGAGTTACAGGCTCAGTCTGCAACTTGGAAATGTATTGTATGATCTTGTTGAAGAGGTGTTGCTACCTCTAAGCCCGTCCACATGTGATGTCGGCTATGTTAATTAGAGAAGCAATTATACTAAACAATGTGGCAATAAGACCGGTGTGGTCTTTAGATATACACACCTCCCTTCTTCTCAGACATGAAAGGAGAACTGATTAAAGCATTTCTTATTAGCATTTAAGAATAGTTTTTTTTCCCATTTATATACATTATGGCCACTCTAAACTCAAAACTATTTTCACTCAGTACTAAAATCAGAGAGAACAATAGGTAGTTATCGACGTCAGTAGTCATTTGGAGATAGTGTAAGTGGATCTTTCTCATCATTGCGTTGCCTCCTCATTTCACTAGCTACTCAAAGACCTGCTTTGTCTCTTGCCAAGCAAGTCCATGAAACATCTCCAGACATAAAATGTTGTTTTCTTCACTAGCTGCCCTGCAGCATGTTCTGCAATCAGCCAAACAACCACTTTCCGTCTGTCTTCAGCTCTCACGGTGAACCACCAGTGTCTTCTACTGCTTTCTTCCTTCTGCTCTTCCTGTGGAGCCAGCTTCAGAGTTTGCTAGTTAAACACCCTGCCTTTGCTGCTGTCCAACTGGTGTTTTGTGGTGAGTAATCACCCTTCCCACCTGCAGACACGCTTGCCGTATGGAAAGGGAGTGTGAAAGTGTGTGACTCTGTGTGTGTGTGTTTGTTTTCTGATTGCATGTGTGTGTGTGTGATTGATGACTCCAGATCTCAAAATGGGGTGTGTTTTTCTACCTCACAGGCTGCCTGTTGCCCATGCTGCTCCTTTTTTTGAGTCTTAAAACACGGTGCCCAGCAGTTGGCTGTACAGCAGACTAAAACATTTGAAGTTGATAAACTATGGATAACAGAAAACATGCTGCTATATCTGCAAAATAATGCTGCAGTGTTCACAAATTCAGTATCTGAATTTTGTGTTGTCTGTTTTGAAATTCACCAGAACTTAAATATGGGAGAACATGACAGCAGACATTTAGTGCCACACACTGTGTGCATTACAGAAATGGTTCATGCTGTGCTTCATGGTTGTAGGTGGTTTTCCTTTCTACTCTTTATGGCCTCTGTTTACTATAAGATAAAATATTTCCTGGTTTATTTTGAAAGTGTGTTCTCTGGTGTGTCTCTTCATTTGTCTGTGTATGTTTTCTGTATGTTTTTTCTTGTGTTTTCTCATCTTGTCCAGACTGTCATCGTCTCCATGGAGTTGTTGCCTGTTAGTTTGCTTTTTGCATTTTGTTTTTCCTGCCTTGTGAATCCTTATTTTTAGAAAGATTATTATTATTATTATTAATAAAGATCTTTCATGGATTCATCCCGGCTCCTCCTCCCCCAGTAGGAAATTTCAGTTCACTGGTACATTTATGCATTTGAAGGATGTCTGATAGGATCAAACGTCTTTCCACAGCTTCTCTGTGGAATGAAGGTCTTGGATCTGACTGGTTTGATCCATCTGACTGGTTCTGTCTGGTTTAGTTAGTGATGGATTTACTTCCATGCTTAAGGTCATTGTCCTGCTGCATCACCCAACATCTTTTAACCTTCAGCTGGTGGACCACTGCTCTGACATAATCTATGTATTTTCTGCATAGTTGGGACTTCATGTCACCCCCTATGATGGGTTCTTCTTCACCTCCATGGGGATCCTTTGTTGTCTCTTTGGAGTCATCTTGCCTGATGGCTCACCTCTAGAAAGAGCAGTCACAGGACTAAACTGTCTTCATTTATAGATAGTTTGTGTGGATTGTCGTATGCTTAACTACTATTTGAGGACTTTGTAAACCTTTCCAGCCCTGTGCAGATCATCCTTGGTGCATATCTTCAGAAATCAAATTTTTGTGAGGTATAATTTCTTAGCAGATGCTTCTTATGAAAAAGCTATTTAAAATATATCTTTCATTCACAAATGTAAGTCTAAACCACACCTCTACAATCACTTCAGTGACCCTGCTGGCTCTAATGAACTTTTATTAAAGTAATTAGTCTACAAGTTCACTTACATTTTCCTCTAACACTATGAATGAATGGGTATGTTCAGTAAAGACACAACAAATATAGTTGTGTGTTATCAACCTATGCACATTGACACTCCTCAGCCAACCATAGAGGGATGTTTTCACCAAACGGGGGTCTGCTGGAGCCTATCCCAGCTCATTACAGGCGATAAGCAGGGGTACACCCTGGACAGGTCACCAGTCCATCGCAGACTGGTTCACTTGAAAGACAAAACACCCACACAGAAACTGAGTGGAGATGTATATAAGCAGTCCAATGCAGTGACAAATGCACAGACAAATGGAAAAATTCATGGGCTCACACAAGACAGCTATCCCCTTCAGGTCAAGATGTAATGGTCCACCTGCAGCTCAAGGACAAGGGACACTCTTTTCGAGATAAGGGACACTGTTAAAAAAAGAAGATAGTTGGCTTGAGAGAAGAGCCAAAGAAACCATATATTTAAAACAGGAAATTAACCAAATTTAAACCAAAGGGGCGAGGCCTGATGTTTCACCTTTCTAACACTGAGAATGGAGCCTTAAATCCCCTCCTCAGACAATTTCACAACCCTTTACACCTTGATTCATGTGACCAAAACATCTCATGATGGTCAGGTAAACAACTTACAGTGGGCAAAAGAGTCCAACTACCCACAGTGACAGGACGTTTAGTGATTTACACATGAGTTCAACAGTTTATAATCTCTGTTCCCCACCAGTCAAACTGAACTGAAGTAAAATATCTTCATCATTCAGGCTTTGACCATGACCTGGATGACTCTGTGTGAACTAGATTAAGGTAATATTGTGAATACTGAACAAGAAGCTACCCTGTAAACAGTAACCTTATGTTTGGAGTGGTGGAGTATTATGATAATAGTAGCATCACTGACACATAAATTAAAGACATGTAAACACTTTATTTACATGTCTTGTTGGAGTTTCTGCAGCATTTTGTGACAGCCATTGGCCCAGACGTAAGCTAGTGAAATGAACAGTTTAAGCTCTAAATTTTGATCCTCCTTTCTCTTTGCTCCTAATGTGTTCAACAGGATCGACCTCGACATCTGCTCAGCAGCTAGACCAGGTTGAGCTGAAAGGAAGCACACTCACACATGCTCTAATGTGCACTTCCAAAGTTGTGAAAAACGCTCTTCTCAGCAGCAGTGAAGAAGAGCTGTCTGTGACCTACTGTGACTGTGATGTCGCAGATGGTGTCAGTGGTGGCGGAGCATCTCCCAACAGGAAGTGTAAATAAGACACGGAACTGTGAGAACAATCATCATCATCACCAGTATCAACCAACAAGGATACATGGCTATGGTCTTCTCAGTCATAAAGGACTATGGTTAAAGAAAATTGTAATTCTTTTTAAGGTCTTAACATATGCAATTTCCTATCAAGCACAGCCGACTTTGCCACATCTCTTTCAGATATGACAACACATTTGTTTGGGGTGCGACAGAATACAGATGGCATGTGACAGGAAATTTATTCTCACTAGAGGGGGGGTGACAAATTTCTAACACTTGTGTCTCCTTTCCTGGGGCTCTGTGAAAAGAATATTTTCAGGTAGGATACAAAATGCCACGACTGACGTGACACTGTTGTCAACTGATGCTATGAAAGCAGATGAAAACACTCGCGAGCTTCAATTAGCATCAAGTTGAGCTGCTCACAGCCCTGTAGAGTGAAACACCAAGCTGCGATCACAAGCTTTGTCTTTCAGCAACCATGCAAAGCACACTCGATAATGCACTTTTACAGCTTTTATTCAGGCCTGAATTTTATATATGTACATACCTTAATGATAAGTTTCAGTTACGTAAACTTCAGATTAATTATTACAAAAAAGAATACAGGCTCCTCTGTCTGCTTCACAGCCCAGATTTTGAACCTTTACTGTGCAGTCTGAGCAATTATCCATTCTAATAACTACATAAATCACAAGTCTGTGTGCACACACAGTGTTATAAATGAACAAAACAGTTTCTTTGGTGGAGAGCCTTTGAAAACTCTAATTACATAAAGCTATCACATGTTCATTGTTGGCAGAGTGACAGCAGAGACGGCATTTGGGAGTGAGAGGGGTTGAAATGCAAAAGGATTACGTCAAACTGTTGCAAATCTTTCCCAGGGATTAGAGAGGCTTAATATCAGGAGAAAACCCAAGTCTGTCTCCTCTAGGCCTTGTGTGAGATGTCTGCTTTCTCTGCACATGACACACAGCACAGGTGAACGTGCAGGCCTGCTTCTGCACATGCTACAAGCACACACACACACACACTTCCAAATGTGATGTGATCAAAGTCTACTGAATGTGCTGCTGTGTGTGTTATTGGGGTGTGAATAGGCTGCAGGTCTGCCCGGCACTCCCTCCAACAGGCTTAATCTGCGCGATGACCCATGGGGTCAAACCTATTCTCTTGGACGTGTCTCTTATTGTAGCAGGCAGTTTAGAGGCTCATCCACAGTCAAGCCCGGTTAAAGCATGACGGATCTGGGGGCTATCAGACAGTGTGGCCATCACATCATGTCTGCGTCTGTCTCAGTGTGCCTGACAGGGAAGGCAGAGAGGTTTCATACACACAAAGAGAGAGGGAGAGGCAGCCACCCTGACAGCTGTCAGACATGAAGTGTAAATGACGGCCAGGAGGACAGACAGGTAGAAGGAAAAACGTAGAGGCAGGCTGATCACCTGATTAATGAACAGCCAGGCGGGCAATACAGATGACACATATGTGCACAGAGGGGCACACAAGTGTATCAGTTGTAGCTGCAGCTCAGGCGGCTGTGTGCTGCATGGAAACAATAGGGAAGAGTATGGAAATACCGTTGAGAAGTCAGCCATTACACTGAATGATAAGCTTCTAATATGGTTTAAAAGAAGACAGGGGGTTTGGCCAGGTGCTGCCCTTTTTCACAGCGCTTGTGGTGTGTGGCTGTCTGTGCTCAGAATTTGTTTACACTGGAACAATGTGGTGACTCAAATCCAAGTGGGAAACGTTTAGTCTCCCATAAGCTGTACCTCCCAACACTTCACCAGACACTAGATATGTACAAATTCAGAATCTATTCTTTGGCCTTTCCAGCAAATTTTTCAACCACTAAGGAATAAGAAAATATTTTCTCAGTATCATATTAGCTTGACAGTTTTTCTTGGTCAGTGGGTAAAAAGCATCTAAGCCCAAGCGTGTTCGTTTCCCCAAACCATTCCCTGATAGAGACAGATGGTGTCCATTTAAAAGGTCCCAGGGAAGTGTATCATTTTGGTGCTTACAATCCACACAGATAGTCAGACACAGTGGGAACACACTCACACTCACACACTCCTGCACATGTAGACACCCAGTGACGTCTGTGTCCATATGCAAACGCTCATAAACGTGTACAATACAGTTAAAGACATACATGAAATGCAGAAGTGTGTACGAGGTAGATGGATAGAGCAATGTCTGTCTGTCTTTGCTCTGTGTGAAAGAACAATGTCACATCTTTCACTCTGCCCTGTTTCAAGAGCTGGGCGTAAATATCAGCTTTTATGGCAGCACCCTGCCCCCCACTGTTTTCCAGCATTTGAGCTATGAAAATAAAGGGAAACGAAATTCTGCTGATGCATAAAATGAGGATGGGAAAGGCACACAGTAACACCTGGTGGCATAGCATCAATTGGTGGCTGTTAAATAGATCCCTGTTTGTGCCAGCTGCTGCATTGTTGGACTGAGACAATATGAGAGTTCCAGTAGCAGGGCCTGCCACTGGTTCATCTGTGTGTGCCGCCTGACCTCCCCTCCCCACCACACTCCGCTTGTTTGACCGCCGTGGGAGACTTTCTGGATTCATGTTACAATTATTGTATTTTGATTCAAACACTTTAAACAAAACAGTGTGGTTCAACTCAGGACATCCTGAACATCCTGGACCAAACCATACAGGGTTTTGACTGAGCCGTCTAAGAAGTTTGGATGGGTAACTCAATTCATGATTCTGCTTATTTACACAGACGTACTAGATGTGCTCTGTGTGGAGTTTCTCTGCAGGGGATGTGGGAGGAAATGGTAATTGCTGTTTGGCAATGCATGCTTTCACGCTCTATTGGTTTGTCATTTCTCAAAGTATAATATTTTGTCTTTCATGATGTGATCCAGACGAGAGCTTCCTCCAGACACGACTCGTCTTGGAGCCATTCACCACAGCATCACTGATGATGCTGCAGAGGACTCTTAGTCAATGGGGTCTCTTCATCTAATGTTTACATAAACCTCTGATTTCAGATAAGTGTCAAAACTTTAAATTGAAGCATCAAAAATATGTTGCAAATAGGGATCAAGGGTTTAAATGGGGAAATTCATTTATTGTTTGGTGAAGACATTTTTTTTGACCCAATTACTGACAATAATTGGGTGTGTCAGTCATCTGCCTGCTGCAAAGATATAATACTGCTTTTCAACGAGTGAGCAGAAGCACTAACTACTATTTTGTATCACAAAGAGACAGACTATCAAAAAAAACTTAATTTACATTACAAGTAGAATCATTTTGACAGTTTGGGATTTTTAAGATACTTTTAAATTATGAGTCTTATAAAGGACATATCCTTTTTTTTTACAAGCTGACACAATTTCTTAAGGGGTTTTTACGAAATGTGTCATGACTTGATTGAAAAGCACAGAAACACAACCTAATGGCTCTCTTTTCAACCTTGAATTTCATACTTTTTCTGTAAAATCTGGTTTTATGAAGTAGAGGGAGTCACTTGACTCTACTCCTCTCTTTAGTAAAAGCCTTATTTGAGACCTTCCTAACAGCTTTGAGCTGTCATGCAAACTTGATTTTAGACCCAAATGTAATCACTTTTGGAGCACATTCTTGCCATAGCAGCACAATGTCGAGCCAGGAAGCTCACACTATGACCCTAAACTAATAAAAACACACTCAAGTGGAAATACTTGCATTTCCATTGTCTTCTGTTTTGCAGATACAGTTGTTACTGATCTCTCTTCTGGACACAGTATTGTCATGAGCCATTCGTTGAATTAACGCCTGTTCTTTAAACAATGCACTTCAGATGCGAATTCCCAAAGTCACATAATAACCAGCCAGTTTATAATACACCAGTAAAAAAATTACATCCCAGTTCCTCTGTCGCATATCAGCTTGATAAACCCTGGTTTCCCTGCCGCTGCTTCCCTCTGTGCTTTTCTTTAAGTTTTTAAAGGCTAATTTGAAGAACTCTGGTAGTACTTCTAGTATCTTCTCTCATGCTTTACACAGTAATATGATCCATTGTAAAAATATTGTGAATAACTGCAAATTTGCAGTTTCAACCTTTCAGATGTAAGTACACTTCTGAGGTTCTGAAGTTTTTGGCTGCATGATTAGAAGATTCAGTTTGGCTTCAGAACACCTTATAGGACCGTAAATTGTCTTGTAAAATCTCTGACTCTTCCCTCAACCACAGTTTCGCTTTTCAGCCGTTTTTCTAAATACTATCCCTGCTGCCATCCCCCATAGCCATCTCCTCATTAGTGCACCCTGCCAACTCTTGAACAACACAGTCTCTTCCTCCGCCTGCTATTAATGAGGGAACTGAGGATTCCTAATAAGCAGTTTTTCTTTTAATTAAAAAGTCTCCATAAATAATCACCTCATAATCCACACGTCAGATTCCATCCAGCTCCTACTTAGTTAGACTCCAAAATTAGAGACCAGGCCAAAAGATAAACTCATCCATCCGTCTGTCTATCCATCCATCCATCCATCCATCCATCCATCCATCCATCCATCCATCCATCCATCCATCC
>JAOWBL010000008.1:3115674-3128727 GCA_028564865.1 Zenarchopterus dispar | reverse complement strand
CTCTGGGAACTGATAAAAAACTGGATCCTGATGACCTGAGGGGTCTGAAGGTTCCTACTGGGTCAGAAGGTCACTAACGTATTTGGATCCTGAACCATTCAGAGCTGATATTGTCTCTGAGACATGTCTTCAGAACTCTTCTCTCTTCAGATTTTTGAAACAACTGTCAGTCTTAGTTTAATGGTAAACGCTCAACGGCTTTTCTTTGTATAGCTGTGTACGTGTGTGTATGTGTGTGAATGTGTGTGTATGTTTATTTAAAACCTGCCCTCCCTGCTCTGCCAGAGCTTCCTAGCTTATAATAACAGAGCACGTTGACTTGTCAACTTTTCTGTGTGGAGTGTTGACTGAAACACAGCTGTGTTACAGTGAACGTAACTCAACACTAGATACACTACGTTCGTTTCCAAATTCCCATTTCTCACATTTCAGCACACATAAATGAGCTGGATTACACCCTAGGCCACACACATACTGCTTTCCCGTTCGCTGAGATCACATGTCAACACTAGAGGGGTTGTTGGTGAAATTCATCTGTTTATTCTGCTTGTTTCAAGCATGCTCTCCGCACATTCTCGGTGTGCAGTACACACATTACCAAGGTTACAGAGGCATGCCGGGCCCTCCCCCCAATCACACCTGTTCATCTCATCCTGACCTCACCCCAACGTGCCACGACTCAGCACCTGCTGACGAGCTGACTGACAGCAGCTCCATCTGTGACCTCTGAAGATCATGGCGCTGTATGTGGACAACTGCTTGCAGCAACTCAGGTGGAGCAGTGCTGCTTTTAGTAGCAGGCTGACTTGAGTTTTATGGGTTGTAATAAAAGAAACAGATGAGCAGTTTACAGTATTGCTTGTAATACATTTTCCAAGAGATTTCTGGGATCTGTAAGATCCAAAAACACATATGTAAGGTTGACCGAGACAAAGAAATCTTTTCACGAAATACAGAATAGTGGCTAGTGAATGAAGAAATTACAGCAGAAATCTTGCTGCTATCACCAAATTACTCTAATTCATTACAAAACAGATGCAGACAGTGTTGTGTGTTCCGGTCATGTATTGACAAGTTCCTAAAAGCTTAAAGGATGTAATGAAGTCAGCCTCCATCACTTATACTCATTGTACACTGAAGAAGCTGTTGCAGACTCAAAAAAATCCTAAAATGCAACATGCATCTTTCCTCTTCTCCCTAACTGTTGGAAGAATTAAACAAAAACTCCAGGTGGAAGTTTCAATTCCAGCAGCAAGGAAACATAGAGAGAGTAATGCAATTGTTTAACTAAAGTACTTCAGGATTCTCTTTATATCTCCTCACAGACAAGGTCATGTACTTGTGTATTAGTCACACTATACAATGATGCTCTAGTTGTCAGTTACACGTTCAATATGTCATACCTACACGTATGATCAGGACCCTAACCATGACTGGGTCTTCTTCTCCTTTGCCACTTCTGTTTTTGTAGTATCTTCCTCCCATATAAACGCTACAGCGTACTTTTCTTCTTTTCCTTTTCGTTGATTGTTTTCAGTCAGTGCTGATAACTCTGGTCTGCATTCATTGTAGGTATTGATCCATGAGGACTCATCATCTCATACATCATGGACAAACTATTTTGAACTTAGTACCCAAGATTAAGTAGATGCAGGTCATTTAATACGAGATGTGATGGTCTTATATGATGACAGAAATCCTGAAGTGTATATGAGCAGGGACGGTGAAGGGGAAGTTCTGGACACTTCTAGGATGGTTGTGTTAAGGCTGTTCATCGCATCACTGCTGTCATGCAGATAAAATGCAAGTAGCAACAATTTTATAACTATACATCACTTCTTGTAATGCATTGTGAGATATGTTTAGGTCACTTCATAGCATATATCACACAGTCATTACATAACCTGAGAGCATAACAAAATGGCAAACACACTATGTAGTGCACTATACACTGAGCATAAGGTAATTTCAGGCAAAGCCTGTCTTTTAAATTTAATGGAATAGATAAAAATAAAAATCGATGATGTAAATGCCTAATTTTGTTTTCACTTGGGTTAAAAAGATTCACTTAAATATCATGAGCCAACATCATCAGCCAACAAGGAGCCCACTCCCCACCCCCTCCTCTCCTTAATAAACAGTATTCATTTAACACTTCAGTGAAAGAAACTGCAATTAATCCTATGGCTCTACAAATGGGATTATTATTGAAATGAGAGCACAGTTGCACCAATACTCATCGCTCAGAAGAATATAACTTTAAACATCAAAAAAGAAAATGTAACAATAGTATTGTTTAACACGATACAAATACTTTCTGTTTCCAGTTTGGATTATGCTTTCATCCCTGTTAACCTGGTACCTCCAGTGTAGTGTCTGGCCGACAACGTGCCCTATAGGTTTGATATGGGAGGCGCTGTGATGAATGTGAAGGCAAATACAAAAGCTGCTGTAAAAACAAAGCAGGGATTATGAGAAGAGGAAAGTAAACCTCGCCGGGATGCTGTCCTGAAAAGAATCCTATATTTAAACATGGCGTGTGTTTAAATACAGTCTTTACTTTGGGTGGGAAGCTGGTTTTAAGGTCAGGATTGAGAAAATATTTAACGTTTGGATTCAACACTTGAGAGGCTGTATAACATGGTACATCTGGTCTTCAGGCAGTTGAAGTAAAAAATACAAACTGATCCCTGATCCTTGGAAAAAAAAATTAATTTCCTAGCAGCAGTGTGAACTTGGCCAGAAAGACAAAAAACAAAAACAAAAAAAAAGAAGAAGAAGTAATGACTGACGAGTATCACAGCAAAGGCCATTTCAGCTCACTACAGTTAAATCTAATCAAACAAATATAGCTTTTCTATAAACCAGTGGGATGTTTATTTATGCTGAGATGAAAAGCCATTTCCCATGCAGATCCTGATACTGCATCCAGTGTGTTGTCTTTGTGAGGAGGAAGCTTGAACCAGAGTTCAGGAGAGGTCACTTCACATCAGTGTGACATTTCTCTATTTTCAAAAGCACAAGGAATAAAATGATGGGGAAATGAAACTATTTAGTGATTAATTTAGAGTTTTATGGGCAGATGTGTAAGATTTGATAAAGAACATGGATGGTAACTGAGCAGTGCTGCAACATGATGAACTGATGAACATGATGCATTGGCGGTATTTGGAAATTTCTCCTCTTCCGTAGGACCACTTTTACATATACACCTGCTCTCTCATGATGCCTCCACAGCGTCAGAAGGATGCAGTAAAGAGTTAGAAAAAGAAGCGGTATGCCAAATAGGCCCACTGCACCCAGTGATTACAAGGTTCTGAACAGAAACTGGCGCGCCCACAGTCCCTTCTCTGATCCAAGCGGTGTACACATGGGACCAGCCGCTCGCTAATAGAGACATTTACACCTTAGTAAAAGTTGGCAGGTGTTAACCCGCCGTTGTCAAGAGCAGACGCTTGCCGAGCATCATTAGGCCCTGTGCCAGGCCTGCTTCAGCTGCCAGGCTCACTCGTTCATTCTGTTCCAGGATGTGTGTGTCTGAGTGTTTGTGTGTTCATGTGTGAACATGTGTTTGAGCAAAGCGCCAGACGAAGTGTCCTCTGTTGTGGCGGCAAGTTATGGACTCTCGTCACATACATGTAGAGGGCTGCGGCGTTTCTGCTCCACGTGCAACATGTGTCCGTCTGGACTGCTGATTAGCATCAAGAGCAGAAGGAGTGATGAATAGCAGCTCACATCATCTGGGTTGATACCTGCATTTTCAACTATTCAGTTCTGACATATACGATTTATGTAATTTTTCAACTATATGTTTAACAGGACATATAATGTGATATTTCAGTTAACTAGTTGTATCTGGATTGTCTTCTGAAGCTAAAGCAGGATTAAGTTTTTTAGGTTTAG
Organism: Zenarchopterus dispar; assembly: GCA_028564865.1. Taxonomy (NCBI): domain Eukaryota; kingdom Metazoa; phylum Chordata; class Actinopteri; order Beloniformes; family Zenarchopteridae; genus Zenarchopterus; species Zenarchopterus dispar. Next base: position 3,124,824 of record JAOWBL010000008.1, on the reverse strand, counting down.
ATGATAGTTAGACCTGTAGAAATTAGGTAACGACTTCAACCAAGTCTTTAATGTTTCTCATAATTTCTTCACATTGTCTCTTTATTTGAAGTGGCACAGAGAAACACTAGTTACGTAATGTCCTATAGGCATGGAGTTTAAGTGACTTTTATCTGTTGCTTCACTCCCTCTTTTCTCTTCCATCCTTTCCTTAAGTTTACAGCTCCCTTTTATGTTCACTGCCTTGTTTATCGCTTGTTTTTGTATTGATATAGTCTATGTTACCTCTATGAGAATGTTTAATTTCTGTCATTAATAAATACATTATAAAAAAGAAAGGTTACTTCTGCCATGATGCTTCCTGTGTGCAAATGTCATCACTGTTGATGTGAGACAGCGATATGCAGTTACTGGAAGTGACCAGGATGGAGGAGAGAAGTTACCCTGGCTGGTTTGGCTGATGAAGGAAGCAGCAGACCGCAAGAGCAAGACAATGCTTCCTAAAACTAATCAAATATTCCCTCAAATATAATTGAAACTCATATAGGGACATGACAGAAACTCATTTATGTTGTTATAATGTGCTGCACTGTGCTCTAAATGTGTACAACAACTTCACAGCTGAAGAATTATCAGGATTATTTTTTTTAAATGAAAGGTCATCACAACTGGTTGCTATCAACATATACAGAGAAAGCGCAAGTTAAAGAAAGTTATAGAGTACCTTTTATCTGAGTTTTAATAAAAATAAAATAGGACATTATATAAAATGAGAAACCCAGTGGATTTTAATCAAAAAGATGAACAAAATGATTCCTTTATGAGATTAAAAAATTTCCACAGTTATTCATTTCTAATTTATTGGTCTTTGTCTGTGAAGACTTGAAGGGTTAGAAAGCTAATGGCAAACCTTGACAACTGATGACATTATTCTCCTTGTGCATCATTTTTAGTGTTTTAACCATTTAATGTTTCAATGAAGGTGCATCTGGATTCACTTCACCACAGAAACAATTCTCTTGAAGATTAATAAGCTTAACTGAACTGAATGTTTTTGTACATAAAGCGGCGAAGTCTGGGGGCTATATTTTATAGGAATACATCTTTTTTAATCATATTGGAGGTAGGAATGAAATTTCATTAAGCATGGTAGGTCAACACTAAAGGAGAAATTCAAATGAGGGCATTCTGCAAACCACTCTTATACACACACACATACATACATACATACACAGACATACATGCATACATACACACAGACATACACACATACATACATACATATATATATATATATATATATATATATATTCCATCTATTAAGAAGATGTAATAAATGTAATGTATACAGTAATATATATAGATCCAGTATGTAGCCCTGATGGGATAAAGAATATCTGTTAAAGGAGTTGTGTCTGATCAAACACTGTAGTTACAAGTAGTTATGAGTATCATGGCTATGAGTCATTTTGGTTCGGGAGTTGTTTTTTTGTGTTTGCACAAGTTTTGATAGATTGCTGTGATGACAAGCCTGAGCGTTATTTTATTTATTTATTTATTTTTTTTGTTTTTTCCTTGCAGGTGAAGAGATGACACGTGCATGCCAAGCAAAACATCCATCCATCCATTTTCTATACCCACTGACTCCAATTACTGTGTCACAGGGGTCCGCTGGAGCCAATCCCAGCCCACTGCAGGACAGAGGGAGGGGTACACCCTGGACAGGTCACCAGTCCATCCCAGGGCCACAATCATACAGACGCTCACACACACCTACAGGCAATTTAGAGTTCTCAATCGACCTGATATACACTGGGAGGAAACCAGAGTCCCCGGAGAAAACCCAGGCAAGCATGAGAACATGCAAACTCCACACAGAAAGACTCCTGCCAGGAGTGGAACCAGGGACCTTCTTGCTGTGAGGCAACAGTGCTAATTACTAAGCCACCGTGCTGCCCAACCAAAACAGAGGTTTGTTGTTTTGTTCTTTTCTGATGAAACCAGATTTGGAGAATGACAGCTGAATTCCCCTTAAAGACAGTCAAAGGGGAACTCAAACATAGGCAGGAGGCAGATACACACTTGTCACACTTTAATAACTCAAGAAACTTGAGGTAAACAAAGGCTGCTCCTAAAATCACATACTATACTACTAGAGCATGCCAATTTTTCACAAACGTAGTACACGGTATGCAGGATATTGCACAATCTGCAGTTGGCAAGAACTTCTCAGACAGCGTGCTATTTCAGTGAAAATTTCCAGTGTGGAACTGACCAGTCTACTTTGCCTAATGTGCAATGCGCCACAACAACTGAAGCTTACTAAAGCAGATTCTGGTTGCACCATAACATAATTGTTTCAAGGTGACATATTATTTACTGATAAAGACAGCAAACACCCGTACACAGTACATACTGAGTACTGTGCTGGATGTGCAGCAGGCAGTTTTGGTTCTGCTGTTCAGAGTATTCAATGCAATACTGAGTGGTGAGGAAGAGAGTAAAGGATGGGAGGTGGAGAAGAGTGTCAGGAGTTCTCTGTAACAGAAAACTAAAGGTAAAGGCTTACAAGACAGTGGTGAGTCTGTCTTGTTAGCCTTCTCATTGTGACACAGAACAAGAGCCAGGAAGCAGAGCTGGAGGTGTTACAACTTCCTTTGTAGTCCAAGAAAGGATAGGTTTAAGAAGGAGCAGGTCAGAGGTTAGACATATTGAAAATAAAGTAATAGAGATCAGAATAAGGTAGTTCGGACACACAAAGAGGGGGGACAGAAGGATGCTGGAGCTGGAGGTGCCACGTAGAAAGAAAAGAGGAAGACCCATGTGGTGAAAGAGGATGTGCAGTTGGTTGGTGAGTCAGAAGATGGTGGAAAGAGATGTGGCGGGCCTTCAAAGGAAGGGCTGAATGAAGAAGCAGGAGTTAAACAAAGAGTTTTAAGATAAAGATGGAAGTAAAGATGAACATGGAAATAAACAGTCAAAGCCTAAGTAAGCCAATAAAGCAAACAACCATGACAAAATACAAAGGAAATATATTTTAACATGTCACGCTGACTTCTGTTGGAAGATCATTTCTTTCAGCAGTACCTCTGGGTGACAACAATGCAATGTGTTTGTTTATCTAATAGTTGGTATACAAAATAAAATGACTCTATTATGGAAAAAGAGGTGACATGCAAACCGAGGGTCTAAGAGTATTTTCGGCTGTTTATGTTGGTTTTGACTTCAAGCTGAGTATTGTTCTTTCTATCTTTCAGAGCTAGTTAAGTTACATTTTCTTTACTACAGATGTTCATACTGGTTCTTCTTTTCTGTTATTTCTCTTAGTGAAATATTACTCTTCTCTTAATCCTGAGCAGGCAACAAAAAAGTAATGGGATCAGCTTGATCATCTGATTAATATCACATCCACACCATTTTAATCTGTTCTGCATGTAGAGATTGTCCAGCTCAATTGCACGAGCACACACACTCATACACACACACACACTCATACACGCTCACACACAGACACACAAAAACAGCCCATACTCTGAGTAATGAAGTGTTGCTGCTGCAGTCACCCTCCTTCATTTACATACAGAATACATTACTTAAAGGTTTATACCAGTTGGCAGAGAGATTCAATAAATTATCTGTCTGCAGAGTGAAGGCCTTTCAGATGGAAGGAGAAATAACAGAGAGGCTAAAAACAAGAAGGCAGGAGAGGAAATGATGGTGGAGAGATAGTCACGTGTCCCTGCTCAGAGAGTGGAATGCAAATTGACTGCGTACAAAAAATCCATTAATAATGTTAATCACAATAATAATTTAGAAGCAGGGGATACACACATTTAGCCAGGCAATCAGAAATCCATCTGTGGAGGATTTTAATATTAAAGAAATGAAATCACAAAAAATACTTCTGCATTTGTAATGACAACCGGGAGGAGATAACAAACACTATTTTCATATAGAGAACATTACTTATTAAAAGTGGATCTTAAATATTTATTGCTTCATGCATTGCCCCTGTCACTGTTTCCTTACTTGTTTCCCTGAAGACGACCGTCTGAGACCAAGGAAACGTATGAACTCGATTCAGTTTAAACACCCCCCGCAGAAATGGCCTGATTAAAATCAACTGCCAGAGTAGATTGTGATGAATTATGCAGACTTTAGTAAGGAAATGAAGCAAAAGACGTTAGTTAATTTAAAAATTTAATGCTGGACCTCTGAGGTAAATGTTGAAGTGCTGGGGAATGCTGCATACTGATAAGATATTGTTTTTTTGTTTGGTTTTGTTTTTTGTACTTGACGCATTGTTTTACAGGTGGCGTGCTTGCACATACAGATGTGTCGCTGAGGCTGCCACCTCTGTGGTTTATCTCTGTCAGCCATGAAGTGCGAAGTTGTTGGAATTCGGAGCAGAGAAAATTTTAGCAACATATTATCATTTATCTCTGTGCTTCTTTTTCATCAAGTTGTAAACAGAATGAATACCTGCATTCAGCTTACGTTACAAAGGAGATGAATCAAGGCTGCAAATGGGCTAGCTACTTAAAAACAATGATATATCATCGTTACTCACTGTAAATGAGATAAAGTATTCAAGAAAACTTCAAGAAAGTGAAAGAAATATTACTGTTTTTCCTGAATTAATCTTTTCACAGCAGTTCATCCACAGAAGTTTGTTAAAGGTGTTTCTCACATGAGAATTAGTAACTAACTTGAAATACCTCTAAATCACAATATACTTCATATATCTAATTATAATATGATGAACTAGTAAATCAAAAAAGGTCAAGTCACTGCAGTATATATCAATGAAAGAAAAAAGCATCCTTACTTGGTTGTCAAACTGAAAGTTTGAAAATGAAGAAAGAGTTGTGGAAGACATCTTGGACTGCAGGTTATGATTTACAAATCAGTCTTTGATGTATTTCCAGAACCAACTAGAACTGGAAGATGTTTTTAAAGTGGCAAGTTTGTATCAAAACCACTTTAGAGATTTTATTTAAACAGATGTCATACAGAAAAGGGAAGAAGTTTGCTTCATTTAAAGCCAGATAACAACAAACTCACTACATACATGATCAGATTTAACTTACTCCCACCCAACTAATACTTAATAAGTCTCACAAACAGCTCTGACCAGTCAGGATACAGAACATCTCGGGGTGTCCTTGGCTATCTGATCTCAGGATAATAGAAATAGATCATTTAGACTCTGTGCTCTGTGGTACTGGTGGAGTGGGCCCAGTTCCTGCAGATGTCATCAGACCTCATCAAACTCCAGGTATCTCAAGAGTTTGAAGGCCTCCAGCCTTCCAGCCCACTGATGTTTGCTGGGGGAGGCTGCTACTTTAGGAGGGGTATTGGTGACATAGGCTGTAGGTGATTGGAAAATAATTTATATATATATATTTTCAAGTGTCAAAGTAATATTTAAGTGGATACACATGTTCCCTGCAGAATGATGTACTATAACAAGATCAGCAGTGTTTGCTCACTTTTACTCTTCATCTGTCAGTATCACTACTGACTGATGGCCAATCAGTGTATAATATAAAATGTGGCTTTTTTTTTCATTTTTATTTTAAATCAGACCATAGATTTAAGCTTGGTTTAAATCTGTGCACCTTTAGATGCACCTTGGTTTATAACCTTCATTCAAATATTGAAGGTCAATCTTTTATTACAGTTATTTCTGATTTTCTTTTTTATTTATGCACATTTATAAATTAAAGCAAGCCTTGCACGTGTTTTCAGTGCTTTTTGTAGTTTGATTGAAGAACAAATTAAATATCACATTTGCTAAGTTTCTGAAAAATATTAGTCAGATGTTAAGATTCATCTTATAAATCATTTCACTATTTCCGGTCATTTGCATTTGTTCATGTTTGCAGCAGCAAACCAGCTTGCAAAAATGTTTTTTTGTTAAATTGAAATCTTCTCTTCATGTAATATAAAGTTGAAGAAGAGACAGAAAAAAAACATGAAAGAAAAAAGGTCATGCAGTAGGGGCTTTTACAGAATAAGACTGCAGGACATAATATTCTAGACACAGATACATATGGTTCTCTGGAATAATGGTGTCAATTACCACTGTATAAAACGCTAGTAGGCTAAAAACACTGTGCCGTAATATAATCAAATGAGCCATAAAAAGAACTAAAAAAGGGAACAAAAAAGCTAAGCCGTTTGTTTCATTCCTGTCAGTGGCTCTGAAAGTTTAGTTCTGCATTGAGAGGACAGTTAAAACTGGTGCAAAGCAGTATTTGTCTCTGCAGATTGGTTCGAGTAATATCACAAATTTTAGCTTCAAGAACCCTGCTGAACTTGGCTACAAAGCACAGCCGCAGTGAAGCGTATTAGCTACGATAAATTGAATTCCAAGAAGCTGCAGAGCTCCTTTATTTCACAGACAGGGCCTAGTTTTCAAAACTCTGTGTGCCTCTTTTCCTGGCCCAATTTCTGCGTTTTGATCAGGCTATAATATCATCTGCGACAGGGATGACTGCTCCTGCCTCTTCTCCTCTCTCCGTTTCTGTCCTGACTAAAGGAAGGAACACAGAGGAAGAGATTTTAATGAGATCAACACAGAGCGCCATTTACACTGATAAGTAAATACTACAGCTTTAAATGCTTCTCGCACTCAATTGGCTCCCTGCTATTGTTGCTGAGCGTACGCCTCAGTGAACACTAAATTTTCACTGTCACACTCCAATAACCCTAATTGTCCAAAATAAATGAGCTAATTTCTAAAGTTCCATTTTCATATGCAGGAGATAAGGCAACTTTACTGATTGATTGGATTCCTTTGTGCATGTGTGTGTGGGCATGAGCATGTGCATGCCTCCGAGTGTGTGTTTGCGTTTGTGTGTGAGAAACTACAGCACTCATAATTTGAGTGAAGGCTTCTGTTTATTATGCCTGTTATTCACTGCAAGCATTTCTCTGACCCCTGCTGATATTCATCCGGCTTCCTTTCCCCATAGCAAGAAACAGAGAAGGGCAGAAAAATAGATGGATGGAGAGAGAGAGAGAGCCAGAAAGAGCAAGTGAATGAAAGAGTTTGTGTGCTTCTGTGTGCGTGTGTGTGTGTGTGTGTGTGTGTGTGTGTGAGGGGTCCCTACGGATTCAGTGTTGGATCTAGCTTGATCATTTGCATTTTTTCATTTGAGCTGTTATTTGCAGCATTGCGTGCAGCACAAACCCCTGAGGGCTTACAGAGTAATTCAGTAAAAAGGCAGGTAAGACATAAATTAATCATAAGATGTCTAAGAATTATTGCACTGGCGTGTATATGCACTGATGTAAGGCTGAGCTATACGGCATTGGAGAACATATAGCACATGCATAAAGAAAGAGAGCTCACACCCAAGCTCATAGTGAATACACTCACACACACATTGCTGAGACTCCGACTGAATCTGAAAGGAGACCAAGGTCGAGGAAGAAAGTTTGCAGCATCATCAGACAGTATTACTGGGCCAGATAGAGAGGTATACTTTTAATGGACCAAAGTTCTAAAACAATAACTCAGTCCAACTTGGATGTGACTTGCATATAAATGTGATAATTCTCACTAAAGTGTGTGTGCTCATGACAAAATGATGTTGCTCTTAATGAAATCAAATGAGAGAATTCAAAAATAGCTTTTCAGAAGTGATGCATGTGGTATCTGTTTTGTGAAACTAATTGATCAGAAGTTTGCTGCTTTAGCAGAAGGCTAAGATTAATGAGAGTAACAACCTGATATGCAGAAATGAGAGCAGATTTCATTTTTCTCTTGGAAGTATCACAACTGCTTCTCTCACCATCACAGGTCCTAAAAACCTGGTCACAGAAAGAAATAAGAGAAACCTAAAACTGAGCAAAGAAATCTCCACTGTGTATTCAACTGCAGTTAGGCACTACATTCTCTGTTTACTATCTTTGTTATTTCTGTTAAACATCAATATTTGCTCTCTGCATTGTTATGTTTGAGTGATGGAAAAGACTCAAATCCGAAAAGAAAGAAACATGTGCACACACACTTATTCATTGTGTAAAGTCAATCCCAAAAACCTTGCAAACAGCTTGTCTGAGCAGCTACCTGCACTCATAAAATAAAACAAAATATGAAAAAGTTATATGATACACATATTTGACTTGGGAGATTTTCTAATAAACACCCAGTTGTGTGAGTTTTAGTGCGTAGATAATAGTCTGATCAGTTTATTAAAACACGTTGGTGCTCACTTTAACTAGCTGGAATAAAGATCACAATACAGACAAAAGAGCTCAACAAAATATCAAAAACAATTGATAGTGTAAATAAAATCAATTAAGATGAGAGAAAAAAATGCAGAATGAGAAATTTTGTAACAAAGATTTGAATGGATGACAGTAAATTGATATAAAACAAAACTAGAAAAGTGCTGAGCTTTAACTTCAACAGTGGCTGGAGTTATTTAGCATCAGTGGGAAGTTTATTCCGTCTGGGTGCACTACAAGTGCAGACTTGTGACCAGGGAAGATTTTAGAGCTGAAGCGGTGCAGGGTGGAGAATTCAGAGTGGTGCTGCTTTATGCAAGTTTATTAAAACATTTCAGTGGTGAAATGCTCTCATTAAATCAGTTCTGTTTAGTAATACCAATAAATCCGATCTTCATATATTTATATGGATGATTCAGAAATGGCCAACATAACCTTCTGTCCATATTTTAGAGACTCAAATCATGTTTTTAAAGGAGTTCATGTCTCATTAAATGGACGCCTAAAAGTGTAAATCAATGAATATTTGGCAATCAGCACTTAAATCCATCTTATGACCTTGAATGTCTAGAATAAATGTATATAAATCCATGCAAATGTAGTCCAAATATTTCAATGAAAACCAACATCAGAGGCACCGGAGGAAGGTGCAGGTAACTGGCAGGATTGTTAGGACTCAAATCTCAGAAGAGTACAAACATCTAAACAAAATCCCATGACAGAAATTCAGAGTCAGAGTGCTACTGGGTAGAAATAACTGCTCCGTTTAAAACGGGGGCAGTGTTCGGAAGGAACTGTGGAAGCTTAGAAGAAAAGGGAAAGGAGAAGGTGAAATGTGTTGGTTCGTTAACTGTGTTCAGGGTGCTCCTGCTGTTTTTGCTTGGTCAGGTTTTGTCCAGGTCAGCCAGCAACTGATATGAAAATGTATTT
>JAOWBL010000008.1:3088528-3101015 GCA_028564865.1 Zenarchopterus dispar | reverse complement strand
ACATAAGGAGATATCAGGTCTGGTAGATAACCAGGAGATTGGTTTAGGACTTTAGACACAAGCAACAGAACTTTGAAATGGATTGTAAATTTTATGAGAGGAGACTAACACGGGAAAGACGTGACCTCTCTTGGTGCTGCTGCAGTTTGGATCAGCTGGAGGATACTCAGAGAATTACTTGGACATCCTGCTAATAATACATGACATCACTCAGGGAGAGGATGCACCTTATCTTTGAGATATTACAGAAGTTTAAAAAAAACCCATCTTACCAACCTGATTAATATGGTGTTTAAACAACAGATCCTGATCAAAAATACCTCTAACGTTACCCACAGTTGTTCTGGAGGCCATCACAACATTGTCTTATTCCTTCATAAAGTGTTTGGCACCAAAAACAATAACCTCTGTTTTATGAGAATTTAGAAACAAAACATTTGTGGACATCCAGAGCCTTAAGCCCTTTAAAATAGTTTTGGTATGTTGTGCCAGAACTTTGCTGCTGTAGTTCTGAAAATTCCCAGTTTACAAGCACTTAAGTCTGCCAAACACAAGTGCATGTTTTAGCATTTAATGTGTGGATTCTTAAGAATGTCTTTGACGGGGCAGAAAAAGTCCTTCACCTCTGAAAGCTCTGTATCTGCAGTGAGTATGACACTGAAGGCAGTCTTTTGTAGATCTTTTTAATGAGCTTGTGTGATGACAACACAAAAAACAAAGAGGATACAGTCTGAAAATACCTTGCTGGAATAAACTCCTTAAGACTTGGATAAACAAGACTGGAACAGAAGTCTCAGGACTGAGTCCTCAGGACAAGGATAGAGTCTAAAGATGTAAAGACGAAAGACTTGCTCCAGTTTTTTCATCATTGGCACTTTCACATGTAAGAAAAAAGTTATCTTAATAAATAAATGTGACCATAAACACAGTCCAGGTTGTATGTACAGAAGAACACACATATTCTTGTCCTTTTAACACAGGAGCTCGCATTAGAAAAATATGAACGAGTCCTGCAGAGACACACAAGGACCGTCTAATTACAGCATTTCCCTCAGAGGAGCATCACAGCTCCCCCTACAGGCTCTCACACCTGTACCGTTGTGGCTTCTGCCAAAGCAGACCCCCACCTTCACCTCCAGCTCCTTCCCATCTGTCCAGAGACATACTTTCATCTCCTTCTCCTCTGAGGTTTCTCACACTTGTCCTGAAGACAGAAAACTGTGAAGACACACATTCTTCAGAGTCTCACCAGCAGTGATGTTCACTCCCACACATGACCGATGCACCTGCAGAGCAGCACAGGTGCATCGTAAACCAGGAACTGACACCAACCACGGAAACTGAGAAACACCAATGTGTGCTGTTACTATGAGAAGAAGGAGGAGGAAACGGGTGGAGATGCTGGTGCAGGTGGAGAATATGATGATGACTCTGCTGTATCGCCCAGCAGGACTACAGCCTGTCTTCGAGGAACCCCAGCAAAACGGAGGTCAACATCTTTGGTCCAAATCTAGAGGCTTCGTGGCTAGGAAGGTAGGTGAGCTACCTCCAAACATCAACTCCCACTAATCAAACCTGGGCGTCATCAGAAACAACACTAACTGTCAGTAAGTTCAAATACTTTACCTATCACAATCTGGATTCACTTTACTGATCACCACATCTACTGATGAACCAGAGTCCAGAAGGAATGGTACCAGGAACCATCAGCAGGCCTGTCATCTGCCAGCTGCCTGTCCATTTCTGTTATCCCTTTAAGAAGTTATCGATTGATTTTGGACACAAAATAAACCTGTTAAACCTGTCTGAACTGATGGAGGTTGGAAGCAGTGGTCATTCCTTACACGTTCTTGTAGATGAAGAGGAGGACTGAGGTGAAGGTAGAGGTGATAACGGTGGACAGGACTCTCCTGGATTATGGGGGTGGAGCTTATCCCAGCTGTCAACAGGTGAGAAGTGGGCACACGTGGGTAGGTCATCAGGCTAGGTCAGAGAAGCCCTCATATCTGAACAGCAGTTCAGAGGCACAGACTAGAACCACGGACCTGCGGGTCCCTGCAGACTTCCTCTCATCATTCAGCTCCAACCTTCTGCTGCTTTCAGAGTTTAGGACATTTGTGATTTCTCAGTTATGGTGTCTCTAACATCTGCAGCTCCCATGACGGGCTGACTGGTTTCGATTTGCAACCCCAGTTCCAAAAAAGTCTGGACACTGTAAAATGTAAATAAAGAGATATCACAATGATTTGTAAATCTCATCAACATATAATTTGTTCCCAACAGAAAATAAGCAACATATCAGATGTTAAAATTGAGATATTTTATCATTTCATGAAATATTCTTTCATTTTGAACACATCTGTAAATAGTTGAAACAGGATGGTGTCTATTGTTGTGTAGTATCTCCTCTTCTTCTGACAACTGTCTGTAAGCACCTGGGAAGTGAGGAGACCAACTGCTAGAGTTTTAGGAGAAGAACGGTGTCCCATTCTTGCATGGTACAGGACTGTAGCTGCTCAACAATCCCGGACCGTCGTTGCTGGATTTTGCTTTCACAATGCTCCAGATGTTTGCTCCTTGTAAAAAGTCTGGACTGCGGGTAAACCAGTTCAGGACCTGGATTCTTCTCTTGCAATGCCATGCAGTTGTGATAGACGAAAAATGTGGCTCAGCATCATCTTGCTAAAATATGGAAAGCCTTCCCTGAAAGGTATGCTGTTTTGATGGGAGCAGATGTTGCTCTAAAACCTCTGTGTAACTTTCATTACTGATGAAGTCTTTCCAGATGTGGAAGCTGCCCACGCCATAAGCACTAATGCAATCTTAGACTATCAAAGATGCTTTGGGACTAAGCTGATAGCCAGCTAGGGATGGTTCTTCTCCTATGTAGTCTATGGGACATGGCCTCCATAGTGTCAAATGTTGATTCATGTGACCACAGAACTGCTTTTAATTTTGCCCCCGACCATTTAAATGAGCTTTGGTCCAGAGAGCATTTCTGGATTGTGTTCACATCTTCTTTGCATGACAGAGCTGTATGCTGCATTCATGGATTGTACAAAAGGAACTGGGTTCACAGACGAGATCTGTGGAAGTGTTCCTGAGTCCATGCAGTGATTTCCAGTAGAGAATCTTGTCTGTTTTTAATGCAGTGATGCCTGAAGATCATCAGATCCATTTAGACCTTCAGCCTTGTTCTTCAAACACAGAGACTTCTCTTGATTCTCTCAATCTTTTGATAATAATAAACACTGTAGCTGATATCATCTTAAAAGTTTTTACAATGAGGGACATTTTCCTGAAATTTTGCCATAAGTTTTAGATCCAGTTTGTCTCAGATTGGTGAAGCTTTATCCCCTTTTACATCACAGAGACCGTCTTTCTGAAATACTCCTTTTATATCCATTCATGTGACTTGACTTGTTAATGATAAACCTTATTAATAATCAAATGCTCCTCCAGTTGGTTCTCATTTTTGTCATTTACTTTCCCAGCCCTTTCTTGCTCCTGTTCCAACCTGTTACAGATGTCTTGCTGTCATCAGATTCAAAATCAGCTCATATTTGCAGTCCCAGTTGTATTGGAATTGGGGTTGTACCTGTTAACATTCTCAGAACCAGGCTGATGGGTCAGACTCTTGTATAGAACTATGACAACATTAACCTGACTGAAATCATGAAGCCACTCCAACCCATCAAACCACCAGCCAAGTCAAACCAAAACTAAGCAGAAAGGGGAGCAGGGCCTCCACAGCAACACACTTTGACCAATCCTGAGTCACATGATCACAGCTGCTGTCCAACCTCTCCTCATCATTCACATCCACCACAGACCAGAACCTCGGACCTGTAAGTGATGCTCTTCTGCGGCGTTGAGCTGTGGGTCTTAGTCCTGCCTCAAAACTCCGATCAGTCTGCTGGAGGTCCTGGTCTGACTAGAATGAAAGTCAGAGTTCTGATCCAGATCAGTCTGCAGGTGTGAAAGTTCATTTTAAAGAGGACATGATCTCCAGAATGTGGGCAAAGTCAAACAATAATATGGTCTGAAAACCATGTCTGATCACTTCTCTGTCCCCTATGGAGACCTGTGGATATCACGAGAGTTGAGTGAGACAAAAGCTAAGTGAGTGTGTTTTCACATCATCTAAACAGCAGCTGGTTTTGGTTCTGGTTACACTGAAGGGTTGCTTATATGTCCATCAAAGTAACAGTCAGTGAGGAGGACACACTTAAACCTCACCTGCCTGAGCTCTGGTTTCATTCCAGGTGTGTGTGGTCTCCTGCCTGGTTTTTCATTTTGAAGCCAGCGTTCAGGTCCAGTTCTGGCAGAGACACGGCAGTTGGACTCACAGATACTGGGAGTTTGATGCTGAGGAGGGAACTGGTGAAAGCGGTCAGAGCAGCAGCTGAGAGGCAGCAGGCCAATCTGCACTTGTATACTCCAGCTGCTGTCTTTGTTGCTTCTACTGTGGTGGTGGTCCTGGTTTCAGTTCTGTAATTCAGTTTAACCATGAACCAGAAAGCTCTAGAATTAACTATCTCCATGTATGTTGTTGTCACTCTTGGGGGCAGGGGGGCGGCTACTGTCGTCACACAGAAGTGCCTGATGGGGGTGTGCATGTATATGCTCAGCTGTCCACCACCTGGTGTGGCAGTGTGACCGAGGACCCGTTGATGAACGAGCCCTGCTTGTCTCGTCCCTTCAGGAAATAAGTGAGCAGCTCCCCCTTCCCTTTCACAAAGATGGGCCCTCGCTTCACAAAGCGGAAACCATACTCCTTCAGGATGTTGTAGCAGTCCTCCACCACCTGGAGAGTACACACAGGTTTACAGGAGAACACATTTCTGGAAAACTGAATATCAAACAGCAGAATTTGTGACTGTCAGCAAAACTCAGAGCTGGACCTGGTCATTCACGAGGAAACGTGGAGCTGAACCTGGTCAGTATGGTAAACTGGGAGTATGGTATTCTGAGTCAGTGTGGACTACTGAGAACTGTACCTGGATGTTTCCCATCACCCCAGTGGACTCCATGCGACTGGCCACGTTCACAGTGTTGCCCCAGATGTCGTAGTGGGGTTTGCGTGCACCTATGACTCCTGCTAGAACCCCTCCCTTATTCAGACCTGCAGGGCATGGACACATATTGCAAGTCATGATGCGTAAGGAGTGTGCTCACCACATTAGCCTGACATGCTAGTCTTTCATTTATCCAGCAGAACTAGTCTCAAACAGAAAGTCAACAAGATCAATAAGGTGCAGGTAAATGCACTCCAATTAAGTCCAATTATTTTCAAAGCAATGTATTTCATTCTAATGCTTTAATAACATAATTTATTTTAATTGAAATTCATAAATGCATGCAATATCAATTTAATTTAAAAAAAAAAAAAAAAGTCTTGGCAAAGGAACCAGTTCTCACTTGGACTGAATCCCCTACACATGAATGGAGCAGACAGAAACAACTGCCTTTTAACACCCTGAAACCAACTGGGAACTGGCTCCACCAGAACCAGGAGCCTGACCACCAGAACCAGGAGCCTGACAACTGAAGGCTCTGCCACCCATAATACTGTTGGAAACTCTAGGAACCACCAGTAAACTTGGGTCTCAAAGACCAGAGTTCTGCTGGGAAGACCTAGAACTATGTCCCTTTGGTCAGAAGGAGCTAGGACCTCAAGGGCTTTGTATGTGAGAAGAAGAATTTGATTTTCTAAACTGGATTTAACAAGAAGTGAATGAACTGTCATGGAAAGTTCCTGTGATCACACAATGAGGGGGGGTTGAGTGTGAGAAAACCCAGGTCTTGTTAACTCAGGTTTGGGGGGAACAGAACTGTAACCTGTAAACATCTGCTGTCCTTAGTAGACAAGCAGACAGACTAGTTTACAACAAAACTATTTACAACGCCTTTATCTGATCTCTTTCCCCCTACCTCCATCCTTTCAGGTAATAAACCCTTGTATTGAGTCTTCTTTTCATCTGATTTTCTCCCACCCCCTCTCCCCTTTTGTTTGGTTATAAAAGCTCAGGAGTTTTTTTATATCTCTCAGATTCAACTGACCACGTTACCAGGCTGTAAGGTTGACTCTCGTTGCAACTAAATAAAGTACTGAAACTCGGAGCTCCCTGTAATTGTGTTTTTGGTAAACAAGCTCTTTGTGCAGTTGTTAAAATTGCCAGAACAGAACAGAGGCTAAGATTGAAAAACCTACTAATCCTCATCAGAATTTCAGATTAGCTAATGATGTTCAGAATCAGTTTAGGGCATCCTACTAACAAGGACCAGCAGTAGTCCACTCGGGAAGTAAAACATGCCTGGACTGATTTTTATCACTCTAGCTGTAGAAACTTGAGCTCTTTGCACTGGTTACCAGTACAGTTTAGAATCCATTTTAAGATTTTAGTTCTCACTTTGAGAGCCTTATGTGGTCATACTCCTGCATACATATCAGACTTTTTAGATCTCCTCACCACCTCTTTCGGTCTCAGGTCATCTGGTCAAAGGCCGCTGGTGGTGCCACCAACTCATTTTAGGACCAGAGGTGACCGGGAGTTTAGAGCTGTGGTCTCCAGGTTGTGGAACTGCGTCTTTGTGTTGCCTCAATTCAACTGAATCTTTTAAAAAGCAGCCGAGCACCTACCTCCAGGCTTTTAATTAGACTTGGGCTGGTAGTATGTTGTGTATGTTCTTTCCTGTGTTGTAAATGTTTTATGTTTGTTTTGAACTTTCTCTGTTGCATGCTTGTGTATCTTATCTTTTTATTTGTGGCTCGTGAAGCACTTTGTGGCTTTTAACCTGTGAAAAGTGCTAGATAAATAAACTTTACCTACTTACTGCTTACTATACTTATTACAGGACAAATGCTGGTCAAACGTGACTTCAGTGTTCCTGAGAGGAGAAGTAAAGATGTAAAGTAATCCCAGCCAGAGTTACTAAATGACTGGACACACTATTTCTACAAAATACTTACTATAACCAATTTGACTTCTGGTTATTTGACTATAATCATCATCACTTGTCTTTCTGCTCATTGTTTGTACCTTTTTCTTACTCCATTAGTCATCTGTTAGTGAGGTAGTCAAACCTCTTCAGACAACGATGAACTGTATGCCCACACAGCAGTTCTGGAAGTGCCCTGGGTGTGCAGATGCCAAACGTTGTGAGTCGTGGCAGGACCCCCGACTCCATCAAACGGTGGGAAATGTTCAGCTTTCAATGCTTCAATAGGAGCATCGACCAATAGAAGTAGGGCTTCGCAGCAAGTGGTACCTCATGAAATCCTATTTCAAAGTATGTGACTCATTGGTGGAGCGAAAAGGAAGAGTTAAGATATAACGAAGCACCACCCGTTGATCGAGACACTGGCATGCGAGCGCTGTGTAACTTCTCCTTTACAGCTACGCTGGCTTGTCTTTTAACAACATACTAGACAGTGGCAGCTTGCTTTATGGTTTAATGGATTACACTGATCTGACTGGATGATGGGTGTGCAGGACCCTTTGTGGTGGTTGGTTCATCTCAATCATCCGTCAGCTAGAGAGCGTATCTCTGGCCACCACTCAGACCAGTTATGGTCATCTGCAGCCCATGCCAACGGGAGGCTGTTTTTTTTTTGTTGTTGTTGTTTTTTAACTTGAGCAACAAATGCATGTTTACATGTTTGTGGTTACAGATGAGTGAAGGAGTGATTATGAGTGTTTAAAGGAGGGTGTACGTACCAATGCGCAGCATGAAGTTGTTGAATGACTGGTAGTTGATGTTCATGAGCGTGACCTTCATGGCCAGAGCGAAGTCTGCCAGATCTGCTAGGTGCTGCCACCGCTCTCTGTCAGACTGCTCGTCTTTCTGCAGGTAAGAAAAAAAAAACCTGCAGGTAAAGCAAACCAGACATGACTTCAGCATACCTGATCCTGAATCCAGTCACTACAATAAAAAAGAATTTCTTTATGCACAATCTATATCCAGAGCAAGAAAACTTGCTGCAGTTGTTTTCTATTCTCTAAAATCCTCCCTAAAAACCTAAATTCAGTGCTAGATTTGTGAGGTGTAGTCAGGGAGCCGAAAACTTGGAGCCAAGGAGTGTAGGGTAAACTGGGACCTGGACTTGGTCAGTTTGAGGGTAAACTAGGAACTGGACCTTCATGCAGCTGGAGCACACACTGGGGTCATGTGACTTACTGACCTTAATGCAGCTGTATCCATTGCTGAGGTCGGGGGTGATGCCTGATGCTGCCATGTAGGTGCTGCCGATGGTCTTGATCTTTGTAATGTAGCGGAACTGAGGCTCGTCTAGAAGCTGCAGATACACATCAAACATCACCTTTACCAAATCAGATGTGACGTGAAGTCCAGCCCCTATCACCTGGGCAGCAGGAAAGTCAGCTTCTGAGATGAAGGATGACATGTTCAACTTTGACCATTTCCTAATGAGGCTTATGGTAGAGATTCCTGCTCTGAAACAAGTAATCAAGCTTCACAAGTTTGTCTTCATGAAACCAGCCTGATACAGGTCATTTTGGCATCAGTTCATTTTATCTGAATGGTGCTGTGATATGCAGTGACCAGAATGGTGAAGCATGTGTCTTGATGACTTTTACACGTACGACCTGTTCATGTGCAACAAGTCCAACACCCTGACATCTGTGTTTCACACAGCACAGGACATGTCTTTGTCAAGGCCTTGTATTTAGTTAAACTATTAACATCGAGTTAGGATCAACTTTGAGTAATGGTATAAATCCAGAGGTTGTTTATGGACCGTTGTGGGGGAGTTTTGAATTGGAAATGTCAGAGCGAACACTCTACAGGACTTCAGGGACATGTTGTCCAATGACAAAACCTGACAATGAAGTATGTGCTTAGACAGTCATGGTATGTAAAGTACCTTGAATTGCCTTGTTGCTGAAATGTGCCTTTTTCTTGGCGTAATTTTGGCAAACACAGTATGTAGTGTGATATTATTTTACGACTTCAGCCTATATGAACCCCATCAAGTGTGATGATCTGATGTTTTTAGATGATAATCATACAGAAAGCAATCAACATCAAGCTTCACAGAAACTCTGGAAACAAGAAGTCCAGCTGAGCAAAACAACAACAACGAGATGATGTGGCTGCATCACGCATTAAAAACTTTTTATCTTCCATCAAGCTCAAAGCCTCTTCGACAGTGTAAACCTTTTAGGGATTCAATGAAAGATCCAGTTACACTCACCGTTACCCTGGCAACTTAAAACATAGGTCAATACATAATTTTCTGACTCTGTCAGTTGTCAAATTGTGACATGCAATCACTGAAATTTAACTTTTGAGTGTCAGATCAGACACTTTTCACTCAATATTCAAGTTACTGTTAAATAAAATGTAATTGTTGAATAAAGTGGAAGGCCTCAACGTCCCTTTTGGGATGGGTGTCTATGAATCACGGTAAAACACAAACTTTGTTTATCCAGTATGACCATGCGGAACTAAATCCAGATGTCGGGGTATAATTTTAGAACTACTGGAGGTCCAGAAGTCATTTTAGTCCAGTCCATTACAAAAGACAGTAAAAAGGATTCTGATTTGTCTCAGTCTTGTGATTCCAGGGATGTAGTGGAATTTTCCACTTGGATCTGATTTACGTTGGACAAAACACCAAAGATGAAACTGAACTCAGAGTTGGACTGTAGAAACGGAAGTTGGTTTTTGTAGTTCGGTGAGTTTTGGTCTGAGTGGTCATCTTGACATCGTAGAACCTCATCTTTCATCCACTAACAGGCTATTGTTGGAAGGCTGTAGCAGCTGCTCGCGGCATTCTTCTGTTTCACCAGCTTCCCTCTGCTTACTGGACACATTTGGCTGCTCCAGCTTCCATGCATCCATTTGTGATGCAAGAACCTTTCAACTTTATCTAAGACCTAAGACTTCTAACAGTGGTCCGCCAACCCGTCCGCACATTTCTGCCACAGACATATCTGAAGGGTTTTGAGGACAGCCTCAGTCAGCCATTTTCAGAGGCCGAGCCTGCATACAGGTCATTATAATAGTTAACAAAAACTAAGGCTAACACTGAATTCAACAGTGAAAAAATAATCCCATTAACTGAAATAAAAATAAAAGCTAAAGCTTTTTATGAAACTAAAACAAAATAAAAACTAAGATTAACAGTACAAAACTAATTGAAACTTAATAGAAATGGAGGTAAAAAGTAACCGTTTTCATTTTTGTTTCATGCCTTGTTTTTCATGTTTGTTACTTCATTTTTCTAATAACTCAAAGAAAAGAATTAAATATTTTTGTACTGTGTGGCATCATCAATACGATTCTTTCATCCTGTAAGTTTTTGTTACTATCTGTAAGTCAACAGTAAAACTAAGACTAAAACCAACCAATTTTTCAAAAATAAAATTAAAACCAAAACTATTGGTGTGTTTGTTACACCATTTCAAACTAAACTGAATTAATCAAACAAACAAAAAAATTTAAAAGAATTAAAAGATTTAAAGCTGTTGTAACTGTTTTCAACTGAGAAGAGAAAAAAGAAAAAAAAAAAAAGTCTCACAATTATACCAGGAGAGCTCCAGGACATCAAGAAAGACCTGGGAGTGGACCTCCAACATGTGGCTTTGAGTTTAGGAGGCGTCCATTAAAACTCAGAACCAGAACCAGGGAGAGAACTTACACTGTCGAAGTCAGAGATAATCTCGTTGAGGAAGCGCAAACATTCGATGCCTCCGTTATTGATGCTCTCCTCCGTGTAGAAGTCAGAGAAGTTGGGGATTGAAGCGAACATGACACCAATCTCCTCATATGACTGGCTGTACAACTCCTGCAGCAGGAAGAACGAATTTGATGTTAACCAACCGCCAACCTGAACAATAAATGTCAAACATTTAAACGCAAAGACTCCTGAGATTAGTTTGGTTCAGCAGTCAGTAAGAACTCCTTTTAAATCCCAAAGGACACAAGGAATTATAATAATCTTAATGCTTTGATAAGCATTTTGTTCATTCAACACGTTATGTACGAAACACATCTGGAGAAGCAAAAGAGGTACCACATACAACATTATTAGATCATAAAAATGAGTGACAGTCACATGAAAACACTAGTGTGGAGAAATCATGAGGTCGTACATCATGAAAGGAGCATGAATCAGTGGAGTTTCAAACTTTCCTGCAAGAGTCAAGATGCGTCAGGGGACAGATCAGGGAGGGGCTGGCAAGAGTGAGCAAGTGTAGTTTCTCTTGACATAGTGTCACATATCAGTAACTTGGAGACAAACACTCGTTAAAGTCACGTTGTATTTAAAGTTAAGGATGTGTGGAGTGTGTGTGCAGTAGATACAGCACAGTCTGAGAGTTGAATGCCTTTACATAATGAGCTACCAGCCACTGAAGTGATTTTTGACACTTCCTGCTCCTAAAGTTTGATTAGATGTCTGAAAGAAGACACAGATCGAAAAATAAGCCCCCAAACATTAACCTGACATCTGGTATTTTAAAAGAACTTCACAAACAAGGCCAGAGTTGCTTATCATAAGTTCCACTGTAAACCCAACCACAGTGTGACAGAAACAACAACCGCAAGGTGCCGATGACAGAAATGATAGTTTATGAGCTGACGGAGGAGGAGGAGACATGACAGACGTAGACGACGAAGATTTATTGTTGAGGTAAAGCAGGGATGAGGCTTCTTCTTTGTGACCAATCACACGACTGTTCTCAGATAGACACCACACAGGAAAAATCAAGCTGCGAGAACTCCCAAACCAGAGATGTGAGAACAAAATTATATAATTTTGTTCTCACAGCCTCCGGAACAAGAACTAACATCTCTGTTCTTATGGCGTGTGTATCAGCCTTGACTGTGTGTGTGTGTGTGTCTAGACATAAGCAGTGGACCTCATCCCGCTTCTTGGAGCCAAGGAAATGTCGAGCCACGTGTTCAGGCAGCATGTTGGTGACCAGAGCTTCGTTCCAGCGCCTCATCTCGTACACCTTCTCCTTCTGCTCATGGACCTCCAGCTTCCACAGGAAGAGAGTGCGGGCTAGCTTCTCCACCTTCACACAGACACATTAGTTAGTGAGGAGGAAGGAACACGTGTATTCGACTTAAAGACAAAGTTTAAGCAGGACTAGGTCTTAAAATCAAACTGTGAAATTCATTGTAATATAATATGAAATTAAATTCATCTTCTATTATATTAATTAGCAATATTCTGTTGCCATACAGTTGGAGGAACAGCCATCACCAGCAGTTAGTGCCACCTCTCATAATGTTTAATCTTGGTGTTTATGTGTAAAAATATAGCAATGTTCAAATTATAAACTTTATTTATTCCTGAAGGGAAATAAATTGTTGCAGTTGTTTTTATGATTTAGATCTCTTCAAACATTTTTGTTGAGGTTTATTGCTGTGGAGAGGAAGGATCTCCTGTAGAGGCCTGAAGGATCTCCTGTAGTGGTCTGAAGGATCTCCTGTAGAGGTCTGAAGGATCTCC
>JAOWBL010000008.1:3073445-3088428 GCA_028564865.1 Zenarchopterus dispar | reverse complement strand
CTTCTGGAGCCTGTTCTCCAGCTTCCTCCTGTTCACCTCCTTGTTGTCTCTGATCTTGACTTTCAGCTGTTTTTGTACTGACCTCAATAATCCCCCCCTCCCCTATTTTGTCCTGAGTTTTATGCATCTCTGACTTTTGTGTAAAACAAATCCAGCGTTTTGTATTTTCTAGTGGAATACTTGACAAACTGTTGAAATGTTGGGAACTGGGCAGAGAGAAAGATGTGGTGGACCAGTAATCACCAGTGACGGCTAGAAACGTGCCGGATTGTTGTGTCTGTAGCTCAGCAACAACAGAAGTGATGAAATCAGTTCCAGCATCTGTCTAACTGATGGTGGGATGAAACTACAATAACACTGGTGAACTCTCTCAGTCGATAATAATTATGGAAATCCACAGCTCCCAGTTCAATATCAGGCTGCAGAAACGATGTTTCCCAGTATCATGTCCTGGATTAAACCATCGGTTGTTGACAAGCACCTGAAACACCACCATCTCTGGACCTGCAGTCGTTCTAAAGTTACACCTCGACATCTGTATTTATGTGCATTTGCACTGCAGATTTCGACCTGAACATCACTGAATCACTGACGTGTGCGTTGGGACGGGATTAAAACGATCTCATGACCTTGGTGTTTGGTGAAATAGAGAAGATAATTTACAGGAGAATTTTTGCTTTACAAATCACAGACATGGAAGATTTGAATGGGACTGAAAACACAGACGTCTTCCATGATTATTACAAATGACCACAGATCCCCAGATCATTTTAATCTTGTGCGAATGAGGCATTTGTTCGCATTTGTCTGATACTGAGGGCCACTAATTGTTTTACACACTGCACATAGGATTAAAACTGGGCTTCTAACCCATTACATATGTAAATGTTTGACTGCACTCCTGCCCCCACAACTTGCCTCACTGAGAGGTTTGAGGAACATAGCTGTTTTCTGGTACCCTGACCAGAAGCATCAGAACAGCTGAGGTGCCCATGGCTGTGATGTGCAGGTAGGTGAACTTACATGTCTGGAGAAGTAGTAGAAGCTGACCATCATAACGAAGATCATAGCTGTCATGGTGAACTTGGAAGGAACCAGGTTTAAACTGTGAAGAACAACAGTGACATGACATTTCTGCAGCAGCATCACTGTCAAAGACAAGGTCAAGCCTTTCCTAAGAAACCATATTTGAGAGATTCCTGCTCTAAAATGAATATATCACAGCAAGCAGCAGGTGTATGAGAATAAATCTGGGATCTATAAGTTCACAACTGATGCAGATTTTCCTCAGACTTATGTGACTTAATGAACCTAGCGGCGTTTTGCACTGGAATCTGATTTCTGATGTAAACCACCAAATTCAGACCTGGACTGTAGAAACTGAAGTTTTTTTCTTTTTCTTTGGGTGATTAAACATGGTTTGAACCAGGGCAGTATAATCTGCCCTGGTATCAGAACACACAAGTCTGCTTCATTTCA
This sequence comes from Zenarchopterus dispar, assembly GCA_028564865.1. NCBI lineage: Eukaryota > Metazoa > Chordata > Actinopteri > Beloniformes > Zenarchopteridae > Zenarchopterus > Zenarchopterus dispar. Next base: position 3,086,949 of record JAOWBL010000008.1, on the reverse strand, counting down.
GAGGTTAAGTCTAACCAGAAGACTGGAAAACAGTCCGGGAGATACCAGTTCTAATCACCTGTACTCCTGGAAGCGGCCTACGTCGTAGCGATCAAAGACGTCTTTCCAACTGCAGATGTTGACGATCCCAGTGGCGGCAGTGATGAGGAGCATCAGAGTGAGCTTGACCATGTGACTGACCTGCACCAGCATGGTGGTGGCCATCAGGGCCAGCACCGCTGCATAGCTGTAATATTTGGGGTTTTGGAGACAACCTTCAGGGTTGGAGAGGCCGGATGAAGAAAAGAACGGAGCCCTGGTGCTGCTACCTGCATCTGAAGCTGCAGGCTGACAGCTCAGCTGAAGATCAGACAAATATGTGTCATTTCCAAACCCATCAGCTTCAGCGACCACAGAAGTCTTTCAGTTCAATTCAATTTTGTTTATATAGCATCTATTACAATGCAAGCTGTCTCCAGGCACTTTCCAGAGACCCAGAACATGACCCTTGAACAATCATTCAATAAAAATGGCAGATAAAAACTTCCAATATGCCAAACAGTGGTAAGAAAAAACCCCCTTTAAGAGGGAAGAAACCTTGAGCAGGACCTGGATCATATTCAGGGGGTGGGGAGTGAAGGGTACTGGCCAGCCAGGTAGAGCTCTTGCAGAACCCAGTACAAACTCTGACCTTCTGCTCACCATGTCAATGATGTTAGCTGTACTGACGATGAAGATGGCTGCCATGGCCCAGGTGTTCCGAGCCCAACGGGTGTGGTCGATCCAGGTGGAGAATGACACCAGCTTCTTTGGATAAACCTGGAAGTGAATAACAATAATTATAATTTTTGTAAAAATCCATTTATCATAATGTAATTTTCACTATGATAAAAAACTGGAACTGAGACCTTTATTAATGCACAAAAACATGTCAAAGCTCTGCGTACTGACTCCGTCCTGACAGAGCAGAGACATTAATCACTGTGTTCAAGGAAGCTTAAAAGGTGTCGATGGCCTCTACAGAGCACTGGTCCAGCCTAAAGCTGCATCTTCGCTGAGAGCTCTCAGCGCCCACTTACCACTGATTGCCTATGTACAATTTTTTTCTTTTATAATAAGTTGTCTATGTTATCTTGAAAACCATATCTAGTGTATACATTTAGCTTTTATCAGCTGGGAAAACAACATGGAAGGGGGGCACGGCTACTGACTGAGAAACAGTGAGGAAACAAAGCTGGCTCTATTTTTCAACCCAGTGTGACCGTCTCTGGATGAGTTCATTCGTCTGTCTTCTGTTTCTGTGCTGCAGCAGTGAAGATCCAGACCTTGGTAGTAACTGGGAGACCTGGACCCCGTGTTCCTTCTCCTATAAAACCCCATCCTTCCCTTGGTGGAGCACAGTGCTTCTCCCTCCCATATTTCTGGTTTGATTTGTGCCATACATGTGCAGCTTCACTGCTGAGGTTACTGATTGCTACGTCTCAGAGTTTTCCTTGTTTAGTTTGTGCTCTGTTAACATTTTTTTTAATAAAATATTTTATTATTGACATATAGCCTGTGCATCTAATTTTTTGTCATGGGTTTTGAGTGGGTTCATAACAAAGTGGGAGCCTGTCTGGTTGCTTTTGAGATGTGGCTGGGATGCAGTAGGATTGTTATTGGTGTGGTCTTTGGTTGAAGTAGTCGGGAACGGTCCAGATTTGTCAGTGACATCTCTTTAAAGCTGACACGACCCGTTTTTTAGAGTTTCCTGTCTTTTCCCGCCCGGCATGTAATTGGTTATTTGTGCTCCCATGCAAGACCTGAGCAGTTTTGGTTGGGATGAACGGTTGTTTGTTCAGTGGAGCCTTGCAGCTTTCTGTGCATGGAAACCAAGATTAGATAAAGATCTGGCACATGTGTCTTTGAGGCATAGAAGCCTTTGGTTTCGTCAGATTTGTTTTAGTAGTGTTGTGGAGGCGTGGTTAGAGTGACTGGTCTCAGCAACACCTTGTTTTTTGTGTGTCTGCATATATATCAATGGTTAGTGCCTTAATTGGCAAAAACCTTTCTGTCAATATATATGCTTTTTAATCTTGCAGCAGTTGTTAGTTGGTGTGCATAGGTGTGTGTGAATGTGAACGTGTCCTTTACCAGTCCTTTTGACAGACGGATCAAACACACTATTAAGAGATGAAATCTGATTCTGCCAGAGAGGACTAAAACCACCTATGTGAAACATGAGAGGACAGAGAAGGAGAGCAGACAGTGATGGGTGCAGTGTGTGCAGCGTGATGTGCTTTGCTGCTTAAATTCCCACCACTGGTTACTGCACGAGCACTAGTGGGGAGTTTGGGGAGTTAGGGTGTGGTTAAGCAGTCAGCTGAGGGGCAGAGTTTCTCTCACTCTGCTGTTTCCACTTGATTCTGTGCTCATCGACCGGCATTAGCATACACTGGTTTTTGAGCACACAGCAGTAAGTGGGATTAGTATGGAGGAATTTGTTGTTTCTTCATTTGAGCATCTTTTGGATCTGTGAACCAAGGAGCAGCTGCTGAAGACACTCAGGGATTACAGAACTGAACATGGTGACAAGCATTTAAAAGGATAACATAAAGGCCAATATAAGGGTAAATTTATTTCAAAAGAGTTCTTGTCTGTGAGGCTAGCTGTTGTTGCAAGTGATACTTTGCTGCCTTTACAGGCTAACAATTAGGCTCTTATTAAAAAAATAAAATTAAAATTTTTTTTTTTTTTAATTTAAACAAAAAAACAAATAAAAAAACAATTAGGCCCTTAAACGGAACAGGGATTACTGTTGCTGCAGCTGGAACACAAAAACTATGTATGTATATTTTTATATACATACATATACATAAAAATGATTGGAAACTGTAGTGGATATAACAACTGCATTAAGCAATATTCGTATAGTATTTCATCTGTCTTTAAGTATAAAACTGGATGTTGGTAAAACAAAATAAGAAGCCACAAGAATACAATAACCATAAGTAACTGCTAGAGCCTATGTACAAGAAAACAGTGTTAAAATACATTTTCAGTTGCATTCCCTGACATTTGTTGGGTAGCAAAGATGCAAATACAGTAAAAACTCTATGTGAACTCTTTTAATTGTTGCGCAGTACATATGACTTGTTTAAAGTTATATGTCACGAGTTTACAATATAAAGGAGTGTGTTTGTGTAGTTTGTTGTGCTGGTTGGCTCCTCTTTTTGTCTTCTGTAGATGTTTGCAAGCCAGAGCTTCCAGAGTTTCCAGAGCTTCCTGACCTGCATGCTGACCTGCAGTCCCACCCGCTGACCATCTCAGTGGATGGAAATATGGTCAGACACCCAGGCACGTGTCCAGTGCTGAGGTGGAAGCGTGGACCTGATCCCACTCAGACACGTGTCCAACACTGAGGTAGAACTGTGGACCTGATCCCACTCAGACACATGTCCAACAGTGTGGCAGTCATGGAAAAGGCATGTTGGACTCATTCAGGTCTCTGATGTAATACTGGCAGTCTGCAGAGCCTCAAGCACTATTCACAGCTATGTTCTCTGAGTAGATTGACTGAACTGACCTGATGTGTGTGGTCTCAGCTCCAGTCAATACCCACGCCCTGGCTAGACATCAATACAGAACATTTCCATCACACAGCAGTAATTGAACTTTTGCTGCACCCAACACACATGAACATGTGCCTGTACACCACATGTGACCTCTGGTGCTGAGCCAGCTAGCTCTCAGCACCAGAGGTCATGAAGATGGAGGGCATCTGTTCATCCATCAGCCATCCATCCACCATTATTCCTGCCATTCTAAAGTGAGAGGTGTTTAGAATGACCAGTCAGCCTGACATTCATATTTCTGGGGACACGCCTGCAGACACACTTATCCAGTGAGTTCCTGTTTGTTACATGGAATCAAAGCTAACAGACGGCACATGTACGTTGTGGGTTCTGCATGTGTATCTGCAGATGGGTACAAAAGGGGGAATGTGTTTGTGACTCACTCTGGGAAAGATGGCAGCCAGAGAGCAGACCGTCAGGATGAGCAGCAGCACCTCTCCCACTGCGAAGGTGATGTAGTTAGCAATGAGCCTTTTGGAAAGCAAAGCAAAAGATCGGTGAGTCCAGTCAAGTCTAGTTCTGCAGGGAGCAGCATCGATGGTGCTGTGAAGGACTGACCAGGGGTCAATGAGCGCCTCCATGACCGCTGTGAAGAGCAGGACCACACAGGAGCAGCAGAAGGCAGCTCCGCTCTGCTTCTCCTTCTCCACTGAGTAGCGGGTCTCCAGTTCTGGGTCCACAAACCTCAGGGACAGTTTGTTGGTGTGCTTCCCCTTCAGCCTGTGGACACACAACTGCCTTAGCATCTGTCATAACAACATGTAGGTGTACACAAAACACACTTTTAAGCCTGATGTACTGGACACTGAGCTCACAGGCTGGTAAACAGCCAATCACTGTTTGTGAACAACAATCACTAAGTCACCTCAGAGATTATCTCTGAATGTGTAATAGGCTAATATCTGGAGCCCCTGAAGAGAACCAGAGGGAGTAAGCTTGTTTGTTCATTCACGCTACAGGCTATGAGAAAGCAACAGATGTGGTGACATCAGACACTTCTGACACTCCACAACAATAATAAAATAAGTAAAGTAGGCCAATGACAGAAATGATGGACACCTGTCAATCGTTGTCATCCTTCCTGGTAATAGATGTCACATTGTGACTGAAGTCCAACGAGTTTGACTTAATCCTGCCAAAAACCACAACTTATCACTGCTGCTTATTTTCTTCTTTTATCCTTCTTTTATCCTACTTTTAATTTTAGGCATATAAGGAATACAGGAAGGGACATCACCAGAATTATGAAACTGGGAAATTATTTATAATGACATCTAAACTGCAAATATAAGCATAATTTATTGGGAAGCAGCAGTACAGTAGTATTGGAGGAACCAAACAAATCTATTAACAAATGATCAGTGTGTTACAGCCAGCTTGGTTTGTTATCTGGTCATTTTGATGGTTACAGACAAAACAATCCTGCCGAGAAATTCTCCACCTCAGTAGAACAACCACCTCACCGGACCTTCAAAACAAGTAAAACTTTTTATAAGCTTTTCTATGTTTGACAGTCAAACCTAAACGCAGCTTTGTGCCACGAGCCCCTGATATATGCTGACATATGAACACGCTAAAGCAAATAAAAAATCCCCATATCAACAATAAAAATAAGCAAATCTTCATAATAAAGCAAGAGAAAAGCATAAAAACAGTTCAAACGGCCTCTACTAAAATGGTAGGGACAATACCGTAAGTCTAAAGCCAAGTTATCGTGCTCAAGTTGGAGGAAAAGCCAGTCCAAAAAGGTGTGTGTGTGTTTTTGTTTTGTTTTTTAACAATAATTTTAAATGATCAGTAGTCTGGACAGATCTAATACCAGAAGGTTTCACAATTTGGGAGCAACAATAAAAAGTGCTCGATCACCTCTGCTTTTCAGTTTGAATCTGGAAACTGTCTGATTGGTTGATCTCAGACCTCTCACATGATCATGAAAGTTTAAAAGCTCAGATAGGTAAGGTGGTGCCATACTGTTCGCACTCTTAAAAATAAACAACAAAATCTTAAACTGGATCCTGAAACCAGTGAAGGAATGCCAGCGTAGCGATGTGCTCACACCCTTTCTTACTTGGGTTCACTGCAGCACCAACCCTAACCCACCCAGAGAAAATAATACTGGACCAGTAAACAGTGAGGCTGTCTGTTCATGAGGTCCCCTCATCAGAGCTGTTCCGATGGTCAACCGGCTCCAGACTTGGCTGGCTATGTTTCACTTACGCTTGAACGGTCTCCCTCTCCAACAGAGCCTCATTCAGCAGTTTGTTGAGCTCCTGCTCGTTCTCCTGAGCGTCAATCACCCTCTCAGCCAGGTCCCGCAGCCGCAGTCTTCTCCGAGGGTTAGGAAAGGACGGATTTACCACCTGACAACAAACATGGAGAAAGAAACATAATACATAATAAACATAATACCCCACTGATGCATGTCTGACAGTAGACGTGAACGTCTGTTTGCGGCCTACTCTGTCTGTTTTTTTTTTTGTTGTATTTCTATGTTCTATGTCTCTGGCGACAAACATACTACTACTGAGATCATAATTACCTGCACGGATGTCACATGAATGATTGACAGGTCAGGAATGTGTGATGCCTCCTGTCATGCATATGCACCGTACATGTCATGTATCAGCTGATACACCTCAGAGATATATATTATTTGTGTTTGGTTTGTCTTTGCAGGTAGACCAGAGTTTAAACCAGCTTTGACTTTTCTAAAAGTGCTCAACGAGATCTAATAATGTTAGCACCAGGTTCAACACACCTAAAACATCACAAAAACAGGTCTCATTGTGGCATTGCCAGGTTTAGTACTGCAAACTCATGTCTAACAGTCCTCGACCAGGTCCAAGTATGTTAAAACAAGGTTTAACAGTGATAAACCAGGTCTTAATACCATGTTTAGTGCTGCAAACCCAGTTTAAACAGTGCTAAATCAAGTCTAATTCTCTTAATACCAGGTTTAATTGTGTTAATACCAGGTTTAACGCTGCAAGCCCAGGTCTAACAGTCTTCAACCAGATCTAATTGTATTAACACTGGTTTAACAGTACTAAATCAGGTCTAGTTTGTTTTAATACTAGTTTTAAGGCTGCAAATCTATGTTTCATGATGTGTGCCCATTTCAATCATAAAATCTTTTGAATGACATACATCCCATTCATTTTCTATGGAAAGGTGTGTATGATGAAAAATGCAGTTGGGTTTAGCTGCCTTACACAACTGGACAGATGTTCCGAGAACTACAATGTTAGTTTGTTTAAACAGCACCTGGTTCTGTTCTGGTGAAACTGCTGTACTAGCGATTCTCTGTGTCATTTCTTCACCAAACCCTCAGCTCTATGTTTTGAACCTTTGCATGCAAAGATAATTTAATACCCTGAAATCTAGACCTTTGTCAAGTCTTCTTGGCAAACAGCTCAAATCAGGGTACTGTTATTACAGTTACACAGATCTTAGTCACATACTGGTTAAAATATATGAACACAGAGGTATTTGATATTTTTTTCATCAACAGCATGTTTATCCCATACACAAAGGATCTTGGGAAGGCAGCCCGGTTGGGCATTGCTGTAAAAATTAGAGCTTTGCTCAACTTTATGCTAACTGAGGTTATCAAATCAAAGTTGACAACACTCTTGGGTCCTTGCATTCCTGAAGGTTCAGGTTGCTGCTCTAGTGATTGTATCTTGTGAAAACTTGTAAAACACTGTCTGTTCTACGATGCTTCACTGCGCATCATGGCAGTGAGCGGATGAATGCAGCTTGGAGGAAGGTGAAGGAGGTTGTTTGGTGTTGTCCCTTCAAAACTATAAATCCAGTTGAGAATTTTTGTGATCGGTCACAGCTATGGTACACATAATCGAGAGATTCCAAGCTATTTTACCCATTAAGTATTTGTTTGATTGATCCAGGGTCACATGTTTCAACGAGATTCAAAGTTTATTATTTCTCTGTGGCTTTCTAGTTGAAATAGATTTTTTTGTATTGATCTATTACATAAAAATAGCAAAGTTAAAACCCAGATGCAGCTGAAATAATTAAGTACATGCCTCCCCGTGGCAAATAGGGGAAAGATGCAACTGCACATGAAATAGCTCGTGTATATTGGACATGCAGCCTAACATTATTAAATTAAGGTCTAACTGTATTAATACCAGGTTTAATTCTGTTTAACTGGGATTAAAAGTTTCAAAATCAGGTCTACTGTTCTTATTACCAGATCTAATAGTGGAGCTCAAATGGTGCTGAATGAGTCTAATAGTGATAAAAACCAAGTTTACTTGTACTAAACTAGCTTTGATAGTGCTAAAGGTTGATTAACCATTTCATAGAAGACATAACATCCTAAACTAACCCTCTAAAATAGTACCAGGTCTAAGAGCACTAAACTGGGTCTATACCACGTCTAACAATACTAAAGGAGCTCTAACAGTGTTAAACTAGGTCTAGCTATGCTAAATTCAAATTGAATTCAAAATACTTTATTATTTATTATTCATTTATTAAGTTAATTAACTAAAAAACAGGTTGTGGAATCAAAATGTGATTTAGTGTCATCAAGTCATTTCTTCTGGTGCTACATCAAGCCCTACATCAAGACAACTTCCAGTGTAAGGGGACTGCTTCCTGCCGTTACCCTCGTGTCCAGGTCCTCTGGCTCCTCAGGGGTGGTACAGCAGGTGTTCACGCTGCCATTACACTCGGTGGTGTTGATCAGCAGGGGAGAGTTTCCAGTGGACGAGGTCACGGACAGCTTCTGATGGGAAACCAACAGAGAGAAAGCAAAGAGCGATTACACCATCAAATCTGTGTTCTGGATAGTGTTAGTGATGGACACAGGATCAGATATTTATATTTTCCTTTCAGGATCAAGAGTTTGCATCAGTCTCACGTTTGTAATTCTGACACCAGTGAACTGCCTGATCTCATGTCTGCAAGAATGACGTATTACCAACTACAACATCATATTTGACACTGCTGCGGCTGTTTGGAGGGCATGAGCAGGTGGAACTCACCACGCCGCTGATACCATTCTTTCGCAGTGGTTCTTTAGGAACCACCACCAGGTAGGTCTCAATGCCTCGCTCCCTCAGGTAATCGCAGCGCTCACCACCGTTCCCTGGCTCCACATCGAATTCACCATGAAGACACTCCATGGTGCTCTGAGAGATGTGGACACGCCTGGAGTACACAGATGCCAGAAGATTAGAAAGCTCCCTGTCTTTTTATGTTCAGAATGTGAGTTTTCATTAAACAAATCCAGGAATCAACCTGGTTTTTACCCCAGATCAACCTGCTACCTACTGGAAGTTATTGTTTTCTTAGCCTGGAACACACATGGTTCTTAGTGGAAGTGTCCACCTTCTTACCCTGGAATGCCTCCAGCCTCCATCTTGTTGGCCACAGTGACATCTGTGGACCAGACATCATACTGCCAGCGTTTCTGGCCCAGTACTCCTCCCAGGACGGTACCACTGTGCACTCCTACCCTCATGTCCACATCAGTCTGGGTTTTTTCCCGCACATACCTAAGGATGGTTTACAGAAGAAGTGAATCAACAGCAGCATGATGCTGCTCAAAATATAAATGAAGCTAATAAGTTCTTGTCCTTCCTTTTTAAAAATTTGTAGTATAATAAAATACATGCACACATTCCACTGACGGAAATCACCAACTAATACAGAGCTCATTTAAAGTACCAAGACCTACAGAACTACATCAAATCAGAAAAAAAGACAAAGGTTCGTGATCACAATAGTTTAAAGACGCAGAGGTGCTGTCACTCAACCTACTCTACATGTAATAGCTACTCAATGAACCATGTTGCTTAGTAACCTGGAGGAGCCATCATCTGCATTAGAGACTCATTGCTGGGCGAGGACCACCAAAATATAGCAAGAGACTGCGTGTGCATGGTTGTGAAGATCTGTGACAGCAGATCTGGTCTATGATGTCACAGAAGTCCGCAGATCTGAACACCTCACTGAATGATGGATGTTCAACCTGCGACAGCCACCAACAAAAACGTAGAGTTTTGATTGTTGTCGTAATCTAAAAGACAGTCTGACTGACGTGAGCAGTCACAGGAGGGATGAGGTAACTGTAAAAATTAGAATCATAAGGCAGCATCCACCTCTGAGGGACTCTGCGCTTCACACAACCTTGATCTTGTCAAGGATGAAGGTTATTACTAACCCCCCTGTTGAATGTCTTCTGTGTACACTAAAAGACCAGGGAGTTTACAGAAAAATATTTTTTTCCAAAAAAAATGTTTTTTAGGGAAAGTTTTATTTACTTTCCCTCATGTCACAGTCACGAAAGCTATCAAAAACTGTGACCATCAAAAAATATGAGCATTTGACTTTAGGTCCAGATGTTGATCACAGAGGTACATACTGGAAATGACAAGAGTCAGTTTAGTTAGGGTGTCACTCTTTAATTTTGTAAATATCTGCTGACATCTTTGAAATCTGAGAAAGAGGAGATTAGAGTTAAGAAAAAAGGTTTTCTCTGTCAGCATATTTATGAATAATAAAGAAGTAGTTTGTTTTAAATCCCTGCTTTGTGCTGCCCTCACAGACGTTGCGTGTCCTTCCAGTTCCTGTCTCACTTTTATCCTGCTGATAAGTAATGTTCTCATTTCTTTCACAGTTTCAGCAGATGTATGCATCTAAGTGAAGTCAAAGACGGGATTCATGTTGAGTCTAAAGACTAAATTCATGCATTTGTGGGGAGTTCTCTAGAAATGCAAGCATTAAACAAATATCAATAAATGTCTTCATGCCATCCTTTCTCTGAACAACTTCCCAGCTGCTTCTTTTTTTTTAAACAAATGAAACCAATTCGTCTTTAGAGTCATTGTCTGTAGTCCAAGCAAACTACAATCTTGTGCCTTTTACGTAGCATACAAGAGCATGGTCTTCGGAGGCAACAGCGACGTCTAGAGTCACAGAGTTCGGGGGAACACCGGCCCAATTTAAGCCCTACTTACAACCATGGCAGGATTTAGAGTTAGATAACCGATGCGGTCAGGATAGTCTTGCCAAAATCATTTGCACTGAAAGGGATGAGCAATGGTTAACGTTAACACACAACTGACTGATACAGACAAGCTTTCCATTACATAAAACAGATCATAACACAGTTAAGCGACTTCTGACTTACTTGGCAACTTCAAAAAATTTGTTTTGAGGCTGAGCTTAAAACTAATGTTGGCAGCAGTAACGTTACTTAGCATAAAAAAAAAAAGTTCACCATGTGATGGGAGACAAGCAACGACCTTCTTGTTGGTGTTTGGTCAAAAGACTCGCGTGCACATGTTGGGTTTCATCAAAAGCCTGTTACTGCGAAAATTATACTGAAGGTTCTAAAACTAGAGTCAAACCGGAGTGAACAAGAATAATCTGGAATGTAGAAGCAGAAATGACATGGCTCCTGATGCATCATGTGTCCACTCACGAGATAGCTTCCACCATGGCCAGGCCCATCATGATGGAGCAAGCAGCATGGTCCTCCCTGTAATCTGGCAGCCCACAGATGCAGTAGTAGCAGTCACCCAGGATCTTAATCCTCAGCTGGTGGTATTTCTGATGGTGGAGATGCAGAGCCAAAACCCCCACAAAGATCAGACTAAGACATCTACATCTTCTTCTGGATCTTTAGCAACTGAAGAGATGATGGGCCTGCTTCCATTAACACTGGGACATACTGTGACACATACCAGATTTTTACGGTTCTGTGTCATTCATTTACTGAGGTTAGCTACTCCTTTTACTCTTAACTTTAAACACAGTAAAAGCATTTTAATGAGAGAACAGAGGCAGTGCTGCATCATGGGAAATACATCTGTACTGCAGCTCAGATTGGTCAACAAGGATACCCTGGCAACTGAGATAAAAACATTCATGAACTCAAAAAACTTTTTGTGTCACTTGCATTTGATAACTGGTGTAAAATTGTTTTGTTTTTTTTAAACTTTCTTCTTTTATTTGAATTCTTAGGAAGAAGAACAAAGTACATGAGGTTTCCATAGGAATTAGTGCAAAACACAATTCATTTATTTTCATACATTAAGATATATTGCAGTATTCTACACAAAGAGTATAAAATCCATTTTTCCATCATTCACTACAGTTCTTCAATTTAAATCCTAAAATAAAAGTCAATTTCTCCATGCCATAGTTTCCTCTCATAGTCCCAGCCCACTAATCCAATGTTGGAGGTTCAACTTGACATCACTTTTGGGTTATTGCTATTCTACTACTAATATTCAATTAATTGATAATAAATAAATATTAACATTATGTTATATGTATGTCAAATTAGATTTCTGTATTTATTTCCTGCCACTGCTGCATTATATGAACCTAAGATGTTTTTTTTTTCTCCTCAACTTCATCTCATTTGTTAATAAACATAAGTTCTAACATTTCGGACCTGCAACACAATCAAAACAAGCAGATCATTGCTGCAGGACAAAGCCTCGTCATGGACCAGAAATGTCCAGTCTGATTCGCATCTGGACTGTTTTCTGGCCATGTCATGGTGTTGATCTGGGATTTCTGGAGAAAGGTTTGAAGCCTCTTTCTGACAACTTTATCATCAAAAACTAAACTTTCATTGATGGGATTAGAAGTATCGTAAAGAACAGAGTCCATCTATGGATTTCCCTCCATCCTGGCCCTTCTTCTGGCATCAGATCAGATCATTGATGATTGTGGAAAAGTGCTGCTTCTTTGTGTTTGACTGGACCTGATCCTGACTGAAACCATAGGGCTTCTTATTCTGATGCTCAGTAGCACGGGTTCAGGTCTGTCACCATCTGCAGTCTTACCTGATCATTACCGACTTCGCTGGGCTTCATACTTGCAACAGCAGTCTTTTTCCTGTAAAAACCTTTTAGCCCCCTTAATTTAAATTAATAATGTAAAAAAAATTGAAATAAAGTAACAGACAGTCTGCATCTCTAAATAATGCAGTGCAAGGTTAAAAAGTGTCATCTTATAAGTGTAAATAGAAAAACACTTACTGCAGCCAACTTGTCAAAGCGAGCAAACAACTCATTAAGAAGTTTGACCAGTTCCTGTGCACTGCAGGATGAGGACAGCTGGGTGAAGCCCACGATGTCCGCAAACAAAATACTGCAGGACAACAGAGGCAAAAAAGAGAGTAACACATTAAAGAAACATCCTGAGACTGGTCAGATGCTGTTGGCATCTCATAATGATGCAGTTACAAAGACATGTTAACATACCACTGTCACAATCACAAAGACATGTTGCTGATATAATGACAAAGACACAATAACAATTACTCATTACAATTATAGATACATGTTAACATAAGATGGACACAATCACAGACACGTTAACGCACCACTGCAATGGAAAATTGTTAAAACAGCTCACTTGCTGAGTCTTCTTCACATACATTGCCCCCTTCCTTCCTTCTTTCTTTTCAGGTGCTAAAACAGCTCACTTGCAGAGCCGTCTTCCTTCTCTATTCTGGCTATCGTCCTTCCTCCATCTCTTTTCAGATGTTAAGAAGCCCACTTGTTGAGTCTTCTTCATATACATATCCTCCTTCCTTCTTTCCTTTCAGGTGCTAAAGCTCACCACTGAGTTTTCTCCTCCTACTCCCTTTTCCATGTCATGTGATAAAAGCTTTGGTGTTTATTTGTCGGGCAGACTCACTGTCCAGCCTGCGTGCTGTACAGTTGACTCTCGTTGCAACTAAAATAAAGTACTAAACATGGAGCTCACTGTAATTGTTTTTGGTAAAGAACCTCTGTGCGCAACTGCTAGAATTGCCAGAACAACCACAAAGATACCTTAACGTACCACAGAGACAGGTTAACGTACCACAGAGACAGGTTAACGTACCACAGAGACAGGTTAACATACCACAGAGACAG
>JAOWBL010000008.1:3003250-3073345 GCA_028564865.1 Zenarchopterus dispar | reverse complement strand
CCACTATGGGCCCCTGAGCAAGGCCCTTAACCTCTAACTGCTCCCCGGGCGCTTCAGCAGCCCACTGCTCCTAGTCTCCTAGTCTCCAAGCGCACTGCTCCTAGTCTAACTAGTGATGGGTTAAAAGCAGAGGACAAGTTTCAGTGCACTTCCTAAGATATGTCCTTATCCTTTAAACACTGCATCCCTTGCAGTCAACAGGGTCTGATGACATTGATCAGTTATTGATCTGTTGTTGTTGGTGCTCTCTCCTCCTTCCTGTCCTCTCAAACTCCAGCTGGTCGAGGTAGATGGCTGCCCTTCCTGAGTCTGGTTCTGTTAGAGCGCTTTCTCCCTGTTAAAGGGGAGTTTTTCTTTTCCACAGTCACCTGATGCTTGCTAAGGATGGGGCATTGTATCCAAGAAAAGTTTTGATGCAATCTGTTGGTTTCCTTAGCAAAGCAAAAAGTATTATTATTGTATTGGCTCTCTATCAATTGGACTAATTTGGAATTAGTTGAACTGTATTGTTGAAGTGCCTTCAGATGACATTTGTTGTGATTTGGGGCTATATTAATAAAGCAGAATTGAAGTGAATTACAATACTTCTCCCACACTTTCTACCTTTGGAGCCAGCCTCATCCAGATATATAAAGTTATAAAGGCTTACTTGATTCCAGTTTCAAAATGTACTGTATGTCAGCATAGAATTGGATTTTTTTTTCACTTTTGTGTTTTTACAGTTTGGAAAAAAATAGTTACAGTATGTTAAATGTGCTGTGTACATATTTTTACAGCCATAACCATTGTTCCAGCCACACCTTCAGAAATGCATTAAAGTTCTATATACTTTAGATAAGTGTTACTGTTTGCACAAAAATGTTTCACCTGCATATACTAACACCATAGTTCTTTAACTCGCGTCATCCATTCCTTTCGCTTGGTACACACCACAGCTGCTTCATTTGGCGTCCCTGCAGCACTCGACCAGCGCTGGAGATGCTGACAGATTCTATATTTCTAAACATGTTGTTGTATAAAAGCTGTTTGAGCCTTTTTTTTTTTGTCTAATAGCATTATTAGCTGTGAATAGAAGATTCATCATTCATGCCTATGTCCTCACTTTAATTCTCCTAAATAATTATCATCTTTGTCTCATCTGATAAGCAACACAGCTAAACTTAAAACTAAGACTTAAGGTTTAGCCCTTTGCAGGCCGACTTTGCTTGGTTGTTATAATTGAACTACTGAATATTTTTTCTATTTCTTCTTTTTTTTTCTTAAATATTGCTTTTATGAAACGAGCGTATACTACTAGATTTGGTGTCTGAAGTGACAAACTACTCAATGTTAGTCAACTCAGCTCTGACCCGCATCACAATATATTTATCTCACTTATAGATCTTTATCTCCACCCAGTTTTACATTTTGCTGCTTTTGCTGTCCATCAGAAGTATGTTGTATGTATGTGGAGTGGAGTGAAGTGTCTGACTCCGCCCTCTAAAACCTCCTGCCATAAACAGAGCTCTGAAAGCATGATCAAAAAAGGAGCTGTTGTACTGAATGTCACATTTCATCAAAACCTCAGGAAATTGTGTCACCTTGTGAAAAAAGGTCTAAATATGTCTCCTTTAAAAGGTCATGTGGTGTTTGGGGAGCCAATTGCAGCTGGATTAGGTACTGACGGTACCCACTACTGGCACAAGGACTGGGCCCATGCTGCTGGTTTTGTCATGGGCCCTCCACTTAGACCTGACCCCAGCACCCCTGGCTACCTCATGGACCTGCTGGCCAAGTAAGTGCAACTGAAAGTACAACAAAACAATAACATTTAAACCACACACTGATGAAATATTTCTTTGAAGTAGTTAGTAATTTGACCTATAGTGTTTGGGGAATTTTGTTTGTTTTTTTGGGAGTTTCTGGGTGCTGAATCAGGATGCACTATGTGTGATAGAATTTATCCAACTAACCTTGAAGGTTAACCATAACTTTGACAGTTCTTAATGTCTTGGATTGTGTTTTTCTGTAGTTTCAAGTCATTCCTTTATGTGTGTCTTGATTGGGTTAGCGATGACCTGAGTGTGACAGGGACAGACAACTGCACCTTTTCCGTGTGCCAGAAGGCCCTCGGCAAAGATGACTTCACCAGGATCCCCAACGGAGTGAACGGTGTGGAGGACCGAATGTCTGTCATCTGGGAGAAAGGAGTGGTAAATACCTGTACCTCATCTGATACCGATCAGCACTGCAACAAAATTCTCCATCTTTTTATTGTCATTGCTATCATTATTGTTATTAACTTATTAACTTATATGACGTATTAACTTATATGAGCCATTTTACTTTATTTTTCAAGTGTATTTAAGTCTATGTTTTTTTGATAATTTACAGTCCCATGAGGAAAGGCAGTAAACTTTCAAAGCTGCAGAGCACCAACGCTGTATTTTCTTGTAGTTTCTGGGGGGAGCGTGGAACAGCCAGCCAGGGAAAGATTAACCACGTGCGTCAGTGTTTACGAATCACACGTTTAATGATATTTTGTCAGAAATGAGTACCTTGCCGTACAGTTTAGCACAGTTGACCTTTTGTCTGCTAATTGTGTGTATTGTTGTCATCCATGGTGGCTCCCTTACTTACAGCGGGCACTCTGTGCATTTTCCTCTCCTCAGCACAGCGGCAAAATGGACGAGAATCGATTTGTTGCCGTCACCAGCAGCAACGCAGCAAAAATCTTCAACTTCTACCCACAGAAGGGCCGTATCGCCAAAAACTCAGACGCTGATGTGGTTATATGGGACCCCAAGATGACAAGGTAAAGACCAGGAATGCATATCATTGTAAGTGATTGTGATTTCGATGTAGATTTGAAATGTGCACATTAAGTAGTGAAATTTTCAACCACAAATCCAGAAAAGAACATAAAAAAACACAAAGAACACGGCAAAAGGAATGAATCAGTGCCCACAGGCAGTAGACTGTGTTACAGAAAAAAAGGAGGTGAGTTAAAAATTGTTTAGTTACCTAAACACATTTTTTTATGGTACATTGTGTACAGTTTCTTCTCCATGCTTCACAGGATTCCTTCCTTCGTACTAACATCAGCTCATTCATTCCTCTCTGTTTACGGGCTCTAAGTTGAATGGAGACTTTCCCCAAGTCTCCATATATTTGGCGTACTAAAGGCGTCAATCAAAGAGTTGGGAACGGCTCATTGGTGAGAGACTTTGAGCCGTTCCCACAAAATGATGGAAAGCTGAAGGGCGACCACTCCTCACCAATTTGCCCCCCATCTCATCTGCAAGGTCTAACTGGTTTATCTGGGCTGGGACCAGCCACTGTAAATACTATAGACAAACCATTGACCTTTAGGTTTCTGAAGACCAGTTTTGAAGCCTCTTCTTCCTCGTACTGTGTGCAGCCATGTTGCCTACTGTATGTCAATCAAAGGTTTAGCTACCACCTCTTGTGTAATAACGTGGTATTACAGTACTTGCTGCACGTTGTTCTCCTCAGTGCAAGATTTTGTCTACGTAACAGTTATATGTGCTTAATATGGTGTCACAATGGTTGTTTTTTGCTTTTAACTTTCTTGCATCTATACTGTTGATTTGCTTTAATAATTTAAAGTGTAACCTTTATATATAGTAGCTTTAGAAATCATTGCTTTTATTTTCTGGATGCTTTTCAACATCTTCCCTTTATCCTGGGGTTTTATTTTTAAGACATTAAAGTCAGACATTGCAGCTTTTCTATCAGCATTCACAGCTATAACTGGTGCTGCTCAACTACTTGGGCTTGAAAGCTTTTTTTCAGAGACTCAAGCACTTGCTGTAGTAAGATAAGGTTTCTCAGATTTAGCTGTGGAAAGTGTGTAGGCTATAGAAGCAGGACGCTAAATAAAGAAGCGATGTATCTTTCATCTTGTGCCACCTCAATACGTACACATGTTCACCCGCTACGTAAGCTGATTGCGTCTGTGCTTCATCCAAAAGTCAGCATGTCATCACTTATCTTTGGCTAAAAATTAATGCAGAACACAATTTACATATGAATGCAATACACACTAGCAGAATGTAGAGGTGACTAATTCTTGTGCATGTTTAGTTATTTTTTTAGGATAGGCTTTATACACGCTTACGTAAGCTGGATACGCACAGCTCCAGTAGGGTGATGCTGACGGGTCATTATTTAGGATCTATGGAGGAAAAAATTCACGTGGGAGCTAAACCAGTCGTCCCAGAACAAAACATCAGCAGTAACACCGCTTTCAGCACCTGGCTATGAATATCACAATGGTGTACAGTATGTAAAAATAAAAGACTGTGTGGTAGTTTTGCTCTTTTTTTTTTTTTTTTTTTTTTGTATTTTACTCAAGTCCTACATGTAAAGCAGAGGACAGCAGCTCCTCTGTGGAGCATGTGCACATATGCAGATACTGTAGTGTATGCATTGTAGCACAGACAGAGTTATATAACCCAGAACAGCAGTGCTTTGCTCTGTTGGCTGTCAGATCTGGACCGAGCCCCTCTGGGACCTGTCTATCAGATCATGTGAATCGGAGGAGAATGCATTACACCCCAGTGTAGTTTGCTGTAAATGAACTCACCAGTAACGTGGAACGACCTTATAGGAGTGACCTGAGAGTGTCTCCATCATTGCAAAGGAGTGCTTCAAAGTACTTCGCGTCTCTCCGGCCCGACACTGCTGGACCTCACCTGTTTGTTTTGTTTTCAGTGGTCTATTTTTTTTTATAAGTATATATATCTGCTAGTGTCATAATGCATCCCAGGCATAAGAGAGCCTCATGCTCCACTGCTGTAGCCGTGAATTCATCTGTGAAACTGTGTAATTAACTGCCCTCAGAGCAAGTTTCGCCTCATAACATCCGGGACCCGGGGGCCACAAACAGTTGCGTAACCAGAAACGCTGAGGAAGCGCTCTCAATTCACTTGTTTCTCATAATTGGGCTACTTGAATAATGAGGGCACATCTTGTTTTTGTCAGTGCACACTAGGCATGATGTCTGGCTGAGCGAATCAACAGGAAGTGTGTATTTGTGTGTGAATGGAGGAAAGAGGACTCAGGAAAAAATGGCATTCATTGCATTTCAAAGGAGAGGCTGAGTCAGGCTCATTGAGCTGTTCCTGCTGATCTAGTCTTTCACTCAGATATGATTTATTTGTTTGGCATCATCAGTCTGTGCTTTGGAGAGATTTTTTTTCATTTAAAAAAACATGATTGTTGTGTTTCCCTCCATCTGAATATGTTGTGGACATGTTGCATCTAAATACTCACAGCTGAACAGGGGTACTATTTTACTGTGATGCTCTCAGCTTGGACCAACTGTTATAACAACATAAAAAAAAAAGTCTAAATAGAAGTAGTGATTGGTACTAAATCAGCATCCATGACAGGCTTCTAGGTGTTTCAGGAGCAAAGATGAGGAGATGATCTCCACTTTGTCAACACATGTAAGAAAACTATTGAAATGTTGAAGGTGTTGGAGAATAATGTTCCTTTAAAGAAAGAAGCTACGTCTGCATATTTCTTCAGTGTTCTTCTACAGTTATCTACATGGATTTCAGTGGGAAACATGCACTACACGACCAAACTACATAAAAAAATGCTACTTCACAATTTTGCTTAAAGGGGGAAAAACCCCTGGAGTTATGAGTACCTCTGTACTTGGAGGCATCTGGGACAGTCCATAACACAGCGGAAATGTATAAACCTATTGTGTTCAGACAAATGAGCCTTCAATATCTTGAAGAAATGGCCATCAAGATGAAATGGATAATTCAGATTTTATCATTGATGAGTCCAAACGCCAGGCTCTGCAGAGGTATGCTTAAGTCACAATTGCATCAAAAAGGGGCAAAGCAACAACAAAAAAAAGACCAATAACTTAGATATATATATGTAATAACTTACATATATACATATATATGTGTGTGTGTGTGTGTGTGTGTGTGTGTGTGTGTGTGTGTATGTGTGTACATGGTGAGACGCGTTAACCTCCTGGTAGAGGCCACTGCTACTGGAGATGCTGTCACCATGAGGGCAAGGGGGTTTCGTCTGTTTACAAAGTTTGACAGTGTTAAAGTAAGGTCTATAAGAAATGTCAGCAATAAATCTTTCTCAACATATCATTTCATTGTACGAGATGATCACTAAGATCATCTCGTACCTCCTAAGATGATCACTGTTTAAATACTCTAGCTGAAACCCAATATGAGATTCTGAAGAGTTTATCACAAGTTCTGAATTATGTGGTTGTTCTCATGGATACTGTGATGAACTTTGAAATAAATGGAGTAATTGTAGGAAAGAAAACATTTCCTGTTATAGCTCAATTCATCCTGAGTGTCTTCAGATTCATGTTTTAATAATCTCTGCCACAAAATCTGTGGTGTTTATGCTGAATTTGTTTTGATGGGAACTTGAAAGAGCTGCTTTCCTTGTGTTTCTTCATAAAAACTCATTCATATTCAACATCCAGCTCCAACATGCACACTCAGTTTTATTCCAACAAGATACTGGCCATGCAGCAATATAATGTGGCAGCAGCCTTTGAATTGATGGCACAGTGATGTAATAAGAAGCAATGAAACTGATGAGGTAGCTTTGTATTGACTGAAAGAAATACAGTTGGGTGCATTTTTTTAATAAAAGGAAGACATGAGCAAAAAGTTGCAAAGTTGTATTTGTTGTTGCCTGATTCAGTCAATTTATGATTTCATTCTCACAACATTTGCATGTGATTTTTTAAAATAGATTTTTGACCCTTTTTTTTGCCTTTATGGCTTTGCAGGAGGATATCTGCTAAGACCCACCACCAGGCCGTGGACTACAACATCTTTGAGGGCATGGAGTGCCACGGTGTTCCCGTCATCACCATCTCGAGAGGCAAAGTCGTCTATGAGGACGGGCAGCTGCATGTGTCGCCAGGGCATGGAAGCTTCATCCACAGAAAGCCCTTCTCTGACTTTGTTTACAAAAGAATCAAGCAACGAGAGCAGGTCAGTTGATCTTTAAGTGCCTCCACGTTGGAATAATACCCTGTGTTGTTGGAAGCTGTGCCCTGAATCTGTGTTTGGAGTCGCTCTCGCTGGGTGAAACTTGATTTGGTCTGGATTTTTCTTTTCTTGAGAGTCAAGTAAAATGTATCAGTTGACATTGTGCAATGCGAAGTAAGCCGTCTCACTTGGACAAACATACGAAGCGTTGTTGTCTGACAGCTCTGCAGAGCATTTTAGCATCTTTCAGGCTCACACACTGAATATATTAGTTTACATTTGTATTGTTATTTTGAGCTCATGGTTTAATTGGTCTGCCCTCACCACCTTGCAAAAGTCATTCCTAATAAAGTTTTTTTTAAATTTTTTTTAAAAGGACTTGTTTCAAGAAAATTAGACTATTTTACTAATTTTAAGCATTCTAGTCATTAAACATTTTCTCACCCCATTGGCAGAGATAGTTTGACTAGATAACTAGATTTAGGAATATTAGCCTTATTTCTAGAAAGACTTTTTACAGTGTTAATGTGGCCCTAGTGACCTGTTCTGGGTACACCTCCACCTCTGGGTACACCTCCACCTGAAGAGAGCTGGACTAGATTCCAGCAGATACCTGTGATCTTGAATAGGATTAAGTGTATAGATAATGGATGGATGATTTAATTGAAAAAAAACTAAAACTACTTCACATAGCAATGATTAAATCCTTTACAAACAAACCCATGTTCATCACATTCAATGAAATTGAATAATACTTTATTAATCCCTGAAGGTAAACTATATCAGTCACTGTAGAGGAGATGTTGTGTTGTCCATTATGTTTTGCATTTTATGCACCAATTTTCTTTTTCACAATCAGCTCCAGAGTCTAGGAGGCAGTCAGTCAGGTCAGACTTAGTTATCAGTTTCTTTGAGTCACTGGCTCTGAGGCTACTGCTTTAGCAGATGACTGCAAATAAAAATGTTTTAAACAGCACAAATGTTTAAAACAGTGGTGTCCAAAGTTGGTCCTCGAGGGCTGGTGTCCTGCAGGTTTTAGATGCTTCCCCTCTTTAACACACCCTGATAGAAATGACTGTGTCATTAACCTTGATGCAGCATGTCATCAAGGTCAGCATCCAGACCTTGATGACATGCTGACATGCCCATTAATTAGAATCAGGTGTGTCGATGTGAGGACACGTCTAAAACCTGCAGGACACCAGCCTTCGAGACTGACTTTGGACACCCCTGGTTTAGAAGATATGAAACAACCTGCTGCAAACAACGGGCTTCCTGCATCTCCAGTCCAGTCTGCTGCTGTAGTCTCAGCTCAGTTTCCTCTCTTCACTGCTAACTCTGACTCTGCTTAAACATTTTTGAAAAATTTTGTGTTTTCCCTCAAATATTTATAGTTTGATGCCTACAGTAGTCTAAAAAAGTTACAGCGTATTTAGAGAAGTCAATACAGTGCAAGTCCAAGAAACCCAGCTAACGTGGAGCCCTTTAAAAGAAGAGCAAGATGTTTTGAGGCTTTGTACCAGTGCGCTGGTCTGTTTCAGGACTTCATGTTAACCTAAACTTTCTAGCTGTTGAACATAGCTCTATATGAAATGAAAATATGTATATATATAATATATTGATCTCTGGACAAAAACAAAATGTTGAACTAAAAAGGCAATGGTGAATATATAAATGAGTGCATATGTGAAACAGTCCAAATGTGATATTCACTGTGATTTGTTGTCTTTGCTTCTACATGATAATTAAAAATGACAAATGGAGGACACGGAGAAGTGGCTTATCTGTGAATCTTCAGTGCAAAATTATATTTATGTCAAATCTGAAGCCACCAGACTTTGATGAGCTGCTGTACTGTAATGTACACAAAAAGGAGGTAACATTTCTTTCTGCTTTGTATTTCGTCTGCAGGTGAGGAGACCTACAGCTGTGATCAGAAAGCCCTATGAAGGCAATGTCATTTCAGTATGAACCACCAACTGAGAACATGAAAGTTTCTGTGAATGTCCAGCTGTGGGTCTGCAGAACAACCCAGAGACCACCAGAGCCATTAACAACTGAATGGTTTTCTCAGATAAACCTCATTTGGTTTCATTCTACATTTTAAAATGAGACAGTATCAAACTAGTCATGCATTGAAATGACTGCGTCCCGTATTGGTGTGAGATAACACTGATCAACAACTCATCATCAACATCACATTTGTGCAAAATGTGTTAATTGTGCAACAAAACTGTAGTGAACACAGCATCTAGAGAGGAAAATGTGTCTGCTTTTTTTTTTAGAGCAGCTTTTCTTATCTTTTACCCCATTCTTGCAAATGCTTGTTGCCATTGGCAACGGGGCCGATGTTCCTCACCCAAAAGCCTCCTTCTCTCTGATGAAATATTCATAAAAATTAAGCCCTACTTGATTGACTCAGACTGATTTTGTGTGTGTGTGTATTCAGCTGGACCTCACATTATCATACGTGCTCCATCCGTGTCCATGTAAGGACTGCATGCTTCTTTCCTGTGGTTAAAAGGTCTGCTGCTGTCACAGAGCATCATGTGGCACATTTCCATTGAGCCAGCATGCTGGCGTGGTATTTTGCCACAGGGCCAGTCGAGACTTGGTGTGAGCTTATCAGGTTGCCACACGGGTCAGTGGCGGCATGTGAGTCACAGACGGCCGACTCATGCTTGAGCAAGGCCACTTCCTTCCTCTGTGTCTCTGACCGTCCAGCGGGTGGTGGGAGGAGCAGTGGCTATAGGGACTGTACAGTTAATACAGATTATTTTTGTAAATGCAGAAGTGTCCCCTTTTTAAAAAAGAAATTCTATTAGTCTAAATATTGGATAGTTACACTCACAAATTATATGAAATTGCAATATGACACCTTTATACAATGCTGTTTCTAAGAAAGTTGGGATCAAATGTAAACTTTAAGGTATTGGGTATTTATTAACATTTATTTACTAAGTTATTTTCAGTTAAAAACTTAGATTTTAAACATTCTTTACTTGTTTAGAAGTTGTGCTTATTAGGAGATTTCTGCTGTTTCTTCTGGCACCTTTCAATGCCTGTTTTTAATATTTTTTATAACAGTTTCAATGAGTAACAATGACAGCACATTTGGGAGTATCTCATCTTTCCAAAGCCCCAGTAATGCCTGGAAATTTTAAAAAACAAAAAGAAACAAACAAAAAACCCCAACATGTTGATGAGTTTGAAGAAGAGATATCACCAAGACTACCACAGAGAATGTGTTCAATACAGGAAGGACAGCAGTGCTTGGTAAAAACAGATGGTGTCATCCTGGACGTGTTGATGTGAATGAGTGTGACTGCATCCCATGATTCTCTCCGAAAGCTTTCCAACAGATTTTGTATTTTATTTAATTTAAATGTATTCATTTATTTATTGCTACAATATCATTTCCCTTAGAGATGAATTATTAATCAATTCAGAATATTAACATTTAAGCACAGGCCATATGACAAACCCATGGTAATTTAAAATTGATGACATGTTTCAATTTTTTGACAGACCATTTCATAATAATGAGGGTGATCCCGTCAGTGACAAACTGGGTATAAAAATCCCATCCTAAAGAGACAGTGAGCTGTTCAACACCCTGTAAAAACCTATGAGCACTTAGTCCCTGAAGTTGTTTAAGAATAACATGAACATTAGTTTAAAATGTGGGAATTTCATCATTTTTGGTGCAAGATATAATTAGGATTCAAATCCAAATATTTGTTTGCAGGTCATATAACTGAAGACCTTTACTGAATGGCTTTTATTTCCAGGCTCTCAAGCAGTGCTGCATTAAAAAAATACACGTGATTCGGTGGTGGAAAAACACTGCAGACACAGAGTAGCTGCAGAGAAGGAGAACCATCCAGCCTGTTGTCAGCCAGCCCTGTCAAATTAATAAAATATTATCCACTTTGCTGCAAACTGCAAGCCCTTATGATCGCTTCTGAATAAAACGAGGATAGTTTCACTCCAAACCTTCACATACCTTTTAGGAATTTGCTCTTCTGCCAAAGGCTGTTTTTCAAGTCCCACCATTGTGTATTTTGTTTTTATCGTAGAATGTCTTCTACAACCTAAACCAAACCCAGAAATCCTGGCTGCATTGTCCAAAACTCTCAACAGATTTTGTCATGTACAGCACAACTTCTGTGGATATCAGTTGAAGGTTGTCAGTCCACTTGGGGCCAACTGCTCAAAGAAATTCACTATGAACCTGAACCTGTTAGATCCATGGACTGTCGTCAAATTATACATAACCAAAATGTGGAATTGAACAGCAGCAGAAATGCAGAAGAGTGACTGAATCAGTTTAACTTCCTTTGGAAGCCAACCAGCCAGGGGAACACGCAGCATGTTGATATGACACAATGGTGAAAGAACCAAGTCAGTGTGATCCCAGTACTACCATCTCACAGGCAAGGCAGGGTAACCAACTTTATGTAACATTATACTGTTTAAATCTGAACAGGAAACAAATGAGAGGACACAAAGTATCCATAATGATCTGTTTAGGACCAGTATTACCCGGAAACCTAGAGTATTTTGCAATAATTCCAGAACACATGTGTGACACTAATGAAGTGTAAAAAAGCCATGGACTCCTATAGCAAATCTGGCTTAAAATTTTACTGCAAATGACCTACCATGGTGAAAGGTGAACTGGAGAGGCCAACAGTTGTGTACATTTCTTAGGTCTTGAATGCTTTAGTTTATTTTCCCTTTGTAGTCTCTCGGCTTCTTCCAGTGCTTCTGGGTCAAAGTCTATTGTGGGAACTAAAGGCCACAAAAATAAAATTCTTAATGATGAACTGCTCAGTGAATGTCTCAGTCAGCAGAAATCCAATGAAGAAGAGGAAGAGATGGAGGAGGAACCATCATGGGAAATGAAACCTATGCGCATCATGTATTACCAACAGACTGAAGAAGTGGCTGCCATTGAGAAGTCCTACCAGTGGTTGGAAAAGGCTGCTCTGAAGCATTAATCATAACAGCACATGAACAGAGCTTGAGCACAAGGGTGACAGAGGCCAGGGTCTACCACCCCAGCTACAGACTGTGCAAAGATGACCCAGAGACAATCCAGCACTAGTAGCTTGATGCAAGATGCCTGCAGGTAAAGCGTACATGAAATGACACAACCAGGTAGCAGAAACAATGTACAGGAACGTCTGGACTGAGTATGGGTTGGCTCCTGTGGGATTTCCACATCCAGACCGATAAACTGGACATTTTAGTTACAATTATTCATTTAGCAGACACCTTTATCCAAAGCAGCTTACGAGTGAGGAACAACAATCCGGTCACAGTTCATTAAAGTCAGTTAAATAAAAACAGAAAAGGGGGGCATGAAAAGGTGCCAAAACAAGTCAAAGAGCAAGACAGACCAGTGGAGAAGTGAATGTAAAAAAAAAAAAAAAAATCATCAAATATAAAGTATAATTCTTCTCTTTAACTAGATTACTTGAATACCCTCTGTACGACTGTGAACAAGCTAAAATGGTGCTTTGAAATGGAATGAAAAGACCAAATGGTTAACCAGCTTAATTTGTGCTAAATTACGATAATAAACTGTTTCAACTTTGATAAACAAATTTAGTTAATCAAATAAGTAAAATGTGGGACTTACGCATGCTGCAAGGAAGATTCTTGAGCAGGTGATGCATGCCACCTACACATCAACAAATATCCTCTTCTTACCAATTTGAGCTTTTCTGAGATGAAAATAAGTTATTATTGTTATAATCAAACAGGAACAAACAGGCAGCTGATTCAAATACTACATTTTAAATTATTCTTTTGTTTTCTTGAGGGAGGAACCCAACACCCTACCTCTCCATTTTTCTCAGATGTGCTCCCTCATTTTAAAACATAAACAGTCACTCATGTGGACATGTTAGGATGTAGGACACCGTCCCAGATTATGTAAGCAGATTTTTCACTTCTCTTCTCTGCATCACTTGCAGGGGTGAAATACAGACGACTGCCTGTGTATTTTGAAGTCATTGGAGGAAAAAATAGCATGTGTGAAACAAGAGAGTGATCATAACAATAATAACTCATTTTCATCTCAGAAAAGCTCAAACTGGTAAGAGGAGGATATTTGTTGATGTGCATGTGGCATGCATCACCCGCTGAAGAATCTTCCATCTACGGTCCCTATTAATAATTCACCTCTAGCAATACAAATTGTAGCTTACAATATCTTTGTAAAAAAAAAAAAAAAAAAGTCATCTTTCTCCTTCTATAATAAGCATGATATAATGTAAATAAACTAAAGTTTGAGTTTAAAGCTCACTGAAGCGAAGCTGAATTGGATTATATCTCCTTGATTCGTGGTCTGTAACTTGTTGTCTGTTGTTGTTTTGAAGTTCCTCCCCCTGCAGACTTCTCTGAGGCCACTGTTGTTATGGCTGACCTGTTATCCAATGTTATACTTTTCACCATGAACGTTAGTCGAGTTTCCTTCATGATACTGACACAGCATAGTAGAGGATTAAAAAGCTGGGCACTGGAGCGTGGTGTTTTATCACATACTGTATGAACAATTACAAATATTCTGTGTCCATGGCATGAAAGAAAAGAGACAATGCAGCAGAGTCCTGTGTCTCATGTTTATTGTGTTGCATCTTTGTATTTTCTTGCACAGATATTTTCCTACAAGCACCAGCGGAGATATTTAGCAGCTATTTCATGTAAACAAACAAGATAAGTGACACTTTGTTTTGTTCAAGTTTTAATTTGAACCACTGATATTAAGTGTATTTTGTTCCCCGTGTTGTATTTGTTTGTGTGGAACAAATTCATCTATTTCTGCTAAAATCGCAATATCAGTAAGTTCTGTGTTAGCTTCACCCTAATGCTAAGAGTTCTTGTTGCATTTAACAATAGAAAACTAGTCAGTGAATAGAAGATAAACATCTATACATAGCTCCAGGAAACTGACGAGCTTTTCTCCTCTATTTTTCACATTCTGCTGAAGGTGCAGAAGATCCTCCTAGTGTTTTTAAGGACTATCTAGTTGTTAAAATAAAGCCCTTTTTTAGCACTTCAGAGTGCATTTTAATTATGAATACATGTTTGAAAATTATAGCAATCATTAAATTGTTTAGTTTGGCATTCTTTCAGTAAATATGGCTTTCTTCATAAAAAGAAAAAAAAATCCCCAGTAGTATATTGATGACTCGGGTGCAATCAACTAAAATTAACTCCCAGAAATGTCATAATCTGCTGTTTTGAAGAGAAACAAGGGTGATGTAATCACTCCTGAGAAGGGTATGTTGATCTCTGACACAAACACATTGTGTTCCTTAATGTTAAAGTCATCAGAGTCTATAATATGAGGACCTCAGTGTTTGGGTGTAGTCCTTCCCATTGTCTTGAAGATGATGGCCAACATGTCAGAGTTTGTGGTTTGGAGCCTTGGTATTTTCCTCAGGTCATCAGGTGGGTACCCCCCTTCAGCGTTTCATCAGTTATCTCGCAACATCTCCAGAGGGCTTGACAGCTCACCCCAAGGTCATAGGGCAGCCCCCTCAGAGCCACTACTCTATGATGTTTCCACTCTGCCTGGTGGGCTGTTTCAGTTCTCGCAGTGCCTCACCCACAGCCACCTTGAAGTGGTCTTACCAAATTTAGTGATGTTTGATGCTAGTGGCCTTCTGTCGGGACCTCTGATTTCTAAGTCTAGACAGGGAATGCTCGGCATCCTACCTTCACTCCGCCTCCTGGATGAGGGCCATGGGCCTCCTCCTCCAGTCAGCTCAAGAAACACCACTTTCCTTGTTGCTCTGAAGCTCAAAACTATGTCTGGCCTAAGAGACAGTTTATAATATCAGGTGTAGTCAGTTTCATGGAAGTAGTTTTCAAACAAAGACAGTTGGGATTGGGCCATTTTAAAGCCAAGAAGGTCATTGGATTTTCTGTCTTGTCTCATAACACAAAATCAGCTACTAGAGGACATTATGACTTAAAACTTTTTACTATCTGTTACATAAGACTATGAGTCAGGAGGAAAAGCTAACGCACTGGGCAAATGAAAAACGTAACTTCTTAGTGGTCTCATAGAATTAGTCATGTGACCAGAAGAGGCATTATATGGAGCAGGTGACAAGGTCCATCCTATGTTTCTCAAAACATTTTACCGTGACCACAGTCAAAGTCATCCTTAGGGGACCAGAACCTCATCAACTTTACCCCAAAGCTGTAACAGATTGGTTCAACAACCAACCAAAATGAGGAAGAATTTCTTCACACAATACTCTGTGGGTGGTCCTTGGGTTGGAAAAGCAGGGGACACCAGAAGTGGGGCTGATAAAAGAAGCAAAGAAAACCTATTGAGGAAAACATTTTATATGTTCACACATAATGACAAGCTGCAATATCTTCAAATACAAACCTTGATAATAAAGGACCTGAGGCTGCAGTCATTCTTTTCCCTCCTCATTTTTAATCTCTTCCTCAGGATGTTGTGATGCAGGTACTCCACTCTTGCATCTGCAGCTGTAGCGAAGAATCGTTCGCAGACCATCAGTCTGAACTGGGACACTTTGGCCGCCATCAGAGCCATAAAGACCAGAGTGACCAGAATGGCACTTAGTGGAATTACAGAGTTATTCAACAGCAGTTTGGGTTCAGGGAGGCACTTCTTCTCAAATAACGTCACAGAGAAGGAAAAATCCATTTGATGGGTTTCCTCGCTAAATGGTATCCCAATTAAGGTTGCAATTGCCTGAAAACATTAACAAATGAGTCTTCATTGATGGGCTGGATGACAAAAAATGTCAGGAAATGTAAAAAAGAAATAACATACTTACTTTGAAACTTATTTTCAAGGGGACATGGAATTGTTCGAGCTCCGACAACCTTGTCGTAATGATGTCAACCAAACAGTACAATAAGGCATCAACAGTTATAAAAATGACCCAAACTACAAAGTGGGAGACTACCGGGGTTGCAAATTTCAGCATAGTTTTTCTTTCTCTGTGGGTGGGACGAGCAGAGGGGATGAATGTGTACAACTTCTCCTCCTTTGGTGTGAGGGGGAGAACATGGGGCTTTCCTTCTTCCTTCTGCTTCTCATCAAAAATAACAAACTTTGTACTGATGAACCTGTTTTGATATTTCATGTCCTTGCAGTACCTTTTTATGTGTAAGGCTATAAACATCATTAGCACAAGAAAGCTGATGGCAGGAAACATCCTGTCAGTCACAGAGGAGACAGTCTCCACCAAGGCCTGAGCGTACTTTACTGTCTCGTTTAGCTTCTGCTCCGCTTCACTGAGCTTCAGCCTGAATTTCTCAGATTCCAGTCTGGGTGAAACCTTGAGATGAGATTCAAGGTTCAGCACTCCCAGATCTGTGACCCCTCTGAGCATGTCTCCAACCCACTTTAACATCTTGATGTAGCTGCTGAATGGAGCAATGATGGATGCTTTCTTGGCTTTCAGGTTACAAATCATGCTCATGGCCAGACGTTTGAGATTCCCCAGAGTGTTGCGAATATTTTTAAGAACAACTAAACTAGTCCCAGCAGTCAATAGGAGGTTCCGACTCTTCTTCATGAAAATTGATATCACAAACAGAGTCCCCAAACACCTTATTCTGTTTGACAGGAAAAGAGCAACAACCAGTAGAGTCCCAAAGCTGCCAGAAATTGACCCAGCCACTGCAAGATCATAGTCCAGGGTGAAGAGGAGGTACAGGAGGAGCAGTGAGCTCAGCAACAAGCTGAAGATGCTACAAGAGAAGAGGAGGAGGATAGTTCTTCCCAAACCATCCCTTTTACCTGTGGTGAAAACATCCACAGTCAAAAATATGAGCTCTTCCAGTCTTTTCTTCATTACACTGCATGCAAAGAGCGTCCTGGATATGAAAAAAGAAACAGAACAGAAAGAAAAAGACAAAAAGCAAATCAATGCAAGGTCTAACAAACAATTTCTAGAAAACTGAAAACCATTTCTGTATACTGTATGTAGCGTGCAGTCTCCTTAAATAAGGCATAAACAGGAACTCCTCCTCTTCAAATTTCAGTCATAAGTCATTCTGTCATTCCCATTTTTTAACCAAAAGCAGAAGCAAACAAAACTAATATGAGACAGTATTTTGTGAGCTTACATAAACACTTGGTTCATTTTCTGGTTTAAATTTCAAATGTTTTATTGAGGACAGTAAGACTATATTTAAAACAAAACTCCAGAGTTGTTGAGTTCCAGGTCTATGTAAATTCATAACAACTTTCTTTTAGGCAATTTAAGTCAGGACTTGAAGAAATTCTGATGAGAAAACAAATGGTTTTTTTTCTTGATTTTGGATTCAACCTCACCAGTTTCATCCTGAAAAGGTGCCTTGAAGAATCTAACCATTTTTTTCTTAGTATTTTTTTTATTGGACAAACTAAATCTTTAAAAGCATGTCCCTAATATTTGTGATATCAGTACAATATCAGAGTTGTATTGTAGATCACATTCATTCAAGCGTTGGCTGTGGCTTCCTGTTTATGCCTTATTTAAGGAGACTGTTAAATGTGAGCTCTTGTTTACTCTAACTTTTTTAATGACATTATCGTTGTTTTTACCCATATTTATTCTTACAATAGATGTTCCTAATCTGTTGTTGTTGTTGCTCTCTCCACTGTCGTGTCCTCTCAACCCCCAGCTGGTTGACACACATAACAGTCCTTCTTGGGTCTGGCTCTACCAGAGGTTTCTTCCTGTTAAAGGGGAGTTTTTTTTTTCCACAGTCACCCAGTGCTTTCTCTGGACATGGATTGTATCCAACAAAAATTTGGTGCAATCTGTGACTTTCCTGGGCAATGATTTTGTTCATTGACTTGTTGTTAAGTGGAGTGATTTGGAATGAGTAGAGCTGTATTATTGTCTTGTTGTTGCTAACGGTGGTTTGAGGAGCTGTTAAATCATGGGGTGTTTTAGTTTTTCATATTAGTCTTTCATAAACTGCTTCTGCATTTTGGCTTTTTTTTCTTACTGGAGCACATACCATCAAAAAACAACAACAAAGGAATACAATTTTTGTGCATCAGAGCATAAAGTGGAATGCCTCAAGTAACAACAAATTCAGAAATGCAAACATGACATCACTGTATCACTTTGGAGCCAAATATGTCCAAATATGAAAATCTTGTTGTGGACATGGGTGTTGATTTGTCACTGAGTCATTCCAGTTGTCATATTAACGTGACATAAATGTGACACATTAGAGATGAAATATCTGATTTCCATGTCTCTACCTCCACACAACTTAGCAGATTATTATAATTTATTTATTTATTTAGTGCTGATGCATGAAGTATTATTTTAAAAGGACTTAATAGTTTCTCAATAACAAGACAAGACTGCATCCAACATCTCCCAAGATGTACCTACAAGCATTTACACTTCACATTATGCAACCAAAACATCTTATGTGTTGATCAGATAAGTGAACAACTCACAGGTGTTTTGCAGGATGGCTGATGGAAAAAAGCAAGTTGTCAGGACAGAAGGAGTTTAGTGATGTCAGACAACTTCTTGTTGCTAGGAACTACTAAATGGTGAATATCTGCATTCTCTATGTAGTGTCTTGAACTGTATTTGTTATTTGCTCTTATGAGGTTTACTTACAAACGAAGCTGTCTGAAGTGGCATCAATATTATGAGAGTCACAGAAAATCATTAAAAAAAGCTTTGAGAATGATCAAATGATTAGTTTGAATAATAGTTTGTCATGAGGAGAAGTTAAAAGACAATAGCTTGTTTGTGTTGACACTGACACTAACACCAACTCAGCTCAGAGATGCTGAAACACGTGTACAGAAACTGACAGATCAGCGCCTGGACTGATGAGCAGGCTCTGAGCAAGGCTTCAACAATGTCCAAACATGAAACAACTGACTGTTTGAAAACAGTCAACTTATCACTAAATCACGCTTCCAAAGCTCATTATACAAAGCTGACTCACATTTTTGCTTTTTGCTCACATGTACAAGACTGCATGTGTGTATCTGGACATCATTCTCTGTCAGCATGTTGACATTAGCATTTAGATTAAACCACTGGTGTGCCGAAGCCACTCGGTGGGTTAACCAGAAATATGTTGTTTTTTTTCCCCCTTTTTTTGAATAAAGCATCATCTTGGACAACTAGGTCACCCTCTGCTAGCTTCATGGCCTTAAAAATTAATTGCAAGATGGACTTCAAACATGGAGGGTATGAAGAGCCTCAGCTAGTTTTTTTTTAAAGGCAATTTACATTACAACAGCAAAGGTGATGCGTGTCTTCAGATGAAGCCTTTTCCATCTGTTTCATCCCTTATCAAACTTTAACCCTTGTTTTACAAAACAAAATCTCTACTGTCCTTTGTCTCATAAGTAATTAGTTCAGTACAACTCAATAACAAGTTAATGAGTGAGTTTAATAAACAAAGGCCATTTCCAAAACTGCTTAGTATGACTGTAGCTTGTGTATGTGCTTGCCAAAATAAAACTACAATGTTGGGCTTATTGTTAAAAACAAACAAACAAACAAAAGTAATATACCCACCATTAGTTCTTACAAATGTAATACTACTTTAACTATTACTCTGTATCTAAAATAATTTGTGATGTTAGCTGTAATATTCAAACACATGAAAGCGCAGCTGCAGTCTTACTCATATATTAGTATAACCTCAGATTCTTTGACTTGTGATCATTCTGAAAACAGCTCTTTACAGTTCCAGAGGATCTAAAGTAAATGGATCTTTCTACAGTTCATCGTGGTTCAGTCTTGGTAAGGATGAAGTGAGGTAAACTTTAAAGAGGATGAAGCGTGGAAAGGCAGATGGTCAAAAGACATGCTGGTGAAGGTATGGAGATGTTTAGGAGAGTTGGCAGTAGTTTTTAACAAGGTTGTTCAACATGGCCTTGAAAAGTGAAAATGTGCTAGAGGAGTAGATGACATGTTCTACTGCCACTTTTGTTTTAGAAAAAGGGTGATGTGCAGAGCTGTAGAGAGCTGTAGCAAATATAGAGGCATAGAGCTGATGAGCCACACAAAGAAGATCCGGGAAAAAGTGGTGGAAGCT
This sequence comes from Zenarchopterus dispar, assembly GCA_028564865.1. Classification (NCBI taxonomy): domain Eukaryota; kingdom Metazoa; phylum Chordata; class Actinopteri; order Beloniformes; family Zenarchopteridae; genus Zenarchopterus; species Zenarchopterus dispar. Next base: position 3,053,267 of record JAOWBL010000008.1, on the reverse strand, counting down.
AGGCAAAGAAATATGTTTTCATGCCCAGAAAGAGTACTACAGATGTGAAATTTGCTTTAAGAATGCTGATGGAAAAGTATAAAGAAGCTCAGGAGCTGTGGTATTGTATGAAGAAGTCTGGAAAAGTATGTCAGATTGGCGCAGGATATGTATGAGAGCAACATGACAGAGGTGTGTTGTACTGTAGGCATGACAGAGTGACTCGAAGTAGAGGTGGGACGGCATCAACGATTGGCTCCGAGCCCTTGATGGTTTGCTGTGATGATGGAAAATAATCCCCATGGACTACAATCTTTGCAAATGACATAGTGATCTTTTTTGAAAATAGAACAGGTAAAACAAAACCTGAGGAGGTGGAGGTATGCCCTGGAAAGAAGAGGAATGAAAGTCAGTTGAAGAAAGAGTACATATGCTAATGAGAGAGATTTAGATGTAACCGTGTGGTTCAAAGAATAGAGATGGAGAAGCTGCAAGAGTTTCAGGTACTTAGGGTCAACTGTTCAGAAAAATGGAAAATATGTGGAGAAGAGGTGAGGAGGAGAGTGCAGACTGGGTGGAGTGGGTAGAGAAAGTTTCAGGAGTGATGTGATAAGAGAGGAGTAGCAAGCGTTAAAGACAAGGGTTTTAAGATTTTTCAAAACTAAAACTATACTAAAACTCCTGATGCACTTGTTAAAGCAACTAAAACAAAACTAAAATAACCAAACAAACTGAAAAACGAAATAAAAATAAAAACTATTCAAAAAGCTTAAGTGTGTTACAGGATCTAGTGAAAGCACTGAACACGACAGTCTTCGTAAAGAATCTGTTTTCTCACACAAGCGGATCTTGTAGTAGAACTACTGTCACTACTCAGCCTTTGAACTCAAATCAGTAACAGAAACTGTGCAACGACATTTACACCGACTATCATTTCCGTTTTGTGAAAGTTCAATAATGAGTTTCTACTTAGTTTTGCATACACAGCATGTTAATTGTGTGCATGTGTGTATTTGTGTGTGAGTGTGTAAATTCTATCACCACTCGACTCCTGGCATCAATGTAATATCAATCTTTTTTATTCTTAATTTGAAAAATAACTTACATAAATCTCTGTACTCAACCATACTTAACCAAGACATAGCCTTGGCATTAACACATTGCACCAAAAAGAGAAAATTAAAAGGCATTCAAAGGGATAAATAACATATGTCTTTGTCATCATGAGGCATTTTTCCTGTTCCAAAAGAGTCTATGAACCTGTTTATGGTAGTTTGTTTATTCAAATTCAGACATCTAAAAGTATATACAATGAAAATTAAAACAAAATATATATTGTATTCTGTTACAACGAGGAGGTTTTTATTCGACATTAAAATGTGTTATCCTCATGTGGAAAAGGAATGATGCCTCAGTTCATGTTCATTCAGACATACTGCAACAGTAAGACTTCGCATACCTCCCAAACATGAGAGGTATTTATAATCACTAAAAATAGGAAATAAAAAAGAACTGGTCTTGGCTTTTAAATAAAACTAACAAAAATATAGTAAATTAATTGAATTTCCATCAAAACAAGGAAAAACGTTTTCTGTGGCAATATCCCTTATTATTTGAACTTGTGATTTGCTCGTCTTCACTAACAGTGCCTGTAAAACTGGACCACAGCAACACACATCTCTTGCATGTCGGTTGCCTCTGGATTACATATAGACCTCTTGCTGTACCAGCACAGATGGTTTTTGCATGTTTGTCAACAATACTGAAATAAAATACACTTGCAATCACAACTACTTCGCCAGCCTCCATTAGATATAAAATAGTTTTCTTGTTTCTTTTTCTTTTCTTTTTTTTTTCTTCAAAAAAACCTGAAAGAAAATATGACTTTGGGGGGGGGGGGCGTGGAATGTTTTTTTTTTTTTTTTCAAACCTCAATAATTGGTCATGGAAGACCAACAACCAATTTGCTGCTCAATTTGATGTGAGGGAAGAAAGTAATAAAGTTGACATGCACTGTACAAGAAACTGCAAAAATTCCAAATATCTTCTTTATCAAAACATGCTGAGTTACTGTAAGGTGTGCCCAAGACATGTTGCAGAAAATCCCTTTCAACATGCTTGTTAAGACAAGTCAAATCCAAAATAAAATACATAAGAAAACAATCTAGAACTGTAAAGTGACCAACAGTCCTAAAATCTGGATGATTTCAGGGGACTGATCAATGGTAGCAATGATTACTACGATGAAAAGTACCCTGGGACGAGGAAGAAAAAGAGAAACGTACAATTTGCACATAATGTTTATCTTTATAAGGCAGGAGCCTTTTACAATGAAATATATCATTTACATTTATTTTCATTACCACTTTTTTTAAATCACATAAACTTTTTTTTCTTAAATAACTCCAAAAGTTTCCTTAAAGTTTTCCTTATCTGCACGTCTGCAAAACACAGACTCATGAGTGGTCTAAAGAAGGATAAACAATGTCTTTTTTATCACAATGTTGCATTCACTCCCCTTGAAAACCATGCACTAGTGAAATTTATCTTTAAAAATAATATAAATTCTTGAAAATGGCTGATCTGTTTTATTTAATGTTCTTAATCTTTTTTGCAAGTTGCAGCCTCAAGAAAATAAATTTACTTTTTTTTTTCTTATTCTGCTAAATTTGTGCCCATGCAAATGAACTAAAAAAGGAACATTTCTTTTTTTCCTCATTTAATTTTCATACAATATACCAACAAAGAAAAGATTATGAAGATTGTACATTTTTTTCATGGGGTTGGGATTGTTGCTGCGTATTCTGGACAGAGGCCACTTCAGTATTGCCCCTGAATAACCCGTGATTTACCAGCACAGGATGATCAGCATGTAAAACTATGTATCTGGGGCATTTCTTCAGATTTTTTTCTTTTTTTTTTTTTTTTAGGGAAGTGTGGATACACCTCACCCAAAGTGGTGGTCTCCAAAACAGCATTTACACAGCTGGGTCTGTTGGCGTGGTGTGACCAAGCATCTGGTTAGAAACACTGTCACCCCGTTCAGACACAAGTACATTTAAAGGGAAAAAAAGAAAGCAAAGAAAACAAACAAAAAAACAAAAGCAAAATAAAACTTACAAATGAAAAAAAAACAAAGAAGAAGAAGAACGAAAGCAACGTTTTGATTTTCATTCGAAAAGGGCCTCTGCAGAACTCGTCTAGTGGTTCCCAGTGTCGACCCCCATGGCTTCGAATCAGAAGAAAACCTGGAACTGACGGATTCCTTGTGCTAAGGAGTTCATTCCAGCTTCCTTCAAATAACAAAAACATCTGGCAATCCCTGCCGCCGGGCACTTGCGACACACTTTGCCACGTGCACAACGTGCGCAACATTTTTGCTCGCATCACAGGATCACGTTTGCACCCCTAGAAACAGGCTCAGAAGACACAACATCAAGCATGCAGTGTAACCGGGGCTCGTGACCTGCGATCGCAACACTGGCTGCTACAACAATGCTATTAGTCCACACACTGCTATGATCGAGAGAAACTGTCCAGTGAGGATTGGGAAGCTCTTCTTGTCAGTGGGGCCAGAGTGGGGTCCACCAGTGAGGAAGGAGGAAAGAGCTTGTACCAGCCAATCACCATGTTGGACAGGTCCAGCTCGTCTAACAGTATCTGAACTGCTCCCATGAATGATTTATGGTCCATACGTCCATAGTCACCCCATACGATGACCTGCAAAGCATCAAAAAGTGGAAGAGACAGACATCAAAACAATGAGAAACAGTTCAAAAAACATTTTCTGAGACCGATTTTCTGATTTCTTTGTAATTTTTCAAAGAAATCATTTTCGTACCTGTAAAACCTTTCCCCCTGGACTCTCCTCAAACGGCAGTTGCTGCTGGTAAAGAGGATCCAAGGTTTTTCTTGCTACTTTAGTTTTCTTTTTGGCTATGCAGACTCCATTTTCCAAAAGGTAGACTTTTACATATGGTGCTAGAATGAGGAAAGAGTAGAGCACTTCTTACATTTTGCCTCCACATCTGGTTGTCCAGGAAACTCAATCTCACACTCCGTCTTATGTTAGCATGTACTGTTTGATGAATCTCTCATATCTTGTCATGTCCTAGTTCTTACATTACCTGGCAATGTGTCAAAAAAAAAAATTAAATTACCTGGCAGTGCCTTGGAACCTGGTTTTCCTACAAGGCTACGGGCTCTGATGATCTCCACCTCCAGGGCTCCTTTCTTCTCCACCATGCCGATCTGAATGTCTCCTGTATAACCAACGAAATGGAAAAGATCAAAAAAGAAAAAGACAAAATCCGTCAGTAAAGAATAACTCTTTTGAGGTGTTGATTTCTTTCATATAAACCTTAGAAACGGGTTTTTACCCATGGGTGGAGTAGCTAACGTCTGTCGTCCAACCAGCTGAGCGGGACCGAGGCCGTCCAGAAAGTCACTGAACTGAGCGTCTGAGGAGAGTCTCACACCAGGGAAGATGAGGCTAAAAGAGAGAAAAACTCAGATTATGACAGAAATCAGACGCTCACCTTGACTAAAGACGGAGCTTAGGCCAGCAGTGGTTACATGCTGGCACACTAACTGTTCAGAGGAGTGAAGCCTAACAAACATCACAGCATCAAGTGTAGTAGTACATATGTGTCTGTCGACTGCGTGTCCTTACTTTCCCTCGGAGCTGTAGCTGTTCATGCTGCCATCTGTAGACTCACGACTGGCCTGCCGAGTCATCCTGCTCCGCATCTCCACCGCCAGGCCCGTCTCTGTACTCCTTTGGATAGTGCTGCGCAACTTTTTACCTCCTGCTTCTGCACACAGGGTTACACGTACAGCACAAGAAGAGAGGGAGAAAGAGAGATGTATGCTGTAAAACCATGACACACATTCACACTGTGAACTTAGTTGGCAAAATGAATTGGTTTGACGGCCTCAGCATGTACTGCAAGTTTGCAGTACTTATTAAGCTGGTATATTAGAAATAAAATGATGTGTCTCATCCCTGAGCATGTCTCTGTGTTGGAGCATGGTGCAATCAAAGTCTACTTCTGCAGGCAACGTGAAATGTTGCTGCGCTTCTCGTGAATGGTTCCCCTCCTTCTCTTGTCTTAATGAAATCAGAAAATGAGCAGAGCATCACGTTATTTCCCAAAGCTCCAACAACCCCTGCAAACTCTGACGACAGATAAAGCAGAATTATCACAAGTTCACCGCTGAGCTCAGAAAACTGAGAACCACTGACGAACAACTGCATCCATCAACCTTATGTAATATCCCCAAATAATTTACCCGTCTGTGTGGATGACTCATGTTTAGACTATAGCATCTTAATCCAGTTTTGACGCCCGCTGTCTTTACCCTTGGTAGCATCAGAAAAGGAGCATCAGGGTTTTCTATTTCAGACAAGCTCACAGCAAACAGCCATGAAGCTTTTGAGGTTTGAAATCTCAGTTATTCAGCTGGCCTCCACCCCCTCTTCCTGCTCTTCACATGTTACAATAGAAACAGTCACGGAGGTCGTCTCTGACGTCTGCGGCAGACTTCTGCCAACCGCTGACGAGCCACATCTTGTTAATGAACACGCGGAGCACACTTTTTAAGTGCAGGTGAAAGGAAATAAAGTCTATCCATTGTAAGAGACATATTGTAGTATTTATACGGCTGATTGAAAATCACAGAGAAGCTGCTCTTTTGCTTTAATCGCTCGAACAGCAGAAATTGTGGACAAAGATAATAAGCACAATGGCAAGTTTTACACCTAAAATGTCTGAACATAAAGCAGAAATGATTTCTGCAACTTAGAACCAATAAAAAGAAATAAAAAATAGTAGGTGTTATCACTACAGTTCAGACAATTTGAAAACTAACAACAAGCTGATGGCCTACATGACACTGAACACTGATCACGAATTTCAAGCTTCAATGACCAGACTTGACACAGCTCAAGAAATAAATGATGCTAATTGAACTACGTAGTTATCTTGTTTAAACTGCTACCATCTGTCAACCTGCTGAGATGCTTTCCACAATCAGTGTTTGTGCATCTTCTCAATAATCCAGCCAGCAGCTGCTGGAGTGACATTTCCCCCAAGCTGTCATCTTACCTCCGTCCTCCTCATCAAAGGAGTTCATGCAGGGGAAGTAGACAGCCAGCGCTTCGAATGATGCTGACAGACTCATCTTGCTCTGGGAGCACTGCATGCGCATCCCAGGAGCCGGAGCAGCGGCATCATGCCCCTGCCTGCCCATGGTGATCGGGAACCTTCCTCCTCTTTGCAGCTAATCAAAATTCACGCGACGTCAGCTCTTCTTTTTATTATTTCTTGCTGATGAATGACTAAAAACGTATCTCAGATCTATCTGAGTGATGCGTCTCCAGTAGCTGATGCTGCTGTGCTGTTTGCGGTCGGAGCTGTATAATCTAGTCTGTCCCTAGATGCTTTGCAGACAGCACGTTAAGCAGAGCTGTAGAAACCGTTGCTTCAGCAGTCGGGTCTTGTGCTGTCTGGCTCTGATGCTCCTGCTGCACCTAATTCTTTTCGGGGGGGAGGGGAGAGAGCTCTGTTGTGCTTCACCAATCAGACGGCTGGGCTGCTCAGGCGCACCTCAGCTTTTTCTGCGGGTGAACAAGCTCTACCCAGAGATACCGAGCCCCCTCCCAAGCCTGCTTTTCACCCTCAATGTGTTTTTATCCTGTCTTTTATTCTTTAATGACTCTTTTTTTTCAACTGGCTATATGTTTTGGATCTCCTGAGCTGCTCACTGTTTTTTTTCTTTTCCTCCATTCACTGACCCACCGTCCCTCGCTATCTCTGTTTTACCCAGAGCGGACAGTGAAAACAAGTTTTCATTAGGTTTGCTGAAAGTCCTGCCCATCTATGAGAGGCCCCCAGCCACATGGCAGTCACGCAGAGTTCACGTGCCAAACGCTGCTCTTTACTTTTCTCCCCTGATTAACTACAATAACACAGCTCGGTGGTGTTGGGACAGATGATCAATTTTACAAGCTTGCCGGGAAAAGTTTATCTGTCCTCCCTCTACAGCCACGTTTTCTTGCAAGAAATCCAGTTTTCCTTGATGAATTGCAATCCACATTTTCAAACAATCAGAGTGGCTGTTTAAATCCGTGACAGCCACTTAAATAGTCACTTTTTCATTTTCTTTCAACCATTCGCAGACACTGAGAAAGACTACTTCAGTAAGTCAACGTCCAAGAGACATAAAAACGTAACTAAATGAAAACAGTTCTTCACCGGTGGTCCTTGAAATACTCATGAATCCACTACTGACAAGATCTGTCATCATAAAGCCTGTGTACAGCTGTAAACCAAATGTCAATTTATCTGTTAACAATCACCACAACACCTAGCCTAAAACAAATAAATCAAAGGAAACTATATTGGTGTGATACATCACCAGAGAATATTTATCTGGCAGAATAAGCACAGGACAAGACGATCACAGCACGTGGCGGCGCCAGTATAAATATAGCAAGCTCCCTGCTGAGGCAAAACTTCTCCACCAAGAGACACTGCAACCTATTTCCACCAAGGAGCTGCTGACTGAAGATCCCGTTTTGAAGACCCCATCTAGGTCAGCACAGACAAAACAACACTTCCTTTTCATTCAAAGGGAAAACTCAACAATCAGCAGCTGGGACAACGTAAGCAGGAAGATCACTTTAAAATTTAAAGTAATTCAAAAAATCTGCAATGAAAGTGGATCATTTTTTCAAATGATTCAGAGCTTTAAGATAGTTAACAGAGCATGAAGACTTTTAATCTGTGGGAGGAAGCTGGAGTACCCTGAAGAAACCCACTGAGCATGAGGAGAGCATGCAAACTCCACACAGACAACGTCTGACCAAGATTCAAACCAGGAAGGTTTCAGCAGTCATTCAGCAGTCCTACCTACCATGTCACCATCCTGTATCCCGGATGTGATGAAAGGAAAACATTTTTTTTTAAAAAAAGCACTGATAATTATCTTTTTTCTTCTTCTTTTTTTGGTTTGGGTCTTCAAGATGTTCTTGTGGTAGTTTATTCAGTTGGTCCATCATTTCACTCTAGACTGGATCATTTCAGTTGCTGAGTGGGTTTTCACTGAATTTGAGGAAGCTGATATGAACTAACACAATTCTGATAAATCTGGCAAACATATCAAAGTTACTCCTCGAATCAAATTCATGTGAGCCCATGAATGAAGAGCTGAATCACAGGTCAACAAATCTGATACCGTCAGCTGCTCAAAAACCCAAATCATCTACTGTTTCAGATTGCAGATACAAACTTGAACAATTCATTGCTAAATTATCAATAGCCGATAAACCTCAATGTCCCTGCTTGGCTTTGTCCCCTGTTTATATAAGAAAGGGTCAGGGATGCATTAAATGAGATGATGCTCATCTGCAATATACTGAAACATGGTAAGATGAAATATTTAACACTTTTCATTTCCTTGAGGTTTCTGGTCATAAATCTTACTTTTCATAAACCTCTGTGAGCTTGGAAGAATGTGGATGCTGGTTTGTGCAGAGAGAAATAAAAACAGCCTTAAAGCAGGTAGTCCAACATTGTGAAACTGTTACATTTTGAACATAAGAACAACCATGTATATGAAACTGCACTGAAATACGGTCTTGCTCTTCTAAGTTCCAGGTGTTTAAAGTATTTGAAAAAAGCACCCCCCCCACTCATGTCATACATGATCACAGTTATCAGCACAACAGGTAATTAGATAATTGGATGAAGAGTATTCATGTGTACCTTCTCCCAGTGGCTGCTTCATAGAGGATGGTGGTTACTGTGACAACCTGAACAATAACCAACGCTAACCAAAAACCCGGCAGCACACGTCACTTCTCTTTTATCTCAGCCACAGTTCATGCGCCAGAGCACACGTGCCCATTTATTCCAGCATCACATCGGCACGTGTTTGCAGTTTCAACTTGTTTTTTCTCTTTTGACACAGTGTATTCTTACACATCCACCCACAACAAAGTGGCATATTTCTCATAAATATCACCTGATGCACAGGACTGAAGATAAAATGAAGCTTAATTATGGTCTTTGCATGTTGAATCGGACCAATACAGCAGTTAAAGATGTTCAGAGAAGCGGAAAATAAAGTTTACAAAACAAACAAAGAAAGACTTGTTTAAACTGAAATGTGGTTTAGAAAGAGTAGTAAAAGACATGTAAAGGTCTTTAACACAAAGCACAGGTGACTGTTGCTTTAAAGAAGACCTTTGAGGAATTTCCTGAGTTCATGACCAGCATAGCTTAATCCTGAAAAACAAATCTGCTCCCATTCAGGGTCTACGACAAACCGGAACAAAAATGAGTGCATAACTGGAACTATTGAACACCTCAGAAGACAGGAATGTGAAAAATCTAGATATTTCCACACCAACAACAAAACAGCACATTATCCGAGAAGTCATACGTGAGCTGTGGCTGGCAGAAGGAGGGAGGAGGGGAACACAGGCGGAAAACTCGAGAAGTCTTCCTGACTGATGAGGCCGAGCCAGGCCACGCGTCAGAGCAGGATTTCTGGCCTTACACACTGTAAACACAGTTTAATGGAAGGCTCTAACCTTGGGACTCACACACACACAGATTTATGCAAACACACACATATGAGCACTTAAAGGAACACACTCCAGGATACCCAGGAGTACATGTGCAAAGCTCGTCAAACACACTCTTGCTTCAGTTTACATTCTTTGCTGCCGACATGATGCAGGCCAGTCCTGCGGTCTGGATGTAGCTTCCCCTGGTGTGTTAACTTGAAACATAATGAGAATTGTTATGGGAAATAGCTTTAATAACCAAATAAGGTGTAAAATCATGTTATCGCCAGTTACTCCTCACTTCATAACATGTTAAGTCTTCATCCAAAGATATTTAACTTCTGAGTGTGTGGATGCACTATGAAATTTTATCTCTAACTTACAAAACCGATGTCTACTTCCAGGAAATGTTGAGACGGCATTGTTAAAAAAATTCAGAATAGAAAGGACAAATATGAAGCCATGTGGCTTTCAAATGAAGGACCTGAGATTACATTTCTAAGTCCCTTGTGGTCCTTGCTTTCCTGATTCGAATCATGTCTATAGGGTCCCACTGATCCTGAAACCCTAATCCTGGATGAGAAACAGTCTGTTCAAAAGAACACTTGGACTCCACATGAAATCAGCTTTTTGTGTAACCTGTGAGCTCCCCTAACCTGCAGCAAGACCAGCAACCGTCAGTGACCTGCATACAACTCAATTCTGCTTGAGGTACCACACAGAGAACTGCTTTTCCTCCTAAAGAAAGCCCACACTTTCTTCTTAGGATCACTGAATCCTGATGTGTTCACACACCACGTTTCTGTGAAGGAAACAGGATTAAGGTGAGACTACCTGGTAACGAGGATTGGATAGGTGAAACCTGAGACCATGGTTTCCAGGTACCTGACTTGGTACCTGACTTGGCACAGAAACTGTCACCCTCATGCAGCCAGTCCAGACTTTGACTCTTTGCTGCTGTGCTTGATGTTGTATTTTTCCATCTTAACTTAGATTGTTCCTATCCTCTAGTTCTTCTGGGTCATCCTGAGGACAAAACACCCAAACAGAAACTCAGTAGCATAGTATATACAGCATGTGCTTTATACAGAGTGCAGCAAGGAGCGCACAGACCTACATACAGGAAAATATAAGGCAGAATATAGGAGAACCAGCTTCTAAGGGTTGGGCAGCCTCTTTTGAGGACAACACTGTCCATATTCTAGACAGGTGGACTGAGAGAGAAGTAAGAGGGGCCATGTCTTTAAATGTAGATCCTTTTACATAAGAATGGATGACCCAACAATCCTGGAACTGTTCACCAGTCAGTTAAGACGGTCCAAGAGACAAGATAAGATGTCCCTTGCCTCCTATTTAAGCTTTTCAGGACTGAATCACACCTCTTGTGCTTAGTTTTTTGTTATAATTTATGAAAAGTTAACTAAACAAGTTTCCCATCCCTCAACAAAGGTGAGACTTGTGAAACACGCCAGGAAGCTGCCAAACGTGAACACGCCTGCTATTCATTTAACATCTCGGCTGAAAATCTTCACACCTTCAGTGGAAACTGTGAGGTAAAGCAGATTTATTAAAAGATGAGCAGCAGTAGCTTTTTGGAGCGGTCTGCTCCTTGGCTGCCTCCCTCCACTTACTATAACACAGTGAAGCTGCAACAGATGGAGAGCTCCTGAAGGAGTGAAAGAGGACGTAGATGCTGCCAAGATTTACACAAAAAAACAGACAGAAAGAGCTGATACCATGCAAACTGATCTTCATTACAATCACAACAAACAGAGTCATACCCAAAAAGCTCTGCTGCGTGTGAATATTACAAAAACATGTGACATTAACATATGCTTCTCAAAGTGAAAGAGGAAACGTAGCTGTTGTCCAGTTAAACTGAAACATCATGCTCATGCTCTGTGACTCTGCTTAGCCGCAGTATTTTTCCCAACTTCCTCTGTGACTGACAGGTTCAGACTGACGCTGTCAACGTTTGAAGACATAACAGTCAATAGAGGAAGTCCACACAGTATTTTTAGAAGCAGTTCAAATATAAGTGGAAGTCCAGTTTTAGACCTGGAAGTCAAGAAATGTGCTGAAGTGTGAGACAGAGACATGAATGGATTCTAAATAGTGACTAAGCCTTAAACTTAGGCATATTAGGATGTGGAGCACAAATCAGACTATAGACAAAAGAAAAAACCAAACAAACCCTGAGCAGCTGTGAAGTCATGGTGAGGGAAGCCAGAAAAACCAACATATTTTCTTTCACACTGAGCTTATTCAGCTGGTAAATGAAGACAAATAAGGTTCTTACCGGATATTACTAGCAAACTTAGAGTTAGAAAACCTGTGCCATTTCATTCTGGATTGAGCATTAGTACAAAACTTGTACTTCTTGTTTTAAGTTACGGATGTCATATTAGAGGATGTACTTGAAATGTCAGCTTAACCAGACCACAACGGATACCAGAGATCACTGTAACATTTAACTTCACAGGAGAACTGTCAAATAAAAAAACAAGACTCAGGAGATATGAATAATATAAAATACAAAAGGCCATCTGCATAAACACTGGTGACATAAAGTCATTAAGGTTTGCGGTGATTGCTGGTTCAACTACTAACAGTGTTAATTCATATTTATACTATTGTGGAGGATTTGGGGGTTTTCTTTTTTGTTGCTTTAGTGGATTTTTGATTAGAAATGAACTTGATAGGCAACTTGTGTGGAAAGCAGAAAAGGGGAAGACAAGCAGCAAAGAGTCAAAGTCTGGACTGGCTGCATGAGGGTGACAGTTTCTGTGCAGCTGCTCAACCAAGCCAGGTACCTGGAAACCATATTATGGCAGATTTTACTAAAAAAATATGAATGTGACCATATAAAATCAGCTCTCTTCCAACACGACATGATGGGTATGTATTTAGGGCACTGAGGTGGCTCATTGAAGTGCTCAGGCTGACTAACAACCATGAGACATCTCTATTGTTAGTAAAAAACACACACTGTAACACAAGATCTTGCTTATTTCATCAAGACAACAGCAAACCACATTGAGTTTGCAACTCTTAATACTTAATCTTGGTGTTAAACTGATGTGACTGCGGTCTTGACCTGTCACCCATTTAAAACATCTGACCCTTTAGGACAAAGGAAACCCATGCAGCTGGGAAACTTACATCACTCCTCATACACAAATGACAAAACTAATTCCATGAATTAGTGTAAGATATCTGAGGAACATTTAATTCCCTAATACAATATACTGTATTTTACCATGATCGGCATATCACGTGTACAGTATAAGCAGCCTCTGTTCGATTTCTACTTAAATAAAGACTTTAAATGGTTTACCAAGTACTGCATTCTCTTTTAATTTACATTTTCCAAGCTTCTCATCTTTTTGGAAACAAGCGTTTACAATGACAGAGGGGCATAAATGGCACGCAAGACGGAGGAAGCAGCCCGGCTGTGGTGTCCCACAGACTCGATTGTCCACATACTGCTGTGTTCTCTTCATGCATCATCCTGAGAGTGGTATGTCCGCTGCAGATCCACGGGAGAATTAAGAGCAACCTCAGCCAGCAGAGGAACTGCTGAGATCGGCACCAAACTCAACACAGAAGATAAATTACCTCGGCTGCAAGCTCAAAGTTCAGCTATTTTACCCCACATAAAGTCTCCTGTCATAGGAGCTTAAAGGTTCAAAACTATACGTCAGTGGCATGAAGAAAAGATGATTGAGACAATGAGGGGTCAAAAAGTGGTTGGTTTTCTCTGTTGTACACATTTAGCCTATTTTGGTCGAGTTAGGTGAAATACATGTTTTTTTTTTTCTTTTATTGAGCAAAGATTTCACTTCAGGCAGAGTTTGCATGTATCACTAACCACACTCAATCAGAGTTAGAGAGAGAGACAAAGGAAGAGCTGCACTGGAATACTCACACTAATACATATGAGTTTGTTATATTTAAAACCTCCCACATTACTTCCCTTTTTTTGTATGGCTTTAAGCAGCCTCGACCTGTTTATGCTTTATATTTAATAAAGCTGATTTTTCTGGGTTTCCTCATTTTTTTCTGCTTAAATAACCTGCGGCTGGTGCTGGGTTACAAAGCTCACAGTTGATTATGATTCTGGGTCATCAGCAGATGTTAGATTAGGCCATTATGGGCTAAAATTATGGAAATGGATTATAAGGTGTAATCCCACTAGCTATCTTGTAGAAATGGAAGACAAACTGCTTAGTGAAAATGTTGTTATGTAAAAAAGAACTATTTTCATGTCAATTTTATTCCTCTATTGCAAAAAAAAGAGAGATTAGAAATTTTAAAAGGCTCAAAGAGCTGCATCTCCGATATGCTTACACAAATAACTGAAAACAGAATGAAACTGGAGCTATAAAAGGAACTGAAATAGTCTTAATGATTCCCACAGAGGCATAATTAATGGAAAAAAGAAGTCAATGAACAAAAAAATAAAATAAAGAGATGAAAAACTCCAGCATTTAATACAACACCATATAGCATAGATCCCTTTTTTTATTAACTCCTTGGTGTTTTTTCAACAAACAAGTGTCCATGTGCTTTGAGAGTCATACTTAAACTATAAATCCTGTCATAATGTGACAGTGTTTCAGTACAGCGAATTAAGGGTAAAAACTTTCATCATCATATGTTTTTAGGACAGCATGCCCTCTAACAATAAGTCGTTCACTTCTGCTGAAAAATCAGGCAGAGAAACCACACCTCTCTGAGATGCTAATGTGAATCAACATTAAGAAATACACAGACCTAAATATGCACATTGATTAAAACATTGATTGTTTCTAAGTGGCTTTGGCAGACCAGACTGTGTGGAGGTCTATCAGTCGCAGCTTTTGGAGTCAGAGAGCAGACAAGTGACAACAGGAACGATCTAACTGTTTGACTCTACTTGATCATCATCCCCAATGTAAAGGCTTTCAATTCCTGACTGAAACCACGTCAATGTTCAACTTAAAGCCAGATCAAACTCTCAAATGATCTCAACACTAACTGGAAATTTTCTGTTGCCAAGAAACAACATTCTTCTTCTCTCTTTCTTCTAAAAATACAACTAACAAGTGATTAGAAGGAGAGCAGTGCTTTAACATGTGGTTGCTTCATGACAGGTGAGTCCCACTGCAGTTTATTGTGTTGAACTGCTTCCTCCTTGTCTAAAGTAAATACATACATGCAGTACATATATAGATGCATTATGTGAACTTATTAATCCATTGGTTTCAGCAAGTTGTAAATATTTCACTAATGCATTATCTGCTGGATGTCTTACGGCACCCGACTGAGATTTTTTCCTGCACATATGTGCAGGAAATATATATGCAGGAAAAAATCATTACATTTTTTCCTGCATGTCCACTGCATGCTTTGTACTGGAAAGCATCATAGCGTTAGATATTCTTAAAATGACTACTATCATGTAGCAAATAATTTGGATGAACAGTGAAGTCAAGCGCCTTGGGGTGAGAACAGAGATCAAACAGCCGTTCAGACAGTGACTTGCAAACTGTGTACACACAAATCCATTAGACGAAGCCATGTTTGTCAAAGCTGAAACTGTGCTGGTTGGCTCACCTGCCCAGCCTCCACCGGCCGCTCTCAGTGCACACACAGCTATTAAAACAAACAAACAAACAACTTTCTCCAACTGTAAGAGATGAGCCTCTTGAGATAGCGTGCAACACAATAAGGCACAAAGGAACTTGAAAGCGTGCATGATGGTACACAACCAAACAGATCTCAGACAATGAATAGCAGCTATGTGTGCTCCAAAAGCTCCATGAGATGCACTTAAGAGTAACTGAGTGAAATATTGATAGCGTTGGCAGATTTCAGGCAGCTCAGATTGTGCTGCATCTGTACTCTGCACGTGTATGTTTGTTCACTGTGAACCTATAGCAACTCCTATATCTTTATAAAAATAACAGTCTGAACAAACATCAGGGCACTGGAAGTAATCCTCTGAGCAACAAAGCCATCGATAACAGTCAACAACAACAAAAAATGCAATCTTTCATCGTTAGTAACCAAAACAGGATGTCTGAAAGCCAAAGACTGTTAGCTGTCATGTCGGTGTGATCAGAGCAGCTGTTTACCCAGAGAGACGCACCAGTAGCCCAGATACCAGTCAGTCCGTGAGTAGCAGGGCATCAGAGTGCCACGTGAGCACAGTATCTCATGCCACTCTCTTTCTCATTATTTCTCTCTGCACACACGCATTTACCTTATCATCCTTCTGTCATGCTTTCTGGGTGGATCTGAATGGAAAGCATTAATACGAAGAAGTAATTCTTGACCACCTTAACGTTGCATAGGTAAGATGAATACATCCTCAGTCCTTTCAGATGAGCCACAGCCACAAAAAGGGACTGAACATATTCTCTGGCCTTCAAATGAACAGACCAGACCCCAATCTGTCACCCAGAGACATCACCACATGCCACCTGCAGGCTTTTATGTGCTGTCTGGCATCGGGTAATTAGACTCAACACCTTTCAAATTGCTATGGAGCGTTTCTGAGAAAAAAAGAGATAAAATATGGATAAAAATACATTGCAAAGTTAAGTAAAGCACATTTTCTACCAAAGAAAAACTCAGCTCATTAAAAGTTAATACAAAACAGCCATTCTTGTCTGCAGACATTTTTAAATTCACCCAGGAACGAATAAATGCAGTTGGCCACACTGTGAGGTAGTATCTAACAGAAAAAACATCGCAACATAGGAAAGGCGATAAAAATGCAATTTGCATTGAGCACATGTATTCTGAAGGAGGAGAACTTTCCCAGAATGAAAAGACAAATTATTTTCACAGAGGCACAATAATTCAATTATTAGTTTTCTCCTTGAAAATGCTGCCGAATCATATTAATAAGAAAGACAAAAAAGGAAACAGTTAAAAAAAAAGGTGAAAAAGAAATAACCTTCTCAGATCCAAGTCACCTAGAGAAAAGAGAAATGCTGTGAGAAAACACAATGATTATGTCTTAAGGTCAGGAGGAGCTCAACGCCCTGGTAGCTGAATGGATAGGGGGAAAAGAAAGAACTGGAAAATAGCAGAATTAGTACTTTATATCTAGTTCAGAGCAATAAAGACAAGACTGCACAGAGACAGATGCACGTAGAAAACACGCAGCACATGAAACACTCTAGCACTGCAACTGGATGACCTACCTGTTTGGCTGAGCTGCGAGGTGCTCCTGCTCTTGCGCGACATGCCAACCATGGCCTGCATTTTGGCACCAATGCTGGAGCGCCTCTTCTTGTCGTCAGTGCCTACCGTGCCAACCGCCGTGTCCGACTGGCTGCCGTCCGTCTTCTCCAGGTTGCACATGTCGCCACTGATGCTTGTGCTCTTGGTCATGTTCACTCCGCTGGATGAGCCCATCTGCCTGTTTTTCATTTTGGATGCAAAGTCACTGTCAGCCACCACCATTGACACGGTGCAGGTGAAGACACATCAGGAAGAACATGGCAGAGGAGAGATGATGCAAAGGGGAGAGGATATAAAAAGAGAGGCGATGAGGGAGAAAACAGGAGGAGAGGATGGAATGGGAAACAGAGCACAGGTGAGGGACAGGAAATGAAAAGGTGTGAGGTGAAAGGGAGAAAAGGACAGTTTAGGTATAGGAGTACATGACTTCCTAGCTGTTTCAATTTTATCCAAATGTACTGCATATGTTTACTATAAAGTTGGAAGACACTTCCTGGCCACTTTATTAGGTACACCTGGTAAATCATGTGCTAACATTAGTGAACAGACAAAGTGACCAGTGAGTGAATATTGTTTGATTATTTGTTTTTGTGTGTTTATCATGGAATTCAATACATTTTCAAGTAGTTCTTATATACTGTATAAATAACAAGACAATCTCATTGTCATCTTCATCATCCAAGATCAGACACCATGTGTGTGGAGTGCTGCATCCTAATCCTCCCGGCGGCCACTGCAAGGATCAATAGGGTGATGTAGACCACATCAATGGTGACCCTAGAGATTCTTGGCTGCAAGATGAAGACCATAAGCCAGAAGAAGCACTGTACCCCAGGGAGAAGAAAGCTGGAGGCCAAGACCAAGGATGGAAAAAAGCCAAAACAAAAGATGCAATTAAGACAGACCTTCTGAAGAAATACAACAAACTATCCATATTTGCAGTACTGAAGACCACCAAACAAAGAACCACAGCTCCAACTGGCAGGTTGTTCTTCTATAAATGGTCCAAAAGTCACTCTCAGCAGTGAGATAAAAATTTAAAAAGAAAAACAAAGAGCCTGCCTGGGTTGAGAAGGAACCATAACAGAAAAGCTTCTTGGAGGTCCCTAGCAGATCTTAACTCGGGAATCTCCCAGAAGAAAATCAGTCAACCATCAGACCTTCAGACAACTGAGAAAGAGTCTCAAGTATAAAGAGTTGGATCACTTGATTCACACCCACTGGATATAAAAATGGATCGCACTCGATTAAGACCAAGCTGCATAAGTTAACACTTCGAGTGTAAAGGAAAAGCCAAAAAAACCTCATCATGAAAACAACTCTGAAGGGGTTCATTTCCATCCATTTACCAGACAACAGACTATCTCTGCACAACGTGGACATGCCTGTCAGACATTCATGTAGATGATGAGTAGCAGTATGACTCAATACGTGAACAAAGTCCAGAAGGAAAATGGAAGTAACACATGAGGAGTCAAGCACCAGCTGCTGATTAAAATAACATTCACTAAAGAGTGTAACAGGAATCTGTGCACTGGCTGGAATGACTACAACTTTATGAATCATACTTGGATATTAAAATGTTTGGAACTTTGCAACACGAGTTGTATCAGCACAATGAAATACTACATCCACACAGCAACAGTCACTCTATCCTGTTGTCCTGCACAGGTCTGACCCTCTTAAGCCAGATATTGATAAAGAGTGGCAAGGGATACTAGTTCTTAGGAGGAACAGTCATTAGCACTGTCTCTACATGGATAATATCAGGCTCTAGACCAATATCTGACTGACACACTCATCCACCTCATCAGGACAGTGTTTCAGAAATCTTGTGGTTTGTTGCGATAGAGTTTTTGCAAAACTGAGTCATACTTCGAATTTGTTTTTTAAAGGCAGGAGAGGCTTTCTGCTGGCAGTCCTTTGAAACAAACCTCAATTGTTCTTTTTTTTTTCAAACTGTGTTTTCATAGACTAAGATTGCTCTGGAGGTCTGTAGTGTAGCTCCTGAGCATTTTTTCACTCCTGGGAAGACTGGCAGTTGACTTGTTTAGACTACACCAAATAAATGGCTCAAGTTAGGAAAATATACTCGGTCAGTTCTTACTCATCTTGATGCATCGCAGTTTACTGTAACCTCACACTGTGACCTCAAAACAGCGTACAGACACACTGACACGACAACGTTTAGACACTGTGACATATTTTGGACACGTAAACCAAAGTCCCTATTACATGTTTTCTGGGGAGACAGGGCTGAGCATGCTGAACACTGCACATAAAAGAAAAGTTGCTTGTCTTTAGCATTTTTCTTGAGCTCTTCCTCTGAAATAAAATAGGCCAATGTCCAAATTAAGGTCCTATTTTAGCTCTGCCAGTCAAATGATCTTTAAGAGACAAATTACATTCTGTATCATCTACTCTTAATGGGATGAGCTCCATGCGATGCCCTCAGGCTACTATTCATTAATTAATTACTGATCTCATCATATAACTGGATTAAAATGACAACTTATGGAGAAACAGGCTGTCTAAAATATGAGAACTGATTTAATTTATTACCCAAGTTAGACTGAATTCACATATTTGATGTATTTAAATTAATGTTAAATCACATTGTATTAAAATTAGAAAAACACATGTATATAATATAAATGTATATAATGTAAATCCTACATATCCAGTACTTGGGGATGTTAAGTTGAGGCAACAATACAGCGTTCGTCTGTCAGTGGACCTGGATTATTATTTTGTACAAATGTTAATTGTTTGCAAAATGTCTGCTGATTTGTATGTCCAGACTCTACCAGACAATGTTAACGTGTCTGTGTTTTTTTAAAACCCTAAACAGAGGGAGAGGGCAATAATATCTGTTGCTGTAATCTTTCAAAAGAGTTTATTTTATTTTTTATAAGCTGGTAGTGAAATAAGTCACATGTGGCCTCAAACAAAGCGACCAAATACCTCAGCCTGCAATATAAAGTCTTTTGTTTCCACTAGTGCCAGTGGTTCTGTTATGGGTCCGTCTGTGCTTTGATACATAAATAATGACTGTTTATTGGGGGATTATTGCCTTTGATCAGCTAATGCAACCCTGAAGCTTTGAAGCAAACTTGAAGTGTTTTGATTCCTGACACTTCAGGCCAGTGCTGGGTGCTGCAGGTTGGATGCTCAAATATACCCCTCCACCCTGACGGGGAGGCTGCCTTTCATTTCTTTTACACATTGTGATAATTCTGACTCATTCACTGCATCACGTGGCAGCACAGTGGCGAGGCTGGAGACTGCTGAGACCCGTTCAGGTAAAAAGTCAGCATCAGTCTGCACCAATATCAGTAATGGCAGTAATGCCACACTTTTACTGTTTGTCAATTACCAAAGAAGTAAGAGAAGAAGTAAGAGAAGAAGAAAAACTAGAACAAGAGCAACACTGAAGCATTTGAGGTGGTGGATCTGAATGAGAAAAGAAGATTTGAACTCAAATGGGACATCGAGAGGGCTGAACACCATCATCTCCTGCCTGTGTAATATGTCATGTGTTTTAGCTCTTCTGGGATTTCATCAGGGTATTTACCTAATTTTAACACCTGATGAGAACCAGATGATTTTTCGTTCTGTCCTGATATGAAAAGCCTCAAAAGCACAAGAAGATTTTTTTTCGCACGAATGTTTGTGGGTTTGTTCAATTTCCCAAAAGGTAAACTTTTAAATAAACAAAATAAACATATTTTGTTGATCTTATTAAATAGAAAACATTTGCTCTTAACAAAACTTCCCTTGCAAAATGAATGTTCAAAAAAGCCAAGTCAACTTAAATGTACTAAAAAGTTGGTCTAATTTGTTCAGTATGAAATATTAGTCAAGGCCACATCGCAGATGAAATGTAGAGCTTTACCCTGACTTTGAGGTGAATGACGACAACTGCATAGACTAGTTCAGCAGCATCTTTTCTCTTTTCAGCATCGTCACTTTATGAACAAGTCTTGCAAAAGAGTTCAGACTCACTGCGTAAATGTGCCTGCTTGGAAAACTGGGACTCTCCAGGGACTTCTGTGGTTCAGCCTCGGTCCAAAGAACATACTGTTCATCATCATGCAAATTGCTCACCGTGCATTTTCATCTAGGCCAAGATGTTCCCAAGGCAAAACAAAGACTGTGATTTTTTTCTCTCTCCTTTTTTGTAAAAGTCATGAGATGGGAGATTTAGTTACAGCATGCATCTTTAATGGGTAATTGTACCTGCTGAGCACACTGGTGAGTCTCACAAAGCAAAAATAATAACTTCTCAGTGGTTATATTCAGTTTAGATTTAACAAACACGGCTGTAAGCCATAAATAAAAGCCAGGAATGTAAGTTTAGGCACATGTTTTAATCAGTTTGCTTTAGTTTACATGTTTAACAATGACAAGACAGATGTGCTGCCTTGACAGACTGATCATGAACGCTGTGCCAAAATAAAAAAAATCATGCCAGATGGGTGCTGTCCTTCCGTCTTCACCCTTTGCATAAATGATGATGTGTTTATTGGGTTAGTAAAAGCAGCTCCTATGGCAACTATGAGCCCTGGACCACACAGACTGTTAGCATGCTAACGCGCCTGTCAACGCAGCTACAAAAATGAGACAGAAGTGAGCAGATTCAATGTGACTGGCTGTGAGCTGGATCTAGGACTTCCTTTTGATTTTGAAGCTATTGATTTTTTTTTTTTTTTGCTCTCTTTTAGTAGACTGGGGTTAAAGTAATCATTCTTTTCTTTTTTAAGTAATGATTGCCTCCTCTCCTTCAAATAAGTCAAAATGGTCTTTGCTCTCCCTCACGTGAAAGAGCTGTTGCCTAGGCAACAACACTGGACAAAAAAACACATGGGAGAGGAGGAGGGGTGGGATTTTAAAGTACTTATAGAAAGCTCATTTTGTCCTACAGACCAGTGGACACAACATCCCAGCTCCAAGTCATGTGTGTATTATTTTTCCTTTGCAGGGATCCATTCTTAAACCCAAAACACATCTGGCTATTGCAAAGTTTGCATGGCCGGTGAAATAAAACAAGCCTTTGTAATGTGCAGCATCTGTTTACTTGTTTCATATTGTTAATACATGAGTCATAAGTAAATGTAGCTGCAGCAATGTTTCTGTCAAACACACAGTCCTTCACTGTTTTCATAATCTACCTTGATAAACACAGAAGTGAATAACTATATATAATTTTACACTGAGAAGCATCTTATTCATTAAGTAATATCTTGCTGAATCCTCACCAGGTTTCTGGGACATGACTGATGCTTTTCAGCAGTCTAAAGGGTGAGTTATCTGTTAAGGTACTAGCTTAGTTGTACAGTTAATTGTATATATTGTTGTCTACTTCCTTTCCTTCCTAATTATAAAACACAGGCAAAGGTTTGTAAATGTGTTATCCAGAGGCACACTTTAATTCAAAGTCTTGATTAATTTAAGAACTTCTTTGAGTAGTGGTCAAAAGTCAAAAATGTCTTATAAAATACCTACTTTTTCTTAAAAACTTTGCCACAATTTAAAGAAAATACAGTACATATGTACAGCGTATCTGAGATGCAAGAGAATAGGAAAAAAGACTGCACACGTTGATCATCTAAGGTTGGTTAAAAAAAGCAAAAAATACACAAGCTAACCTCACTGAAATGGGCAGGACTTCTTTAATATCTTGCTAAGTGGCGGCAGCATGTTATCTGGTAATCCTGCTGGCACTGTTAGAATAATTACCATCTTTGTCGAGTTAGATGCAGCCATTCTTAGATTGTGTTGGACACGTGGACTCGCTGACTCCCCACAGGAAGAAAGGGTTACAGAGAATGACAAATGTAAGAGGTTTAACCTGTGTTTGCCTTCTTTTTCAGGCCTCTAGTGATGCAGCCTTTACTTTTAGCTTGTTTTAGCATTGGGTTAGGCAAATAACTGCATAGTTAGGTTTTGTTTAACAATAGCTCATCTGGGTTAGAAAAATATCTGCCTTCACAAGAAAGATAATTAAACTAGAGAAATTACAGAGCTTTATGTATTTTTTTTAATAATTCACAGCTGATGTAAGTAATTTCAGCGCCTACAGAAAAGCAAAATTATATATTCTACTTATCTGTTTTCCTCTGCATATCAATGGCAGAGATAAACACGACTGCTACTATTGAAGGTTTGTGATCCATTTTGTTTTAATGTGAAAAGAAAAAGCTTGTAGACCATCCAGCTTGCACAGTCCTAGAAATAATAATAAATTCAGAGTTTTAACATGGACCTAAAGTTGATGCAAGACTCAGAAAAGTAGGAGCTCAGTGTCCCTATAACCTTTCTGGCGCCAGTTATGTTGACTTGTTCAGAATATTTCCAGTCAAGGTAAAATGATTGGAATAGAAATAGTTTGGAAATGTAATATTTCTTGTGGTGTGCCACAGGGAAACAGTAAAAATGGGGACATGTATGAATGGAAGAGGTGTGGGCTGAGGAGATGCAATAAAACAGTGCTGTGTTGAAACTGTCCACTTTTTTACTCATTCGCCTACTATGGACCATAGAGTGCAATGAAGACGGCTGTTAATGTGTGTCAGACACTATTTGGATCGTAATTGTTATTTTTCAGACAACATTTGTGTTGTAATTTTGGAGTGGATATTCAGTTGTGTGTAACACAGGCAAATGCCAGCAGGGTACACTAAAAAAATAAAAAACAACTTCATATCATTTCAACTGGTAACAAGCAGATTCATTAAACTCAACCAAAAACTTGAAAAATTATGTTGGCATGAACTTAATTTTTTGCTTGTGACCAAATATCTCTTTTTTAAATTGTAGATACAAAATCTAGATAGAGAATATGTAGAAGACTCCCAAAAGCCTGACATAAATCTTAATTTTAAAAAGTGTTTATACGCTTGAGTAACTATTTGATTGTACTGTACTCAAGCATGGACTGCAGATGTAATTAAAGAGTAGTCTTCAATACACGAAAAATCATGTAATATTACTAACAAAAAGTGATAACGTATCTCAAAGCAAATTTTAGAGCCACAGTCGCCCGGTGTTGTAATTCACATGAAAATAGTCCAAAAGTAAGCGTTCTTACTGTCTTGACCACACAACCACGGTTTCAAATATAGTTCCAGTAGATATTTTGCTGATGAGTTCTTAGATGATGCAGTCCAGGTCATGGCCATGGTTAAAACCTCTGAGGAGTTATTGTTCTCTGGGATTCCTAACAGGCTGCAGATGTTAGCATTACTTTACTTCCAAACTTTAAAGCTGTATTATGTCTGTTTTAACTAAAGTTGGGCATAGCTTATGGCACTACTTGTGCACCTGTATCATAAGATGAGTACACAGCGCTCTAAACAGTAAATTAAGAACTTTTAAGCATTACTATTAACTATTAACTAACTATTAAAAACTCATTTGAAGGAGCACTGTAAAATGTCTGACTCCTTAAACAGTGGACCATAAAGCCAACCGGTGAACAATTCAAACATAACTTATTACCCAGACGCCAAGTCAGCAACACAGGCTGAAAGAAAAAAATGTAAATGTAAGATCCAAACGTCAGTAGATCAAACACTCCACAGCCTTAAAGCAATCAGGTGGAAACTGTCTCAGGACTTCCTAATGTTCTGTGGTATTGATCTGTAATCTAAAACTCACGCTCTAAGTGCTGCATATACACTTCAGAGACTCCCCACATGTTTGTGCCATGTGTTTTCAAGTTCCCACACATGCAGAACGTGTTTTCTCAATCACACTGAGTGGTGGGTTAAGCTTTTACCACTAAGCTTTGATCCAGCTCTGGGATTCCAGATCACTTTCTACTTGACATACTTCTTATATCTGCTATTCTTATGCTGCTCAGAAATTAAACTATACTCTCCTGTGGCCACCATAAATGGTGCCCTTTTAAATATAGTCTTAACTTTTTATAAGGGAAATCTGAATTCATTAAGTTCAAAAGAAAACTGATCTATCGATGCTGTCAGTCATGTATGACTGATAATGTAATAAAATTTTATAGTTCCTACTCTGTCATATTATTGCTGGTGGCAGAGATCCAGAGGCCACTACTGACGTACAATTAGACAGAGTTACAACCAAAGAGTCCAGCTAAGTCACGTTTGGAATGTGTCAGACAGAAATATGTGAACTCACTAACATTCGCTAGCAAAATGCAAAAATTTGAAGCAGAATTCTTCCTTTTTGCTCTCTTTACAGATGAAACCTCAATAAAAACATCCTCTGGTCCTCACCAGGCGTTAGAATTAAGTAGATACACACTGAAATGAGCAAAAACACAGAACCTAATACTCATGACATGTTGGGATTACTGATCCAACAAAAACAGATTCTCAAGAAGTAATTTTTGAAAAGATAAAGAGATGACTTCTCATCGGTTCCAAAAAATTTAGCAGAGCAAGAAGCAGCCAGCTAAAAAAAAAAAGTAATGGATTAAACCATTATTAGCAAGTACGAGCACCTCTGAAAAAGCATAATTTTATGCATTTTGCTGGTCTAGAGAATTCAGACGTGTACGGACACAGTGACAAGGAGGAAAGACATCAATTCTGATCTTGGAGAAGCAATCGTTGCACCTGAAGAGGTTCAAGGAAACCATCCAAGACAGGTGCCAACCCTCCTAAGAGCGAATGTCCCAGCATGGGTCTGACAATGCCCAACAAGACTGAAAGAAAAAAAAAGAACTCTATCTCAGGGTCATGGCAGTAATGGCCAAAAGACTGCACAAGTATGACCTGAGTGGGAACGTCACCAGGCAAAAAGAGAGAGCACAGCAGCACAGCTCAGGTTTGTAAATTTGCATCATAGCAAACCACAAGACAAGAAAGGAGTAACGTCCTTTTGGAGAAATGGACATAAGTGAAGATGTTTGGCCATAATGCACGATGCTGAGCACAGTGGCTCAGCACAAACATGACGTGTTGTCAAGAACTGTGGTAGATGGGGGGTTCTTTGGTCTTCAGGATGTGAACATCGTGTAGTCCTTGAGTTAAACATTAGATATTTACACCTTTGTTTCCCGTTCCTGGTCCTCCAGAGCCACTGTCGTGCAGGTTTTAGGTGTTTTTCCTGCTCCAACATACCTAATGCAAATGAATGAATCATTAACTGATGTGCAGAGCCTGATGACAAGATGATGGTGATCCATTCATTTAAGTCAGGTGTGTTGGAGCAGGGAAACACCCACAACAGGGGTAGGCACTCCTGGTTCTCGAGGGCTGGTGTCATTTACCCAGCCGTGCATAAATGAATGTGCACAAACTCCAATAAACCAAAGCAATGATGTAAAGAGGAGAGAGCAAAATTCCTCCATTTGTAAGAGACTGACGATGTCATACAGAAATTAATTTAAATTGTCGCTGTTTAAAGTGATCCTACAAGGAAATGAATAGAAAGGTCCACACCGTGTCCAGATAAGGACACAGCACTGTTGTTCACCTCTGATTCAATCCAGGTGATTTCATTTTCATATTTTTACATTTCCCAATGACATGTGAAACCTTAGATTAAAAACTTTAGTCCTTTCTTCTTTTGTTTATCTGTTGACTGATGTCAGAATCTATTCACTCCATCATTTACTCACCTCCCCTCCTCTCATCAGACAGTTAAAAAGCTCCTAATTAAAAACCAAAGGCCCATTTTTGATGCTTTTTATTGTCTAAAAGTTTCTGACCATTTTCGACATCTAAACTTAAATACATGTGACTGATGTGTGAGGAGGTCATGCGGGGCGCCTTCTGTCTAGATATGAAAAAGTAATGCTTCTGTACCTTTGTGTCAGGTCTGGTAAATGGGGTCAAACAAGGCCATCGAGGTTAAAGGGTGGAGCACAGACAACACTATGGGTTGCAGGTGGTCACATGAACACACAAATGTCAACAGCATAAAAGGCCACAGGGAACTACATGTCTATTTTTGTTAGTTGTCTTCTTTTGTTGTTAGTCTGCACATAAAGCTTGCTCAACACATGTTACCTGAGGTTAGTCTCTGAGTTACTCCTCTGGTGCAAGTCCTCTTCTTTCTCCACCACATCTTCCTGATGCTGCTTGTCTCTATCTGCAGGGTCCACTAACACTTTACTCTCATCCTGTAATCTCCCTCTCTTTTTACTAGCCCCTCTCCTCCTCTCTCTCCCCTCTTCCTCCTCTCTCACCTCTCCTAGCTGCTCATCCCCCTCCCAGGTTTGGCTGAAGACGGAGACAGAAGCAAAGACAGCAGCACATGCAAAGCAGAAAGAAAACCAAACAAAGCATGAACACTGTCAACAACAAGAGAAAAAAAAATACAAATAGAGAGAGAGAGAGAGAGAGAGCGCAGCCAAAAAAGAAGAATTATCTAAAAATAAGAGCAAACAAGACGGAGACTTACAGCAAAGCATCATGCAGAGGAATTGGTTTGCACTTTCACTTGAGATAAGACAGATGAAATGATTTCATTGTTTCAGTGTGTTTATGGACAAACATCCCCACAGCCCGAATAAACAGAGTTCAACCATTTGGTTCCAGATTCTCTAAGACAGAGCCAAACCTGAACTCATCTTGGAGAGAAAATGACACCCAGTGCTACACAGTGCATTTTCCTCTTCCGTCTCAACCAGGTGCAAACAATTTCAGGAGTGAAAACGTCTGGACATGGCGATGTGCAATGAATTCACGGCTGAGGGAGATTTGCCCATTCCTGAAAACAACGCGACAGTGTTCAAAGAGCAACACGCTGGTGTGGGCTTCAGCCTACCGGATCTTGCGATTTCCTTGCGGCCTTTCCGACTGGACAGACATGTAGCTCGTGCTGCTGAACCGAGAGGCACTACTTGTTCTCGATACAGCGGACACGTCGCTTACATCGCTGTCTGATGACTTGGCTGACAAGTTGTCCGAGCCCCGCATATCTCTGCCTGAGCGCTGCAGAGAAGAACATGAGAAAAAAAACCTACATTTGAAAAGTTACTCCGATGGTAATGTCTCATGACATACTGGACGGATTCAATTTATCATGAATCCAACAATCCAATATTTGGAAATACATCTACTTTAAAATTTTATGGTTTGTTTGATAATAAAACTATTCAAATGATGTATAAAGTATGTAATAATTTGCTTCCTGTCTGAAATCAGAAAAGTCAGTGTGAACTCAGGGAGACAGGATTGTTTAAAAGAACAAACACAGAGAAAAGTTGTAAATCTATTAAGGGAGTGAGTTTGTGGAACAAATTAATTCAAGTGTATACTTAACTTCTTCAGAAGACACTGATGTGGTTTGTGACTTTGTCTGTGTTTATTCAGAGTTTAGGACTAAACTCAGCAACAGCAGCAGACCAAAGCACTTTTAATTTTTTTCTTAGTAACTAGGACATTTCCAACAATGTCCTAGAAATAAGGTCTATGTAGTCAGACTCCAGTATTCATATTTTGATCCCATACTGTTGCAGCTATTATCAAACCCCACTCATATAATGTTTAATATATAATGTTTATATAATATAAGTAATGTTTCTAACTTATGTAAGTCTATGTTTATAAAGAATTTAATATTGCTGATGAAAGTGTGAGTGCATTAGTTATACTTATAACACAGCTTTCAATAGTGGCATTAGTACGTCTCCTTAAATAAAGGCTTCAGTTGGTGCCACAGAGTGTCAAAACCATAACAGCTGGTTTACAGGGAAGGACTTAACAAAACCAACATTAAACAGAAGCTTCCTCGGAAGTTGAACTAGTGCGGCAACACTGGCAGGAACCTGCTTCAGAACGATCTTTGAATGTGTTTATAACATCCAGTGTGTATTTTCTGGAGAAATGTTTTTGTAGGAGAGTCTGAGCTGACTGTTACAGCAACTGCGTTGGATTGGACTGCAGCCTAGTTTAATAATAGTAGGAATGCCGTCTGGTCAATGGGACTTCAAGAAAGAATAATGTTCAACAAAGAAGGACATGTCACAAGTTAATCTACTTTTTATAGACTTGTTGAAACACATCGGCTCCTGCAGTAGTTTTCACAGCACTGACTTAAAAGGAAAGCAGACAGGGAGGCTTTTGTCTTGAACATACCGCTCCAACCTGGCTGAACTCTCCAAACATGTTCACCGCCTCTTCCAGAACAGAGTAGTAAACACTTGACTCTGCAAACACTCACCGTCACATTACTTGAAATTATGAGAATTCTTTTGAGATCGCCTCATTATCTATCTAATATGGTTGAGTTATCAAACTGAGTGTGTGTGATATGTGTGCACAGGCCTGTGTGGAGATTATTCAAACATAAATGCACATGTGCAGTGTGATGCTGATATATGCCTGACTTTCACACGTACAGTAAAGCTTCTGTACTGCAGTGCAACCACGCGTACGGGGTACTGTCTGTACCTGTTTTTCACAGTCAGTCGGGAGCATTCAAGCATACATCCAGCAAATGTGGACAGGTTTTTACCTTGTGGTAGTCCTGCTCAAGTCTGGAGTCAGAGCCGGCCCCCTGCTTGTACTTGTTCATCTTTAGTTTCATTTGTTTGGTCCTCTCCTCCATGTCCATACCTGTACAAGGAGACAGATCCTGGTCAGACGGGAACTGGCATCGAGAGGAAAAGCTGCTGGACGGTTTCGGTGAAAGACAAACGTCTGCCGAGGCATGAGCCATGACAAAGACAGATCTGAATGGAAAAAGCTGGATGGCTGGCACGTTAACAAAGAAAAACACACACACTGGTAAACTGCATAACATATATGGCTTTCTTATTTTTTGGTGATGTATGTACAAATAAGAGGCTCAATTAACTTGACCAAAATGTTACTTTTTACTAGAGATGCACCAACAAATGCAGAAGGTCTGCGGTTTACAATACTGACAAATACTTCTTCTTCCATCAGCAAGCACATCACAAAGTCATTAAGAAACATGATGAGGAGGTTTTTCACCGAGTACAGAACAGCAAAGAGAGCAAATCGTACGACCTGTAAGGTACATATAACTCCCAGATGACAACTGAAACATTTATGACAACACGTTTCACCCTGCACCTAAAACAACATCCCCCTGCTGAACATGCTCACGGTTATGAAGCTAACACAGGTTTAAAAAACAAAAGCACAGAGCCTGCAGCCTCTGCTGTCTTTCACGGTTGATTACATTCATGATATGCAACACTTCTATAAAAGAAAACCAGAACTGGTCAAAATCAGCGTCAGCGCGTAAGACCTTCGAAAACATCAGAAACAGCAAAGAAAAATTTCATTGGTGCATCTCCACTTTCCAGTATTCATTTTTTTAATAACTTAGCTTACTGATTCCTGATCCAATCAGTCTTGAATGTTTTGAGCCAAATTACCAAAGTATTGCAACTGCACTCGCTTTTACCATATGTTTTTTTTTCCGTACGATTCTAGACAAATGCCATTACTCCAACAACAAGGTCCTTCCTAAATGACAGGACTAGTCTGACAAAACACAGCTCTGAGCTCAAGCAAAAAGCTCTTTTTGAACCACTGTAAAATCCTTCCTTGATTCTTCTTTCCATCTTAAAAATTCAGCTCCTCAGTTCAATTGAAGCCCAGATTGATAAGACCACAGGCCGTGCTTACACTAGAAACATGAACCTATAGTCAGAAGACAAGTCGAAGCTGTTCCAGTATTTCCACTAAATACTGTGAGGACTGTCTACATTTTCCAGTACATCAAAATAAAATCCTCACAATACACCAATGTCACTCAGCTGACACGTCCGGACCATCTAAATGACTTTTTCACTGCCATAACATTTCTAAGTATAGACCAAGTTATGACTTTGTTGCTTCTCTGACAGTTTGACTTCGTCATTTGCTCTTTGTTTCTACTTTTGTGTCACGCGATGGCAATGATAAAGCGGAGGTGAAAGCACATGAAGAGATGCCATGCACAAAGACATTGAGCCTGTGCTTTAACAAAAACACACACAGACACAGACGAGCAATACAAGCTAGAGCAAATGACCAAAAGCACAGCTGGCATCAGCGCTTCTTATTAGAATGAAACTCTTTCCTTCCTATACAGTAACATCTTACAATCCTCCCAAAAAATGCTATTTCTTTAGTTTTCCCTCAGTTGTCGGATGACATCATCATAAACTACTTCCTACTTCCTAATATACGTTAAACCTTTGAGCTACTCTAATTAAGCTTCTTTCTCTTTCAAACTGCATTCAGAACTGATTACAATCTTTTTGCTACAACGGTTTGTCTTGGCACCTGTTTGAAACCAAACTATTTTTGTGGCGCCAGTGGCCTTTATTTTGAAAGTGGCTAGACAGGAAATGGGTAAATAGAAGTTGGAAGACACAGTAAAGAGTGACAGGCTGGGGTTCGAACCTCCCTGTGAGGTGTGCCTGCTCAACCCACGGAACTATCCGGGGCTCCAGGAATCAAACGGTTTTATGAAGTTGAAGTTGCAACTTTAAGCTTTACTGAGATTAGAAGGTATTTACAGTCACATCAGGGGAATAGTGCAGAACTCTAACATGATAACATCAAAGAAACTTTTCAAGTAGCTAAATTATCCTAATTTCTATCCATTTTATGATTTCATTTGCACCTAGATTAGTTTAGCAAAGTTCAAAAAAGAAAAAAGAAAAAAAAAACAATTAAAAGACAAGACGTTCCCGGAAAACTAGGAGATTCTGCAAGAGACGGAGCTAAATTAAATTTAGCCATACCTAAAGATTTTTAAATGTCTCTTGACCTTGTCAAGATGTCAGTGACCTTATGTAGAAAATTCCACTCTTATGTAAAACAAAATTGCCAATCTTGGAAAGTTATTGGAAAGTAGGGTCCACGAGAGTCTGCAAGTCCTGTTTCTGGTTCTGTTATAACAAATGTGGACATCTATTGCACTTCTGGTCACATGTTACATGATAATTCATCAAGCAATATATTATATCATGTTTTTTGTGGAATTAGTCTGTTTGCATAACAGGGAAGGCTTTGCTGAATTCTGACTGGCAACATCACATTGACTGCAAAGCTTCAAAAAGATTTCCATAAATATGCAGCAACTGTATTTAGAAAAATAACAGCTTTTCTTTCTTATAGTCACTGGAAATCTATGAGGCAGAGCAAAACAATGCAACACATTATTTTATATATGGTATTTCTTAACCAAATTACAAAATGTACCTTAAAATGAACATTATTTAATGACTCCAAATGGTGTTCAAAGCCACTTTGGACATTAAGTACTTGACCAATTAAAGTCATAAAATCAATTTTGTAATACAGAACTAAAGTGTGATCACAGAAAAATCAAGAAAAGGTGTATACTAACAATGTCATGTTTTTTTTGTTTTTGTTTTTTTTTGTTAGTGACACAATCTCATGTCAACACCTGGCGCACAGAAACTACAGAGAAAGCATAATCATGCACCAGTGAACTCACACAGTCTGTGCAGCAAAATAAAGACGTAATCAGGAAGGAGAAGCTGGAAGCTTCATCTGAAGAGCAAGTAACAGCACAAAAGCATGGAGGCAAGCAAACTGGGAAAGGAAAAGAAGGTGGAGATGAGGGGAGGCAAGTGGGGGAGGAAGTAGAAGAAGAGAGGAGGCCGAGTAAGAAGAGGAAGAAGGTGTAGAAGAAGAAGAAGGGACAGACCTGAGTTCGTCCAACTTGGTAAGTCCGTGTCTTCTGGGTTCACATCACACAATGGACAGACACAGACAGAGGAAAGGAACATGGACGTGAGAGGATGCACAAAGGGAAGGGTGGAGCGCGAAGGAGAAAGAGACGGGAGGACGGTGACACCGCCGCCACCGAATATGTCACGTTTGGAGGGTTAGAATGAATAGGAGGTGGATGGGAGGCCAGGAATGAGGGTGTGAGGGGGTGGGATCGGGACACAACACGACAACAATACGACAACAATGACAAAATAACAACAACAGCACAGAACACATCAACGTAGTCACAGAGCACAGCAAGAACACAAACTCCATGATGAGCAAGTGAGAGGTTAAAACGGAGTAAGAGGGCGTGAGGCCGGGACAGGCTGAGGTAGAAGCAAAGAGTTTAGTTATCAGAAACTGGAGAGAGAGGAAAGCTGGAAAGGTGAGGTTCTGTGCTTGAAAGGAGAAGAGCTGAAACAGTAAAGAGATGTTAATGCACAGAACCAGATAGAAACTCGAGACCTGGCTGGAGGCAGGCGAGGAGACGGGGAGGGAGGAAAGAGGGTAAAGGGGATAAGTGGATGTCACTTCTGCATGGGGAAAATTTGTGGAGACAGCCTGGAGAAAGAATGTGAAAAGAAGGGTAAAAAAGAAAAAGAAAATCTAAAAGCACAGAGCAGTGAGTACACAAAAGAGAGAGCCAACTGTCTCAACTGGTTCACTAGGGAAAGGGAATTTGACAGTTGCTGAGGAGAATAGCGGAGATCAAGAGTGTGTGCACTGAAAAACACACAACCACAGACAAACACACACAGGAACCAACATCGGTACGTCTCAGAGATAAATATGCACAAAAATGATTGAATTTCCACTGTCAGGCAACTCTGTTCATATTATATTCACAAACATATTTTCCTTTCCAGCATATCCTTTGAAACCCTTTTTTTTGGAGTCTGCTAATAATCCAGGATGTTCTGATTCCTTAACTCCACAAACGAACTGAGCTTCTATTTCACTCCGATCAATCAAGGCAGTCACTCACGGACCTCAGCGTCTACAGCTCCCTCGCTCAGAGTCGTGCTCGTCCACTTTCCTGCGTATTCTCTTCTTCAGCCGTCTCGTCTAATGTCGCTCCTGCGCTCTGAACATGACAAGCCGGCGGTAACAGCCGGGAGAGCATTCGCACGAGCCTTCGTTTTCATTTCACCCATACACAATTTGCATTTGACTCAATTAGTACTCAATTAAGGTGACTAATGAAGTGCCACATGAATGAAAAGACAACGGGAGACATCTGAATCGCTGGCTTTCATCTCTCTGTGACAGCTAGCATCGTCTCATTACGAGGCCAAATGATGTTCAAGCGATCAAGCGATTTTCTGTTCGTTACCTCAGCTGCATCATCGGGATAAGAAAGTAACATTTCAGGGTGGGGCTGAAACAGAGCCAAACAAGAAATTCAGTTTCAGCAACTGCAAAATGATAAGAGGGGGGAAAAAAAACAAAAATCACTGATTCATTGACTATAACTCTATAGGCCAAATGTTCATTTTCCGCTGGAGAAGTACTGCATTTGCACACAACAGTGAACACGAGCATGGATGACGCTCACTTTATGGAAAATGGATGTGATCAAATAAAAGTATAGATTAAACTGCAAAAACATCAAATTGTGGAAAAGTCTGAAACTTTTAAGTTTGATTTGTAAATGTATACCAAACCGCTGGCCAAACCCACAAAACGTTTCCATTTATCCAACAGCAAATGACAACAACACTTTCTCCAGTGGAGGGTTGTGGTGGGCTGACTGAGGTCCACCCCAGCAGGTGACCAGCCTGTCACAAGGCTGACAAAGACACAGATGAGCATGCACACTCACATCCACGCTGTTAAGAGCCACAGTTTTATTCCTTTGGACAGAGGGAAACAACTGGAGCACCTGGAGGATCCAAACATGACGATAGAAAGACGACAAGGCCACGGCCAAACAGAAGCAGATAGATGAAGAGAATGAAAAAGGGTTTCTTGAACACTAGCAGCGGTTTTGTTGGTGGTGTGCTGGTTGCTCATTATGGATCAGACTAAATGACCAGTGAGGGGGCCAGTTAAAATGTCCTCTCCTATCTGGCAGACAGTTTTCACAGCAGACAAGCTAGGAAGTGCAAGGTCCTGCTGTTGTGTATGGGAGTTGGTTATGAAGACTTAAACCGATGCTAAGCTGTTGTTCATTTGCGCGTTTAATGCAACAAGTCAGAATGTCTTCTGTGAAGGCGTTTTCTGTTACAGCTGAGGGGTCTTTGACCCCCTGTGAGACAGTTTCCAGTGTGAAGCCTGATGCTGGAAAAAAAAAGAGGGAGGCTCATCCACCGGTGCAAAAGAAACAAAGATAAACGCAGAAACAGGAACGCATTAGGAGAAAAACAAGATGGCAGAGGAGAGGAGGAGTGTCAAACGATATTCTTGGAAATATAATGCATTTAAGTAATAATAGAATGTTTGGAAATAACTGTAAGTGCTGGGACAAAAAACACGCTTGCACAGCTGGTATGACTTATCAACACACAATGTAAACTCCTAAAACATACATCTTAACCCTGCTGTGATGAACTATGAACAAAATCCTTTCATTAACAGAAGTATTTCAGAAAAAAGGTTTCACCCAAATGCTGGTATAAAACAACATAAGCATTAGATGACCAAAACATTAACTGTAAAGCATCATATGTGAGATAGCAAGAAAAGGAGAAGGTAACTGCAAAACTGTTCCCATGTGGAAGTACCTCCACATCACATTTTGTAAATATAAATATAAACCTAGAATGCTTCTTGTGAGCACAAATCAAAGTTTGCTCCCTTCGTGGCAAAGAAAACTTTACTAGTTCAGTATTCCAGTGTGAGAGGAAATGTTATGAGATGCTCAAATAACATGAAAAATCACTGGACTTCTAAAATCCTCATCATGAAAAGCAAATCTGTGTTCAGACGTGTGAAGCTATCTGGCAGATTTGTTTAGTAGAAACCAAACCACACAAGCGTCTCAGCGTATGACCCACGTCGTTCCACCTTTAATGCATATTCATAGATGATCAATTATGGTGGTTGCTCTATCTGACAAACACCGAATAATGCTCATAAAATCAGTAGTTACAGAAACTCTACTGTTTTTATTTGTCTGGATTTGTTTAATATAATATGTCATGATGCTTTTGTGGTAAAGTAAATCAGGTATAAGCAAAATTATAGACTGCATTCTGCAGAGAAACCAGATCAGCATTACAAGTAAACATAAATGAGGCTTCGTTTACTGGCAGGTAAAGGTGTGTTTCCATAGAAACAC
Organism: Zenarchopterus dispar; assembly: GCA_028564865.1. NCBI lineage: Eukaryota > Metazoa > Chordata > Actinopteri > Beloniformes > Zenarchopteridae > Zenarchopterus > Zenarchopterus dispar. The sequence continues at coordinate 3,017,500 of JAOWBL010000008.1, read as the reverse complement.
ACTCAGCTCCAAGGAGCACTGCAAAACCACATCAAGCAAGTGAAGAACAGGAAGATGCCATCCAGCGGCTGACCAGAGAAACCACAAGCTCCTTACAGGTTTGTATATTTCTTTTTGAATATTTCAGAGTTTCTTTTTTTTTTTCATTTATATCCACCTTCTGCAGCAGATTGTCCAGGTCAGACTTTGGAGAGGCCATCAAGCTGATAAACAGTCCACACACACTGCTGAGGAGCACACTTCAAACACCCCTTTGTTTGTTAAAAGTGCACACTTTTACATGAGTACATGAACAATAAACAACCACGTCACAGACACGACTCTGAGGTGAGGTAAGGTGAGGTATTTCGAAAGCTAAGACCTTTATACTTTCATTTTTTTCTTTACTTTTCATTATCTTGGAAGAAGACAAATCTGAGAAGTTGTGTTTAATTGAAAGTGGCCTCCTTCCCTTTTAAACGTATTCCCCCTCTGCCTTGCCAAAGACAATCTAATATTAGCCTGTTATCTAATAAAGGCAAGGTTTAATGCAATAAGAGTATACAAAGAAGTGCTGTAAAGGCACATATATCAGCAGTGCGCTGCACATTGTGTTGCTCTGAGTGGTTGCAGGTCAATCCAAGTGTATATTGGATGTCAAAAATGTAGCCGTCCGTTTGTCGGGCTACATTTACAGGAATTCTTGATGTCTCTTTCAGGAGAGGCATCTAAAGAGCTAATTTCACTGACTGTTTGAAGTTAATCGGGCAAGATCCATTATTAGCAGCTGAAGAAAACATGTTTCTTGGTTAACAAATGTACACTTGCTTTTTTCGGTTATTAGAGGCAAAGGAAGGGAATTTTTTTAGGCTTCAGCAATGATGTAATACACTTTGATCAGAGGACATATACTGCTAAACTGAATTTGCTAGTATAGATTGTGGTAGAAAGTTAAAATAATCCAAGTTTTTAAGTGACAGCATGAGTTTAATGCATCCTCCTTAAGAAGCCTGCATGAGGCCTTTCAGACACTACATGTTTGGGTTCGAAAAAAATATTGTCTATAATAAAGTAGATGAAGGAAACTGCACACTATGACTAAGTTTGAAGAGTTGTAGCTGTAGCACCTACATGACAACACAAACTTTTATCAGTAGTTTTTTCTGTGCATTTGATCCATTTTGATGTGACTTTAACAGCAAAATGACACACTGGTGACCTGGCTGCTCTTTTCTGCTGATTCTGACCGCACTCCTCAGGTCAAGACAAGTGAGTTGATTACTGGTCATGGACTCATATTTCTGAAAGTTCATCAAAGGGAAGGATGCAGGAATCCACCAGCAAACCAACCAACCTGTGTCCGTGAGGGAGGGCTGTGACTGTGAGCCCCCATCAGAAAGAGAGCCATTCAGCCCTCGTTGCTGGTCCTCCCATGTCACCTCTACAGTAAAACACACACACGCACACACACTTACGTATATGCATTCACTGCTTCGTATGCTCGAAGACTGTTAACAAACTGTTGTTTTTAAGAGTACTTTTCGTTAGATCTAACACAAATTGCGCAGCCAAACCAATTTACTGTTATTTTCCATCTTTTTCCATTTCTATCTCATGATAATTTTGATTAAAATCAATGTTTGAACTGTGTTTTGTACTGGTGATTATAAAATACAAATACAAAGTAGAGCAGGAAAATCGAGGGCAGCTCCTCATCAAAGACAATGAACTTTGCGCCATCTGCTGGCCGACAGAGGTAACAGTCTCTGTGTCAAACACAAGAGCTAGTCCGTTATGATGCAACTGCAGCGCTGTACAGTGGCAAGGGATCACCAAACACTGCCCCTTTTTGCCTTTTAGTATTTGTTTATGTTCGACATTGTTCCTATTTCACTAGAGTTGACAGAATTTTGCAGTGAGCTGCTCTGAAAAAAAAATAGACATAAGCACAAAAGAGACTGCAGGTCTTAAGGGAGTACTTGAATTGACGTGTGCATGTGTTCAATAATCCATGTCTAATTGAAATGATTGGCAATTTCACAATGAAAATGGAGAGCTCTGTCTTTGTGAGGTGGAGCTGGCCAGAATTAATTAGTATTAAAGGAGAGGGCAGATTAGTGTTGAGGCCTTATAGGAGGAAAAGACGGAGCAGCAGAAATCCCAACGACAGCACTCGGTACTTATTAACATCAGTTACAACCACATACAGGTTTCTGCTTTGATCAGTCCAAATTAACTGAATAAGAAAGAACTTCACTCAGTCTCATAAAGGAAATGTGGGAAAAACTAAGATTGAAGTTATATAGCTTATACAAGCAAATACAATTCAAATAAGTCAGAGAAGCATCAAGAAGCACAGCTGCTGGTAGACGTCCCAGCAGAACCGTGGAAGCAAACACAGCAAACCCACAGCATCACTCCGTTTATAGGACTTGCCTTTCCGTCCATTGACTGGTGGACCCTGGGGTTTCTCCTCACTGTCTGCTGTTAGTATAGAGAGACAGACACTCATGAAATGATGAGGCTCTGAAACCTTCAATGACATGCCATATTTTTGGCAGACAAAGATCTAATGCTGGTTATTGCTCTGCATGTAAAACCTTTAAAAGAAATGCGACATGTCAACCTCATGTAACATTTCTCAGTGTAATAAAGGTACAACAACAGACGTCTTGAAGAAGTCCTGTCCACTACATTATCAATCTGGAAGCACCGATAACACACAGTTTAAACACACAATGCTGCTCTTTGGGGACTAAATAACCAACGGTTCAACACACAGCAAAGGACAGAAGCATGCCACATAAACAGATGGGACAGTCGGAAGTAAAAACTGTGGGGAACTCCACTTCCTGCCAACAGTCCCTACGTTCATTCAAGCTTGTGATTGAATGTACCGAACATCAGAACATACTCTCTGTTACTGTCCAAAACCCAGGCCTTGTGCATTTATTTCTATCATAAATCACAGCACACACATTTTTTTCTTTTGTTGAATGGAGGAATAACTGCTCCAGAGCGAGTTGGAAGACCAGTTCCGCAAAAGTAAACACACCTGGTTGACCAGCGTGAGCTTCCGGTGCCTCGCACTCCTCTCCTGTTCTCTCTTAGTGGTAATCAGACAGCAAAATAATAAAACAAAACAATTAGTTTTTCGCAAGTGAGGTGTTACCGAGAGGCTGAGACAGAGCAGACAGAAGGCGTTTCATTTTCCAGCTGTAATCAGCATGAGGCAATAATGTAGATCCAGCTCAATCCGAGCTGCATGCAGGCTGCCAACTTTCACACATATATGAATGCATAAACCGGGTAAGTCTGTCCGATCGACAACCCACCACATCACACCACACCACCCACTAATGTGCTGCCTTTTCAGCAAAAGAAAGAAAGAATAGTGGCAAAGTGGTGGCACCAACGTCCAGACAGAAAGCTTCGAAGTGTTAGAAAAATGGCCCACATTCAGAAGAGGAGGGTGGGACTGAGAGACAGAGCGAAGGAGAAGGTGGGAAAGATGAAGAGAGAACGGATGATTTGTTGATGGTTGGATAAAAGACGGGGAGGGACAGCCCTTTTGTACTTCTGGATAATGGTGGAACCGTGCAGATGTTTTCACTAATTCTCGCACCATCTCTCTGTAGCTCCACAGTCTCAGTCCCGTCCCAGCGTAAAACCAGAGCAGTCCGAAGACACAAGTAAAACAATCACTGAACTCATCACAGCGTCTGTTGGAGTGCAGGTCACAAACTGACACAACACATGACATTTCCCAAAGGAGTGCTGAGGAACAATTAACTCAAATTTCACTCTGGAATTGTGGAGAAGTTCAAATATTTAAACCTCAGAGACCAGTCAAAGTCTGTTTGAAGCAGAATCATCCAGAAAATATTTCATTACGGTATTTAAGTGAAGTATCTCAGCAGTCCAGGTAGTTGATAAATCAATCATTTTCAGACGAGAACTAACAACACTGGAGGTAAAATGAAACACAAAGACAGTGAGGATAAGTCTGAACACAACAAAGGGACATCTGATCAGATGACAGAACATCTCAACAGAACATTAAACACATCTGCAACAAGGGGGCAGGGTGCAAGTTTTAGTCTCCACTGAACCGAGCCAGCCGCCGTTGCAGACGGGGTTTTAGTCTTCAGAGTCAGGCGCAGCACAACCGCTGTTTCCTGTTCAAAAGACTAAACCCACACATTCAGCTACAGACCTTCACAAGGCTCTGTTCCTTCGTCTCCATCTTCTGAGGGACAAACGGAAAAGGAACCGAGTGCAGACGTCATGAATGGGAAGAAACTTGTAACACTTGAAGAAAATGACCATACGAGGCGATCTACTGATCGACTCCTTCAGCATGTAATACTCTCTTTTCTCAGAAGCTTAAAAGTCTGCGGCTGCGACAAACCAGCCATGTGACTTGAACAGCTGAACCGTCAAATAAAGCATTCTTTTTAAATACTGACCAGTTCCTCCGTAGACAGCGGCTGAGTAACATGAACAGAAAACTTCCAAGTGACTTACTTCTGTCTTTTCCTGCGGGTGGGAGCTGTGGGAGCTGGCGGCCTCGTCTGCTGGACATCGGCGTACTGGTTGGACTGATCTGAACTGATCCACTACGAGGATGTGCCCTATGTGACAAAAAAGCAGCGGACACTCACATGAGGAGCAACGTAAGACAAGAGGTGATGGTGGATGTGGGGCCAGGCCACGTCGCACCCACATCACATAAGCAAATAAGAGAAACTACTCACACGATCATAAATATCTGTGTAAAATGTTGTGCTCTGTGTTATGAAGGAACCCCAGTCCATAATTGTATGTGATCATATGAAGTTATTTTTTGAAGGCAATTAGCCACACAAAACTATGCAAATGGGAGAAGACTAAAAACTCTATAAAATGTGATCTGTATTGATCTGTAAATCTAAAACCGATGCACACAGCGATGACATTTGGCACATGGCATGGAAGTGGAGGGATACATCAACTGTAAGGAACTGAGCTGTAAAAAACAGATGCCAGGTGTGAATCGCATGTTCAGTCGACTCATCAAGCTGCGGGGAGAAAAGAGTTCAAGGCGGAGACAGTGGACCAGTGCGACCATGCGTTCAGACTGCTCCCAAAGGACTTGAACTCAAAAAATAAAACAAAACATAAAGTAAAACAGAAGGCCATCACAAGATAAACAGGATCAGTTGATGAAATCAAAGCAAAAATGTTGGCCCATCACTGCTATACTCACACAACTGTATGAGCAGTGTGGGGTGCTCCAAATGAAACTGAGTCAGAAAAGCCGTCTAAGCTGTGCCTTTGATGTGAGGAAAACAACATGGCACATCTACTGGCTCTTTTAGGGACCAAACAGAAAACAAAAGAGCAGTTAATGGGGTGAGGTGAGGTGAGGTAAGGTGAGGCAGGTAGCAGGGTGTCAGGAGGGTGAGAGATAGGTGAGTGTTTATTTCTCTTGTTTTGGGGAGGGGGTGTTAATCTGTGAGTTAGTCAGGCACAGGCTGGGTGGGAGCTCATGGGATTCAGTCACTTTGAGTCTCTGAAGGTTTTAGCTGCACAAACATTTAACCGAGGTGGAGCAACTCCGGAGGCTGAAATAACTTTCTGGGTTCATTTAGATTTCAGATTAGTGCTGACACCAAGAGATTTTCACATATTTGGTAGAAAAGAAAAATCAGATGAAGTCGTTACTATAAGAACACAGTAACCATGGCAATGGTGTTTTGTTTTTTTTAAAATAGACATTATGTATAACACTATTTGATTAAAATCAAGAAGTAGTTGGGTAGCCATGCTAACTAATGACGGTAAATACTGAGTTAAAAGAGCTCAATTTCAGCTATAAAGCATTAAGTTCAGGCTTTATTCTAGCAATGCTTCTTGTGGTTCTTGGGGCATCGTTTTGATTTTTTTTTCTTCAAACTAATGTTTAAATTATTTCTCCCTCCGGTGCACCTATATCTCAGGAAAAATGAGTGTACAACTAAAACTTCAGCCTGCTGCTGGGTTGGTTAACCCCTCCGTTCTGGGTCACACCTCGTCATGGCAGGTGAGGGGGGTGCAGACCTCCCAGATGGCAGAGACGGCATCGACCTCATGAGTGAAGAGTCGTGGGGGCGTTCAGTGGAGCGCGAGCGGGACGAGAGGCGCTCTATAGTGGGCCGCTGGTCTGCGGAGCGGGACCTGTTGTGATACTCGTGTCTGTCCATGGCTCCGTGGTTCCTACAGAGGTTGTTGAGAGACAGGTAGGCACTCAGAGACTCCAGCAGGGCAGCGTGGACTGTATGGAGGCCAAAACAATTTAGCTGCGCCCTCAAAGCTCCCAGGTTTGAGGACCAGAGATGGCATTCTGTTGACACTGACATTTGCCACCAAGTCCATATAAATCACATATTTAAACCTTTATTTATTACTCATATATATATTACTTAATGTTATTTGAAGCAGGGATGTAGAAGTGGATGTGTAGTTGACTACTTTGATTAAAGAGTACAACCTTATTCTCTGTTCTTTGTCTGGGCTCAGTCTTACATGGTTTCTTTGCACCATCCTTCCAATTTTGCCAGCAGCAGCTTCACCTGTTATTTTTTAAAGGTGCGCAGCAAAAACAGGGAACCTGGTGGCTTATAAATCGCTGTGGATTGTTATCTGCAACGGAGACCCTCTACTGTGCATGTGTTAGGTAAGTAAAAATGTAAAGAGGATGTATGTCTTTAATTTTCCATTTTGCTTCTTGTATCTATCACTAAATGAGAAAAAGGGCCAGCGGTTATGGATTTGGCACAGCGGCGATGAGGACAAATCCTGCTGATCTGAACAACAAAAGGAAAAAGCAGGTGAGATTTCTCAACTGGGAAATTCACAGTGTGCAAGTATGTAGCTAACCATTGCAGACAGGAAAAGGGGAAAACATACACACATTTCAATCAAAATAAATATTAAAATAGTGTACAAAGTATTCAACCCGGTCTCGAAGACATGAGAAGTGACAAGTGCAGGGAATAAAGCATGCGTGTTGTGTTGTACACACTTTAATGGCTCAAATACAGGACATAGATACTAAATTATGAACTCTGTTATTTCATAATAAAAAATAACATTCAGACTAAAACATAACAGCATTTGCATTTTGTAAAATGCAGAAGGAATGTTTCAGCATGGCACAAATATAGAGGAAATTGCTCCAACAAAGGCTAACAGACACTAAAAGGCTTCAGCTCAATCAAGTAAAACCGTGAAAACCTGCCGTGTGTGTTGCCTTGTGGTATGAAAATTTGTCCAGTAGAGATGTTCTTCTGAACTACCTGAACAAAAGCTTCTCAGCTCCAAACTTCAGGAGTCGTCAACATAATCATTATCGGGTTGTAGAGAGTCAGTCGTTTACATAGATTATGTTTCTCCGATTCCATGTGAGTCTACAGATACAACCAGGGTGTTTTATCAGAGTAACTAGGAGTTTAAACACGAGTCTGAACCCGACTCGGATGTTGACGATGTGCTGTAATTACATCAGTACTGTAACCGTCTGATGGTCTATTCCACAGTTAAATGATGGTTGATTACATCCTGCACAGATTCAATGCGAGACACTCGCATCGAGGGCAGAATAAAATACAAGGGAAAGGATCTCATCAGCACCGTGCGCTGGATGCTCAGATCTAGCAAGATATTTGCAAACTTTGCCCTCTGCAAGATAGAAATGAGCAACATGTTTAGAATAAACCATAAAAACCAACATTTCAAAACTGGTTGGATCTTATCCGAAGGAATTCTGCCGAGCATCCAGAGGAAGCACGGTGGACCAGAACACTCATCTGGTGAGACGGTATAGGGTGTCCCTGGAGGCTCATACTGCCTGCACAAGCAATCACACCACACAAATGAAAGACACACAATTTGAAAACTTTTGTCAATTTAGCCAGAACTCTGGAAACTGGCAGCACTAAAGCGTAGTTGAGAGTAAATGCTTTTAGGAGACGACGCATGTATCAGAGCGTGGATCAAAGATACACCTGGACAATATTTCACCGACAAATGATATTATAAAGAAATAAACTATCAAATGCATGTTTTCCTGAAATACCGCAAATATGAAATGCCAAAAAGACTTTGACTCACTTGTCTTTGATTAAATATATCTAATTAAAGATAGATAACCAATGGCACCTGGCTTGTTTTCATTTTTAAAAGACAATGAATTTCAGTGTTGAACAAATGTTAAAAACTATCAGACTGCAACAGTTCACAGGGATTTATTCTGAACTGACATGCTTCCTCCTTGAATCATTACTACTCCCATGTTTCTAGATTCATACTGGATTATCATAAAAGGGTGGGATAAAATACACCCCCCTACTGGCGATCTTTTTCTCTCTGACAGTTTATGAAAAAGAAATGGGAATAAATAAAGACGGCCAGCTCTCATCAAATACAACCTCGGTTCCAGGTTGAATCCGAGGCAGAGATAAACCGGGCCTCTGGGAAAGTTTGTGACACTTTAACAACTTCAGTCAGCTTCACGGACTCACCTCTGAGGATGCAGTTGTTTTTATTTCCCCCTCAAGAGGAGACAAATTGCTTCAACAAAATGTTGTAACTGACAGCCTGATGGTGAGGGCAGAAGATCAACGTCATTTACAGTATCTTTGTGAAGGGCCATGTTATGTGAAGTTCTGCCATTCTGACCACACGAAAGAAGTCAAAGGGCAAACGAAGACTTCACACAGTTACCGTGAAGCCCAGAGAAATATGCAGCATTGATAACACACTACAAATGATCCAAAAGCAGCTGCTGATGCCTTGTAAAAAGGGCAACACTATTAATCAATGGTTAACAAGTTACTGTTGGTATAATGTGTATAATGTGTATGAGTATATACACAACATCAACAAACGGACAGTTGAGTGCTGGCGAGCACTTCACTCCAACACCTGTACACATACAACTGACATCAGCAACACAAAGAGCTCCGAGCCTCAACACAGAGGCAGTTGTGTACCGTTAGTGCTCATCTACACAACTTCAGAGCTGCGATGACTTCTTATCAGAAACCGATATCAGTGGGGATATCATTTTCTGTCATCACATGTATGATCACAGATAAATTAAAGACGAACGGGACAACTTGAGGAGACCACAGGATGGGGGATGCACAGATGCTGCAGCAACGAATTTCAATACCTCTCATAGTCAAAGTCGGAGGAGTAGGAACCCTCTGAATAGGCACGGGTCATCCTAGTGGAACGCAGTAACCTGACTGCATCCTCTCTGCAGATTGGGTACACACGATGGTTGCGGCTGGCAAAACAATATCACAACTGGTCAGCATTTTAATTGTTTTTTTTACCACAAGGTGAGGAAATATGCTAAAGTGGAGGAGGACTTTTGGTTCTTGTTTCGCGAAAATGTTTCACCTCTTATCCAAAATTGTGATTGGTGAGGAGTTTCAGGCTTTCAAGCTGTTGGTACAATCAAGTCACAAATCACTGACCCAGAGTTTATAAGCCTGAAACTACCCAGCACCCAGGTACAACTAAAGAAGCAATTTGAATAAAAGGTTCAATATCCTCAAGAACTAATGAAAGAGGGCCAGTTGCCTTCTAGTCATCATCTTTAACAAAAAGAAACAATATAAAATATGCAACTTGCACAGAAAGTTGGATCACAGCTTTGTCAATAAACTGCAGGTTTATCTAAATGACCCTAATTTAGTCAATTACACAGAAAACCACCTCTGCTGGACAAAACTTCAAGACCATGGATCACTTATCCATTTGCAGAATTGCCAGTCACTCTTTCAGTTGACAAGATAAAAGTACAAAATCAGATTTCCCCAAGATCTTCAGCTTACATTTGGACACGCTAAATAATGGAGCAAACGAAGAGAATGTTACTATAGCGATGAGATGGTGAAAGACTGGAATGCTGGATGGATGAAGTGTGAAGCCAATCATGTGTTTAAGATGCTGTACTCCTGAAAAGTGTTGTCTAGTGTATTTTACCTTCTTTGGAAAAGACAAATATATAGCGACATGTTAACAAGCAACTCATGGCAGTAACGTGGAACAGGTAATATGAAATTAAATCTCCACATATGATCAAATCCACTTTTGATTCACTTCAGGTCAGCTCACTGCCCCACTACACAGATTTTAAAGGAGACGTATTCTAAATCTCTCTTAATAAAATAAAGTTTCCTGAGGTTAAAAAAATATGTTTGTGACCTGTTTTGAAAAAAAAGCTGAAGAGATACAGAACAACAGCTCCTTTTAATCCATGTTTTTAGAGCTCTGATCATAGCAGCCACTTTTAGGGTGTAGAGGGAGCTACTGATTTGACTCCTCTCTCCTGAGATCTTCTGAGATGTTTTAAGGACTTCTGGGGAACAACAAATGCAGAATGATTTGATGTCACATCACAGCTTCAGACCAGAGTCTGTGATGTGACATCTGCCTGCAAATATAAACCGCTCACTGAAGCACATCTTTTCATTCTCAGGCTGCTTAAAACTAAGTGACAGGGTCGTGTTATGTCAGAGTTTTTGAGCTGGTAGCTAAATCAGACACCCAAATATATTTGATAAAGAATAGAAAGAGTAATTTTTACATAATGTACCTCCTTTAAATTCAAGAGACTGCATAATGACGGTGCCATGTGTTCGACACCCTAATAAAAGCTTTCCTCCACAACAGAATAGGTCTGTGGGTTGTAACATAAAGGTGCTGGGTTGGCAGCAGTGGTGTAGGGGTGGGAGGTCATGCAAGATCAGGTAAAAGTCTACCTGGAGTCCCTTTGAGCGTCATCAACAGGCTGAGTATGTCTGGTTCGAGGAAGGGTGAGAAAATGGCTGCAACCACATGGAGGGAGGAGAGAAAGCAGAGGTGGATCTGAGATGGTGAAGAGGAAGAAGCAGAGGAAGAGGAAAGCAGACAGAAAGAGAGGGGGGAGATTGGAGACAAAAAAATCATCGGCAGACAGATGGAGGTTGGAGGGGGGAGGAAACCAAGTGGCTGGGAGATATTTCCAAGAATGGGATGCAAAAAGGCCGGGCGGGTTCAGTTTTAACAGTTTTAACAAGGAATACAGGCAATGAAGATGAGATCTGAGAGCAGTTTGACACAACAAAATGCTGAGGAGTTTTCCTGCACTTCAACACACAGATACAGCTAGCGCACAGAGTACGGCAGCTGCACAGACAGAGGGCCAAGCAGAAAGGTCACGTCCACACACCTGCACTCGTGGCACACATTTAAAACAAAATCTAACTTTCCAAAAAAGCTAAAGAGAAAAAAAATTCCAAAGCTTTTTTTTGTATTTTTATATTTCAAGCGTTCTGGGACGACGCCAGGTTCACTGCAACTCATTTCCTGTGTCCTTTTCAACAGTTTTCAATAAATAAGCAGACATTGTTAATTAAAGCAGATGAAATATACTCAAGTAAGTACTATCCCAGACAATTTAGATAAGTGCATTTTCTGCAACTGACACTGATTTAGGCTGAGCCTCAGAAATATCAAATAAAGTTAATTGGATGGGGGTAAGTAGCTGTGGCCTGGCAGAGCCAAGGCTATGATTGGACTCTTGGAGCAACATTTTCCAACCCTCACAGAAAATAAGTGCTGATGGAGGATAACTGACCACTTTCCCTTGACCACCCCCTCCATAACGATAGTGAGATACATGTCAATACTATATACTTTACTCAGCATTTGCAACATTGGCTCCAAATGTTTTATGCATAAATTTAGCCTCCCGATACTAAGATTGAAAAACAATTGATAATTTCTTCTCGGGCATAGCACTTTTACCCATACTTTTACTTTTCACATACATCACTGACGCAACCACTTCATTTTTATCTCTTGAATGTTTCCGAGTTCATTCATTTTTGCAATTACAGACGCTATTCTGTGGAAATTTGGACTTGATTCCTATGCAAGAAAATTCATATCAAGAATAGAGTCGCATCATTGTATATCTGCTTTTTCAGAGTTCAAGAAGATGCTCTGTCAGCAAAAAACATCACTCACACGTGCACGCAACTACTGAACACAAGTGCATACTGGAGTGTGTTTAGTGTGTCCATCTGTCAGTATTTAGAAGCATGTGTCATGAGACATGCTGCTCCACTCCGGTCCAGTTTTCTGCTGTGACAGAAGTGGGCTGGAACACCCTAGCTGTGGCTCATAATCCACAAACTGCAGCCCTGAACAGTAGTTCAGGGGCCACACGGCCTTATCTTTAATGAAGGCATTATGAGCAGCTTCAAGAGATGCTGCATTATACAGAGGAGTGATGGCGCATTTCAAAGATGAATACAGCAGCGTTTGGTGCCACAACCAAAGAGGTGACTCATCACATCGCTGTCTCTAATAACATCCGTTTAAAGCACATCAAGGCTTTGTAGTTTACAATAAAAGTAATGAGTCATCTTCCTGAAACGGTGGGGCAAAAAATGGGGCAAAACTTTATATCATTAGAGCAAAACAAACACCTACAAGAAGAAGTGAACATCATTTGTAGATCTCATTGTAACAGGTGAGTCCTGTTATATCGGTGCTTTCCATGTCGAGGTCGGTTAACTGAGCTAAGGTTACCTGGAGGGTGGGGGAACGCTGGGAGAGCGCGACCGTGCTCGGCTTATGTCGGCCGTCCGAGAGCAGTTGTTGGAGGACATGACCTGCTCCGGGACAGACAGTGTGGAGCTCTGGAAGTCTCTTCCATTTGGCCGATAGTCTGTGAAAATGACACAAGAGGAGGTCCAGGCAGAGTATTGAAACGTTTAAATGACTGCTTCTTAATACAGCTATAATATTACGTATTTAGGAATATGACTTTACATTGCTGCTGTGTTGATGTTTATCTATTTACATAAATAAATCTGCGGTCCTTAACAAATGATGGCCTCAAAAAAAGAACACAGTTTGACCTAAAGCTGTAATTAGTTAGATGAGACCAAACTTCCTAAAACTTAAAAAAAAAAAAAAAAATGGTACCCTGCACAGGTGATAAACCAGGTTCTGTTTGTAAATGAGAATTTGTTCGCAAACCTTTACATGGTAAAATAAAAATGTAATAATAATAATAGATTTCCTATTTTCAATATGCTGATCTTGAGAACTGGCTTTTCATGAGAGTACAATTAATCTGCTGTGTTAACACTGTGCATCAAACATAAAAATAACCTTTAACGAATCTGAAACATTATAATGAATTTTCTCTGGTAGACTGATTAGTTCATTCAAGTTGAAAGAGTTCATTAACCGATAATCAGACATGGCTAGCAGCCATGGTTAAGGTCAATGCTTAGCACTATTACAGCTGATTGATATTCAATAGTGTGTAGCACATTAAAATAAGTTAAAGGAACGCCTGCATCAAAAGTTAGAAAAGCAGCAAAGGCAGGAAAAATTGGAGTTTATGATTGAAAAATGACTTTCAGTAAAGGAATTCTGACACACTAATCCAATACCATTTTCTTTTGATTAAAATATCTGCACTTATTTAAGGAGGCCAAATAAATCTATTTAGATTGTACAAGATAAAAGATTTATCCTCATAAAGTTCTCAATAGTAAGCCCTTAACTGTCAAATACCCTCCTGCTACACGTTTCATTTTACAAATGAGAAGTAAAAAACAAAAGTAAGTCATCATCTAATTGTTATGATACATATAGACCTGATGAGGGGAAAAAAATACAAGTACAGTCCACAAAAATGAAAAACAGGGTTAGGGTTATTTTTGTCATCTGGATAGTTCACTTCACTCACAAGTACAGTCTGTTAAAAACATCTGAAGAGATAAAACCTCGACTGACAATTAAGGTTTAAAGTAAGAACTAGCTGCATTATTGCTGAAAGAGCCAACAAGTCTTTGAGTTAAAGTCATATCACCTTCATATATGAAGTAATACACTGAAAACTTTAATGTTTTACATGTAAAGTTTGTTATATACTGACATCAACAGCACTCCCAATTCTGTCTTTAACAGTTTTCTAATTTAGAGTTTTTTTGTTCCTCTATAAATACATTAGGTAATTTTTTTATTTTTCTATTTATTGTACAAATCTTTATTTTAAAATTATTTTGATTTTGGGTGTTGCAGAGGTCTTATAAAGATATTTGTGAAATATGTGACATTAGGCATTAAAGGGACATTAGATATCTGGTGAAAAAAATATTATTATTATTATTATTATTATTAATAATAATAATAATAATAATAATAATAATAATAATAATAATAATAATAATA
>JAOWBL010000008.1:2976126-3000882 GCA_028564865.1 Zenarchopterus dispar | reverse complement strand
CATTTTCATACATGGATTAACCACCACAGAGTCCAGACCTCAACCCCAATGAGAATCTTTGGGATGGGCTGGAGAAGATTTTCCACTGTGGTCTCTCCCATCATCGATACAAGATCTTGGTGAAAAATTAACGCAACTCTGGATGGAAATAGATGTTGTGACATTTCAGAAGATTATTGAAATGATGCCACAGTGAATGCGTGTAGTAATCGAAGCTAAAAGTGGTCCAACAAAATATTAATTTGTGGCTTTTTTCCCCAAATGGTTGCATATCAGAAAAGGCTATTGTCCCTCCAGAGGGTCCATGTCAAGTTAGTATCTGAGGCTTGCTTAACTTATATTACGGAGCAGATCATTAACAACTAAGATGTATAAGTATTGGACTGTAATGTTCATTACCTGTGATAACCCCAACACCATCTTCACAATCATAGTCTGATATCTCGCTGTCACTTATCCTCTGGGATCCTGCGAGATAAAGACAAAGGTGGGAAAGCAGAAAAGAAAAGTGAGACAAACATAAGGGAAACAAAGAAAAGCTGTTTTCTTTCTTTCATTTGTGCATTTAGCCAGTTTTGTTTTTTATACCTCCTCCCGTAATCCGCACTGGTTGAAGTGAAGGGCCCACCAACACACACAACGCAGCCTTTCAGCACTGGACTTTTACAAAACTGGCAGATCTTTCCTCATCTCTACTGTGGCACTTTTATATGGAACACTCAATCATTCAATGCATGTGAAAAAGTGGGGTTGGGAGCTGTGCTATGACTACACGGCTCTTTCTGCATCAGCTCCCCACGCCACTTCCACCACATCCCACCAACTTCACTGTTCAGTCAACTTAAATCAAGTGGACACACGTGCTTTTTCTCCGAAATAACAAGGACTGCGCTCTGGCAGTGCCACTCCCAATCCTTCATCTCAGTTGGAGGAGAACATTTTACAGCTGTCAGCTCTTTCACCTCTCACTAATACAAACGCCTGGAAAATTGTTCTGCTCGGGAACAAGCAAGCCTTAATTGTTGAGAGGCGGTCCAGCGTAACACACAACAATCCAGCCACTGGAAGAAACCGAAAACCATCGGAGTGACTGCACCACCACAGACTGAAAAGGCTGGATTAAAAAAATATATAATGCAAAAATATTGCAAAGGCAACATAGTCATTACTGACTCTGTCCTTTGACAATTTTAAGAAAATATCTGCACTCAAGAAACACAAACAAAGCAGAATGAGCAAAAGAGGCATGCCAACAGCATTTGATGTGACTGTTAAGGTAAAAACATTCATAACGGGGCAAATAATAAACAATGTGCACCACAGAGGAAAAGGAATTGCTGTCAGTTAAAGCTAACAGGTCACTATATCAATCTAGGAGGAGGACCAAAGGCAGTTCTTAAGGATATGGTTGCAGAGTGAACCTGGGAGGGTGTGGGGAGGTAGGATAGTTCACTGGTGAAAGTCTGTTTCCCCAGAAAGTTCACATGTTCTGCTATGCTGAGCAGATTCCAGACGGGTGTGATAAAATTTATGCCAGCTCCCCACAGTGAAATCCCTATGAGGCAGCAGAGACATGTGTCCTTTGTGGAGGGGGGAGGAGGAGACGCTGAGAGCAAAAGGATGCATCTTTAAAGAGGACAAAACAAAACTCTGATGCTCCAGAGAGCAGCAGTGCCTAGGAGTGCAGGGCCTTTACCTGAGTTGTATGAATACGAGCCTTTGTCTGTAACAGCAGACGCAGTAAGGTCGATGTCACATGGATGAACAACAAAAATAGTAAATGAAGAAAAATCAATACCCAAATATCTGTTTAAGCTTCAACAAACCAACATAAGAGCAAAAATGAGGAGCAAACTGAGCAGAAGTAAAGAGCACGTGGCTTCTAGTTAGTGAAAGAGAAAATCTGATCAACTAAAAACTGCAGCTCCACTATTTAAGCTGCTAAACTCTTACCACTTTAAGCTGAGAATTTGGCCTCCAACTGTTTACTGACATTACTTTGATGAACAAATGTTTTCGGGGTTCCTTACTTTGCAGCCGCCGTGTTGGACTTTCTCCGTGGAGCTGCCGGCGCTGAGCGTTGGGGGAGGCACGTGGAAGCGGGATGGACGACACGTCGTGTGTTTGCAGCTTGTACCAGTGAGGCTCGTCGTCCAGAAGAGCCGTCTCCAGCTCGATGAGGATCTGCCAGAGGAAAAGGGCTGTGCTCAGGCTTCGTCTTCGGTGCAACGGTTTCAAAGTAACAGCTTCTTTCAGAATGACACGAGATGTTCACTTGCACCACAGCATTCATGAAAAAAATACTACACACTTTACAGCAGAAAAGAGCACAGCTAAAAGCCAGCTTAAATGTGCTTAAAGTTTTATCACATTCCCTGACTGCAATTTATTTTTGAAGTTGACAATTATGGTATTTCCTCTTCTAAAAAATCAAAAATAAATACTTGAACAACTGATATATGGAAAATATTTATTATGTGAAGTTGGTTTTAAATGACCGGTGGCCAGAACCTTCTCAGTTTTAGACACTCATGTCTGCGCAAGGTTTACTTATGGCTATCAATGAAAAAGGAGAAATGAAAAAGTTTTTGTGACATTACAAAGATGTAAGGAAATAAAGGATGAGCAGCAACCAACTAAATATCACTAGAGACAGTTGTTAATGATGGCATATTGGAAAAAGAAATAAAATGACTGTATTAATCATCCTTCTAAAATCAGACCTTTGAAGGTGAACAATGTGTCAAAGCTACACAACCTGTTTGAACAATGATTGTTGATGGAAAACTATTTATTTAACAGCTCGGACAGTGCAAAGGACTGATAAAATACCAGCCTCCGTGAAGGGCAAGAAAAACAAAGAAATATGCACATTTTAGGCGCAGGCTTCAAGAAAGTGACTTCCAAATGATTGGGATCGAGTGGAAATGATCAGATTTTTTTCATTTTAATTTCACTAATTTACATTATGTAATAAAAAAAATGATATACATTATTTATTCTAAATCAATAATTGTCACAATTAACAAGCAGCCACAGCAGGAGACATTCCCCCTCCACTTCCAGATCCAAAGCTGGCTGATCTTGTGCGGATGCAGCATAATTCTAATTTATATAATAATTAGAAAAAAAATTGAAATAGTCCTGACTATAGGCCTAGTCCTGGCCTATAGTCAGGACTAGGGAGGAGGGTTGGAATTATGACACAAGAAGAAAAAAAGCATGAAGAGAGGAAAGCTCATTTGTAGTTCTCAACATATTTACTCTCTTTTTATCTCTCCCACAACTTTATTCCTCTCCTCCATGACAACCGCATACAAACTGTAAAGCTAATAGCTGCTTTCTTTACTGAGGAGTCAGCAACACCGGCCAATGTAAAAGTAGAACTAAGTTGAAGCGGGCTCCTCGGCAGTTCAGAAATGTCTGCAAAGAGGAAATATTTCAAATTGGACAGTAAATGTAGTGCTACAGCAGCTTCTACTGTTTGATAGTGTGATTTTTTTTTTTTCCTTTTTGTGGATTTCCTAAATATCAGATTGGGAGTTGGTATCAGCTGATACTCAAAATCCAATGACTCAGATTGGGGAGCAAGAAACATGCTGAGGACATCCAGACTAATAAGAGAACGGGCAGTGTTAAGAAACCCAACAAGAGTTTTCTGGAACGATGATCAAAGTAAACAAACAATAGAGCAGGCAGAAAATTCAAAACAAACCCAACACAAATAAAAGTGGCCATTATAAAGTTGCACAATTGAACAATGCTGGTAACTTAGTAGCTAGGAGCTGATTATTATCTGGTTTATGTGTTTGTGACTCCGTGTTTAGGCATTTTGGTTTAGTTAAAGCAAACTCAGCTTTGTTTGTCCCGTTGAGTCTTCAGCAGAATACCCTCAGTAACTCACACTAGAGAACACAGCTGATCTGTTTTTCTGGAAACTAATTTATGTCTTATGCTGTTACAAGAAGCATCGTTTTAATCATTCCTGTGGGGCTGGGTGGGCAACAACATATTTTTTTTCTGTAATGTAACAAACTTGTTTTAATTTTTGATTTACTCAGATTTTAAAAGCTTGACTCCAGACAAGAAGATGAGCTATAAAAAGTTTCCATTAGTATTCCTGGAGGGGAGGTTTGATGTCCTTACCTCTCCCAGGAACTCACTCTCCTCCTCTCTGACCCTGGCTTGGTCCCACAGCGTGATCTCCAGCATGCGCTCCCGAAACTCCCGCCGGTGGACCGGCGAATACATAAAAGTCTGATTCCATTTGGGCTCTAAGGACTTCTTTACTGTTTTTGTTCTTCTCTTGCTTTTGTCACTGGAGGAACAATAATTCAAACTGTTTTTATTTACAACCTTGACAGGGAAGAGCCACGAGCACAACAGATCAATAACACAACACCGCACAGGGCACAGCACCACACATGCTGGTTGGAAGTGGGAGATGATAAGGTTATTCTCTTTCAAATGATCATCTTCTTGAGTTCCACATCAGTATAAAAGGAAAAATGGTTTAATAAGATGCACAACCAACACTGTGGAATTAAAACATGCATGCAATTTTTTTAAGTTATGGATAAAATGTACAGGCACAGGACCTTGCAAAGTTGCATAACTGATATTGAAAAGTCAAAAATAAATAATAATCTACTTCAGTGATACCAACAAAATTTCAGGATCCTTCTACAATCAGTGTTTTGACATGATGTTAAGGGCGCTGTGTGAAGTAAGTGTTTGAGATTAAATATTTCCACTCTTACCTTCTATCGGGGAGGAAGTATATTTTGACGTAGGGGTTCCTGGGCCGCCCATCTTCCCTGGGGGGCAGGTCTTTGGCGCCCAGAATGGTGACAATTAGTTGATGGCCCACTTTGTCGTACCAAAGTTTAACCTGCAGGGGCAGAGCAGAGAGACAGGCTGAGAGACAGTTAAGAAACAAAATGAGAAAAAAAAGACCCCCCACGCCCACACAGAGGGAATAATGCAGGAGAAGATGACTTGATCAAGCTTCAGATGAAGTTTGTTCATATGCATGCTACTTTTACAGTCTAGTTTGTTGAGTTCGATGCACATTTTGTTTTGAATTTGGAGTATTTGGCTTCTGTAGCGGGTCTTCTCCTGCATTTACCCTCCAGGAAAGGAGAGGATGATGTCTGTCCACACTGGTTTTATAACTATATGAAAATACTACAACTACCCTCCCTTTAATGAACTGAATGTGTTTTTGCAGTCATCTGTGTGGTGTTGTGCATATTTACAGTTTTTAAAAACTTTTTTTATCAATGTGTTTGTCTTTCATAACATACTTCTACTGCAGGGATCAATAAATTGTATTGATTCACATGGCCAAATCAGCTAATATTAAAATCTAAAGACAAAATGCTCTGAAATTAACAATATGCTCTTAAAATGACATCTGTATGTATATGCATCAAATATTGTTATGTCAAATACTCATATGGGATTGACAGGGAGAAAAAAAAAATCAATCATGCTGTTTCAGGAGGAATCAAAGACAGTCCAAGCTAAGGAGGAAGTATGGACTCCGGTAAAAGTCACTTAGAAGAATAAGAAGTCCAACTGAAGCCTCGAGCATGAAATGAGAAATAATACTTCTAAGTTCTTGTCCATACTTCATTAAAAATATGATCATGGAAAGGATAGGCACACCTTAAAATTACCAGTTACACATGCGGGAATGCAAGAAAAAGCACTCAAGACAAGTCAATCGAGTTGATAGACAGAAACAGAAAGCAGGGGCTTACAGCAAAACAAACTGTGCCAAATAACCTGTAACGTTGTAGCCAACCAATAAAATAACCTGATACTGCAAAATATAAATGCTGATTTTAAGGCAAATTACTGAAGCACACCCTAAGAGATTTACCTCATAGACTTAAAGACTTTACATATTTACTACGTAATATATTGGCTATTGTGTAATATTTACTGTGGTACAACACTAAACCACTTTAATACACAAAACAGAGGCTGTTTGGCTAAATGTATAATCTTGTGATCACTGACTGAAACATATTGGCCAACAAAAGTCTGCGCTAAAAGCACACAGACATATAAACCCAAATTATTAATCCACATTTTAACAGAATTTTGATAAATTTAAAATTTTTGGAGATATCTGTATACTGTACTTTATTGCAAATGTGAATTACAATTCCTGTTCTAAGATTCCAGTACAAATTCATATCATAATTGTCCATTAAATAAAACACAATAAGATACCTGTCCAACAGAAGTATAAACAGTAAAGGCTAATCAGATCAAAAATCCAGATTTACACAACACAGATCACTACCAAATCAAAAAAAAAAAAGAAAGAAATGAAAAAAATATAAAAAATTTGAAAAAGGAAACTTTGGCTTTGTTCTCTCTTCTATCTATAGTTAATGAATAAGTACAATTTACTTATTCTTTAACTATCATCTGGACAGGAAAATGCAACTTGGCCTTGGTTTTCCAAGCAGGTTGGTGAAGTTAGCCACTGGTATACTTCACTTTGTTTAAGGTGGAACTCTGCTAAATAAGTGTAAGATTTGATTTATAGGTTTCTAGGTTCATGTCATACAAAAGCAAAAAAACAAGATCTCTGTCCTTATAAAAACCCTAAGGGCGTCACCTCCTGCATTGCCTTTCAAAAAATACAAATTATCCAGAACGGGGTCAATCACTGAACTCAAAGAGGAGAAAAAACAGAAAACAGGGAACAGGGAGAGTCCCCGTCAAAATGTGTTCACATTAGTTGAGCATGCACTACAGTATTAGGGAATAATGGTTTGAATGAGTTAAAATGAGGAATAAAAACTTTAATCATTACACCAAGGAATCAAACAGAAGATAATGGCATAATGCACTGCACGGAGAGGGAAACTTTAAGCTACCATTTCCCCAAGAATGCATTTTCCAAACAAACAAACAAAAATAGCCAGTCAACAGTCAATGAGCAAAACCCAAACCCGGTCTGTGCCCTTCAGTCAGGGCCCATTACCTGGACCCTAGGGGCAAAAGGCGTTGTTCTTCTACTAAGGCTTTGGCTCTGGATAAGCACATTTAAACAGCAAAAGAGAAAAAAAAGAAAGAAAAAAAAGAAAATGCAATAAAAGCAAAAACCCACAAGACAAAAAGTTTCACTTTACACTCAGAACACATCAACACACGTTTGTCATTCACATGGCTTTGCTTCATTCCCATTTTCTTTTATCACCTTTATTTATATGTATTTGTCTGTCTTCATTTTTGAATATTACACATCCCTGAGCTTTCTTGCTCAGTTCTGCAGCCTAAAATGAAGAATATTATGACATCTTAAACTCTCATAATTTTATCAAAACTAAGCCAAAAACAGGATTTGAAAAATCTGATGTGTGAAATTAAAATGGTCCACCTCTCATTTAATGACGAATTTAACAATTAAAAGCTATTGTTGGGACATTCATACAATGTCAGTCAGATTCAACTATTTCTCTTAAATATGGACATGTGTTGTGTTACACACAACGGAGGTGTGACCTTACTGCTACAGCTGTTCCCCATGCGGATCTGGAAACTGAGACTTGATTTATCTCTTGCTTTAACGTGGCCCTTTACCCATTTCCCCAGAAGGGTTTTTGCACTAGATAATGGACAACACACAACGTAACCTGATCTGCAGTCTTGAGCTGGGTTGGCCAAGGACCAGCTCAACGACCTGAGTGGGGAAATGCTGAGCAAGGCGGGCCCAAACAGTCCTCAAAACTCAGATTTTAACCCTAATTTTCTTCAACATGGTACATTCCTAATGTGAGCGTCATGCCCTCAACAGTGTCTTAGTCTAACAGTTCAGTCTCTCCACAGGCTTTTATCTGGATGTCAGGTTGAGGTCACTTACTGAGAGCTGTCCTGACAGGTACTGGGGCGCGTCCCTCAGCATGCTGGGACTCATGGGAGATGTGACGGAGATTGACGGGCGATCCATCTTCTGAGACTCAAAGGAACTCGAACCTGACAGAGCAGAGTAACACGGTCTCATTATCCTGCGCTTCTGTTGGTTTCAGTTTGTACTTTTAGCAACACGAGCCAATAAAACCAGAAAGATGAGACACAATAAGGACGAGACAACTTAGAGCGTATAAGAGACAGAAGCAGCTATGTGAGACATTTCTTTCATTTGATGTTTCTGGGCTGATCAACAGGATAGGAGATTAGAGTAATGCTCACTTGATTCCAGCTGTGCATGTGTGCTGTCGGGTATCCTTGGAATATCGCTGCAAAAAAGAACATAAAAAAAGACCCAAAAAGAGTGAAAAGGAGTGAGACTCTAAAAAGAAAGAGGATAAAGTGGATGAGTTCGAGCTAACGCTAAACACTTTATTTTAATGAGCGTAAGCACCACATTAGTCTTCATCCACCCAGAAGCCTCCTCAGCAGCAACAAAGCAAAATAAGGAACCAACAAAGCGAAGCTGCCGCTGGCGCTCTTCAAACTTTTTCAATCCAAAACATGTTTTTGAAGGGAGAATAAAAGTGAAGTGGCTGGCTTTCCTTTTGCCAGGTATCACTGGTCAATCCCATCGAAGGCCAGAGACGCCAGCGAAGAGAGAGACGGGCAGGGAAGACCAGATGTTGATTAAACGAGGCAGCGGCTCGCGTTCACAAACCCGTTCTGCAAGAACAGCAGCTCTGCTCGCTCCCACGTTTTCCTTTTAAAGTCTCCACGTCACAGATATTTATCTGAAAACTATTTCTGAGTCTTGGGAGCAAGAACTTAATAACACCAACATATTCAAGGAAAAGCAAGACTGACTGCAACCGCTTTGAGAAAAAGTAGATTTTGTGATAGAGTTTGTGACAGGAAGGTTGTTCATACTGCAGTGAATTATTTTAACAAACCATCATTTTTTTTCTGACTAGCTTTTTTACAATAAACAAATTCATTTTTCAGTAGTTCAGTTGTTGCAGTATGTTGTTTTCCCAACATGCATGGAGTTGGAAGCAGAGTTATAACAGTTTTGAAATTTTTAATAGTTTTGTTTTTATCTTGTTTTTCAGTTTGTTTGATTATTTCAGTTTAGTTTTAGTTAGTTTAAAAAGCACATCAGTAGTTTCAGTTTTAAAAAATCCATTAGTTCTAGTTTAGTTTGGTTTTGTTTTAGTCTTAATTTTAGTTTTGAGGTGTTAACGTACAGATGAAGAAAAGAAATCTAGGATTATAGAATCCTATCAACAGTGATACATATACAGAACAAAAGCCTTTATTTTTGAAGCTGAAAATGTCAAAAAAAACCAAGAAGTGAGTTTTACCTGCAATTCTATTTCGTTTCAGTTGGTTTTGCATTGTAAGTTTTAGTTTTAAACAAATCTTTAGTTTTCATTTTTATTTCAATTAACTGGGTTAGTTTTTCACTGTTAATTTTAGTTTTAGACTTAGTTTTCCTTAACTATAATAACTCTGGTTGGAAGCAGTTAAATGCTAGTCATGGCCTCACTCAAGGCTACATTTTTAAACTAAAACTTGAAAAAAAAACAAAACAAGTAGTACAATGTGATAGTACTTGGTGTCTTATTTTAAAAAAAAATGCAGTTCAACCAAGGTTAAAAGCTTGCTTTTTGTCAGGAAACAGTGGCGTTCATGACACCACCGGAGCCGTCACGTGAAGAGCAACACTGATTTAGCTTTTTCTCACCCTATGGGCCGTGACACCACCAGCTCCACCTGCGGCTCAGGCTTGGATTCTAATATGATATTGTAAACTTCTTTAAATGTGGCTCCTTGCAAAAGCTTCCCATTCCACTCCAGCACCTGATCACCTGTAAAAACACCACATCAGAACCAGAATCAGACATGCTTTATTGAAGCAACTGAAGGGAAGCAACGGGGGGTTTTATGAGTTTGGAATCTCTTTTCGGTCATGTTATCACATCGACAATCAAAAACACACCTAATGTTCTACCACATCCGGTACTTTTTGTTTTCAATACCTGGTCTGAGGTGTCCAACAGTGTCAGCTAGACTTCCTTTTCTCACTTTAGTGATGAAAGCACAAAGTCTACCAGATTCTGTCATCTTCCCTCCCACCACCTGCGGAAGCAGAGAGGTTTAGTAACAGATTAACACCTATGCTCACTTGTAAAACTAAGCAGGAGCTACGCTATTGTAACCACGGATTTACAAAAGCACACTTACACAGCATGTTATAACCTACAAAGACGGAGAAAAGAATATTTTTTGTGTGTCCTCTTGATGTCATGGGTTCAGCTCTTGCCTTTAAGGTAAAAGTCCCCAATAAAAGCATCACAAGGAGAGGGTCAGTGGTAAAAAGTAAACCTGTGTCTTTTAGAAAAATGTCCATGGATTAGCTTTCCTCCCCGGGGACACACTCTGTGGTTCTGTAGCGGTGCACGGCCGTGGGCTACAGCTGTACTGTACAGTCCTGAGCTGCTGTGCTCTAGCGTGCTCAGCTTACATTAGCATCATACAAATAAAAATCCCTCTTAATGGCAGCTGAATGCCAGCATACAAAGGAGCTTAGAAAAGTCTGTTAAATGAAATGGTTTTATGTAACAGGCGGGAGCTGGAGAGGGAGGCTTGTGGAGAAGACGAGAGAAGAAGACGGACGGCGAGGGCGAGGCTGGCAGCCTGACTGATGGACGGAGCGGCCAGACCGCCGTCCTGTTTGGCTGCTGCTGCTGAGCAGACAGAAATGCACAGAAGCATCGAGCAGACACAAACATGCCATTTCAGGAGGCTCATTCAATCAGTAATGATTTTTCCCCATCTTTTCGGCTTGGTTCTCTGTCCTCATGGCAGGTTTTATGCAACTGTGCAAGGCAAAACATCTACAACGTCAGCACGAAAAAAAAAGGCTTTACTTTAGCAAATAGTTGTACAATTAGAATACCAAAAATACTGGCAAACTAAAGCCAGAAATAGACAGAGTGGAAATGCTAAAACTGACAGTGTCAACATAAGAAAACCCAAATATTCACATGTTCAGTGGATGTAGTTCGAGGTAGTTGAAGCCCAACATCAAACACTGTTCATTAATATTCATTTGAAGTCTAATTAAGAGTACCAATACCGAACAGTGCTAAATACATTCAGCATTATAGTAAACAGGCCTCCCAATCAATGATTTCAGGGCTGAAGAGTTATCATATGTAACAAAACAAAGTTCATTCAGATTTCAATAGAATTTCGAGATATGACTGAATCAAAACTGATAAATGTTAAGTTAATGGGATAAATATGCATATTCCCTTTGGGGAGACGAGTGCCTGATATCCAACGTGACAATGAAGCCCAAAAGCATAATCTGTGTCTCATGCCTCAAAAACGCAGGTCAGGTGACCAGAAGTGTGATAAGCTTACCTTCAGACCAAGCAGAGCTCCTGAGTCTCGAGGCACGCTTCCATCTTTCATGCGCTTGTTGAGCAATATGCGGCCTATTAGGCGATCCCCATCTTTGGATGGCTGCCATGTGACCGGGTGCTACAAGGTCAGAGCAACAACAAACCTTTTGTTTAGCAACTGGTGCATTTAGACTGAAGCAGACAACTATCTGTGATGAGACGGGGCACTAGAGCAATAATTCACTTGGGGACGAAAGTTCACACAAACTCTGCAAATGGATAAAGACGGCTTTAACATTCGAGCGGCAGACTTAATTATTATTTTGAAAGGATGTAATATTTATGTATTTTTGTCTACCAGTGGAGAAAAATGCAACAATTTTTACACCAAAATACAATCTGTCAAAATTCCACTTTCCAGAGCTTGTGCAAACCTGCTGTGTGAGGGTGGAGTGGGCTTCATGCAGCATGTCATGCAGAGTAAAGCAAGCAACCCCAGTACTCCTCCTCAAACCAGCTCTTCAGACTGGAGCAGGAAGACCGGAGTATCGCTCCAGTGCTTCACTGAACACCAACACACAACCACCATCAAGTGGAGTAGTGAGGGGGAAAGCAGACAGCAAAAAAAGGTGATGAACGGCAACCAATAGTTTAGAACCAAATGACGTAGACCACTGGGTGCCAGATTAAAAATCAATAAGTATGAAACACAGACATTACACAGTACAGCCATGAGACACAGATAAGGTGAAATCACAGACAAAGAGAAGGGAAGGAAAGGGAAAAAAGAAAAACAAATGTTTTCGATTTTGTGCAAAATAAGTCCAATTTTCCCTGTTTCGTGTGCTTTTTATTGTTTTTTTTTTAAATTATTTTTGGGGTTTTGCTCTAGACGTGAGTGGAACATTGGGCAGAGGGCAGGTTCTGTCTGGACCGGGTGCTGTGAAGTGGGACAGCAGAGTGAGAGGAACGGGCCTGAGTAAAGGTGCTCCGACTGCACTAAACAGGACCGCTGCAGAGCAAGAACACAATATACAAAAGGAGAAACGAGCATGCAACTAGGAGAGACCCACATGTGCCATGACAAACAGAGGTCGTGTGCTCTTTTTTTTAACCACGACTGTAAGATGTGTAGCTTCTGTTGGGGGAGCAAAACAGCAAGTACAGGTAGCAAGCAAAGAGAGTGATCCCAAAACAATTTTTGAGCAACACCGAGCAAGGTGGAGCCAAAAGTAATCGAACATAAAGAAATCGCAAGAGAAATCAATGTATTCAACTTGAAAACAAAACAAAACAAAAAAATCGGAAAAAAAATAAACATCTCATCTATTTACACTTAGTGACAGAAAACAAATAAAGACTTAGTGGGTAGGTCATAAAAAAAATCAAATCAAATAATAATAATCACAAAATGCAGGCTAGGTTGTCTCAGTACCTTCTCACTATGGCTATGCTCCTCGTTTAGGGTAGTGCTACTGCACGTATCAACTCCCGAGTCTTTAACCTGCGGTTCACACCATGCCAAGTCCTCTTCAAATGAGTGTCCCCCAAAGCGCACCATTTTCTTTTGCCTCTCAGATAAGGTGTGTGTCGGCTCGGACATAAATGCCTGCTCAATAGTTTTTCTTTTTCCCCTTTGACTGTCCCCTACAGGTGTGGGATAAAAACAGAAAGAAAAACAGAAAAAAACAACATGCAAAGGTGTAAATAAAACAAAGGAAACATGAGATGACAAAAGACTCAGGGAGACCGGGGGGCTTGGGGAGGAGAGAGACAGAAAGAGGGACAGAGAGATGGGGGTCAAAGGGGAGGGAGACTGGGAGGGGGAGGAGGGGTCAGGGCAGGGCTCCACATGTCTCACCAAAGACATTGGGGAGGCCTCGCTGCTATGCCATGACGCATGGTCCCACCAATGGCCATCCAAATCTCCTGTAAGGTGAGGTGAGGGCAAGGAGGGGGGGCGCACATACATGAGAAAGGACAGCGAGAGGGACAAGTAAAGACACAAGAAACCACACATACTGACCCACACATAGTACATGTACGGTACCAGACGAGACATCCAGGTATGCATTTATGTGCATACACAAACACTCTCACATACTGCTCAAACTCAAAAGACGACCATCATGAGCAACTCTAAGTTCCCTGTGGAGAAAGAAAGATGCGGCTCAATTCCCACTCTGGACACCGCGCTGATAAAAGGACACCAGTTCTTTCTGCGTCATGATAGTCACAGAGAGTTTCACTTCTTAAAGTTTGATCTGTGATCCTCCAGAAGTTATCTGAAAAATGTCACGTCATTCTAACAACAGGAAAACTGCATAAGGACAAGGAAAAACTACTGTGGACCCGTGCTTCTTTTTTTTTATATCAAATTACATAGTATTAGAATTCATTTGTTATAGGACTTCCTGCAACGCCTTACACTAAGAATGTCACTGAAAAGATCTTCAAGGTCATATGTTTTCCAGATAATAAATAAATATTCTTAGTGTGACTGTGGATGAGGACTGGGCACAAGAGTCAACATTTCCTGTCAAGACAGAAATGAGGCTGGCTTGAAAAACGTCTTCTGAAACATGTCGATCAAAATCTTTTTTCTGTTTGTTTTTGATTCTGATTTTTGCAGCATTTTAAAGCAGACATGATCCACATCTAAAGTCTTATGGTTATGCTTTCGGTTAACAACTGAGACTATTGTTTTGTCAACTATCTGACAAAAACGGAAGTGAAAAACTGAACACAAAGACATCATGTTAAACCTGTGCATCGCATTAAGTGATGAAGTGCTTCAAAACTCTGAGTTTCTCGTAGAAAACATGACCACAGAGGTGTCGCACTGAAAAAACACTGTCAAAAAAACACTCCTCTCTCTGTTGAGACCGGCCCACTCGTTTACTTTACTTTTTCATTTCTAGAGGAACAATGGAAATCAGAAAATCTCCGGATGAATTATCATTTCAAATGGGCAAACTAAAATTTTGATTTCGAGACAACAGTGTGGATGCTGACGGCAGGATCTGTAGCAGGAAGCAGTAAAGATCTATTTCGTGTTTACGTGATCTCGACTAATCTTAATCTAAAGTGGACCAGGAACAGTGTTCATGTTATGTCTGTTGACTGCACAATGCGAGAGAAGCAAACAAATGACAACGATGACTCCAGTTACTCTTACTGCAGATGTTATGGTCTCAGCAGATAATCTTATGAATGAAAACATAAATTCAGTGAGATTTCTGGACATTTTGCAAGTGGATGCAACTGTCACGCTCTGTGACTTGTTCTGTTCTCCTCAGAACACATTCAGAGCAATGAGATGATGAGTGCATTAGGTTTCATTAAGGAGCTTAAGATTCCAAACTAATTAAAAAGCTCGAAACATATGAAAAGTTGTGCTGAGACTCAACTCAGAAGAATACAGAGTCTGAAAGTTTAAAAACCCAAGAGAAATCATAGTGAATCATAATCTTCTGAGTTATGAGTAAAATTCAACAGTGTGACAGCTCAGAATCTGGTAGCGTCTTTGTCGTGGTCACCCTTTGCATCTAAAACATCTTATCAGGTCATCCCGCAGGTGGGTAGGGAGCAAGGAGACAAAAAGCAACGTCCATCCTGCTTTGTTTGGCAGAAACGAGCTCTTTCAGCAGAGAAGTCAGTCGACTTCACTAATCCACTACAAAGATGGATAAAAATTGTTCAGTTTTAAGAGAGAAGCACAGCCCTCGACCAAAGATAGAAGATTTTTTTTCTTTTTTTATAAGGATTTGTGCCTCTAGAGGTCTGTATTGATGGCAGGGAGACAAGAAATGAGGGTGGAGAGGAGGGAGACACAGGTCGGGATTCAAACCTGGCCGGCTGCAGAGGACTCTAGCCTCCGTTCACCCGCTCAGCCAGGTGAGCTCTCTGGGGCCCGGAGCAGAAGAAGACTGTATCCAGGCTACTGAAAGGGTGGACTGGAGTCATGCATGTTTCAAAAACATTAAATATCTGTCAATTGCTCACTTTGTCACTCAAAATACGAAGCTCTAATCCAGTGTCAAAGCTTTATCTCTCATAGCTACACATAGAACGTACTTATATGGATCTAAGGATTCATTAACACGCGTTTGAATCATAATGTAGATCAGGCCAGACAAATACTCGTTTGTAAATGTTTAACCCTTCACTGTCAAGGACAGGATCGGGATTTAACAGTGGGGTCATTCCCGCCAGTATCCCAGACTGAGCTTGCTGCTCCTCGTGTCCAGTACACTGCGTTTACGGTGAGCGTAATTCCTGGTAAACGGGTTAGGATACAAAGTACCCTTGTTTTGAACATTTTTACTTATTGATCCCAGTGAAACCAATGTTACCACCCTGCTGATACTGTCAAATAATAAGACCAGAGATGTCTAAATGTGTAAAACCAGGTAAGACCAGTCAGAAATACTGTCAGCTCATATTTTTCAAAAGAACATATTCAACTCTGAACTATGAAAAATGTTAATTGTGGTTTTTAATTGAGTTATTGCATCCCTGAGTTATTAAAGCTTAATTAACAACAAAAGCATGTACATTTATTAAAGAAGTGTATTACATTCTCTTGACTCAGATGTATGCATCCATCAGTTATTGTCAGTTAAAAAAAAACAAACAAAAAACCTTCATCTATGTCTTAGAAATAAAATCCCTTTTTAATAACGTGTGCTGCTGGTTTTGGAAAGTTCTTGTCTACTAAAATGTGGGTGCATTGAAATTTTTGAGTTTGTGTGTAATTTAGACCTTATTTTAAGATGTATGTTGTTCACTCACTCTGATGCAGAAAAAGAGCAGCTTGAAGACCCAAAGAAATCACCAGAAGTCAAATCCAAGTACAGTCTTGCTATGTCTTTCTTATCCATTTTAAGTGTATGCAAATTTCCAGCCAGAGCAGTATAAAGTGTTTCGTGAAGAGTGGGCTTCAGGCTCTGGTAAGGTCATATCAAAACAGTGCACTTGTGCAGCCCTTGGATCTTATACATCACATTTTCCACACTTGACTTCCCCTGCAAAGAGCTGTAGAACACAATGGCTCCATATAGGAAAAGCTTGCTTCCAGCTGTATCTGCTGAAGGATTCAATCTCAGAGAAGTCAGGGAACTCTGACGGAAATGGCTTAAAAATAGAGTGCATATGTTTTGGGATGTAGAGGGGGAGATAATATGGGACTGGAGCGTACAAAGTTAAAGAGATGAAGAGAAAACAGATGTGCATGGAGGTAAAACTGTTGTGTAAAGACAGTTTTGACTGCGGATGAATATATCTGGATGAGCCAGGTCCTGAACCAGCCTAATATTGATTTGAAGATATGAGTTTCTTCTAAACCAAAGCCACTCATTTTTGACTAAACACTTTAATCTGTCTTGATTATTTTATTTCTTGTTCAAACTTATTTACTTTTAGCATTCACATAATTTTGGAGCTTGTGAGGTGCACACTCGGACACCACAGGTGTGTCTGAGCTCTGAAAAGTGTGGAGGGAAAGTGGCTCGATGAAACTTAGTGCATGTTGTGTGTCATGGCTGACTTCTGCTACACATACATATTAAAAATGATAAATATTTATATTCGAATTGTATTAAATTGCAAATTTTTTAAGCTGTGGCGTGGGGCTACTTTTTGTAGCATTGTTAAACAAAACTGGAATCTTAGTACCTTATTTTGATTCACTTTTGCAATATAATTTCAAATGCTGGTTATTTTGGGCACCTGGTGGCTCGGTGGTTCCTGGTTCGACTCCCAGTAGGGGTCTTTATTCTTGTGGACTTTTTCTCCCCATGCTGGCATGGACTTTCACTGGGTAATCCAGTTCCTTCCCTCAGTCCAAAAACATGTCAATCATGTCAGGTCAATGGGTCGTTCGAAGGAGCCCATAGGAGGGTGTGTGTGCGTGTGTGTGGTGGGGGTGGGTGGAGGGTATTTGTTTGTACGCTGTCCTGCGATGGTCTATAGACCTGCTGTTTGCCTGAAGACAGCTAGGATGACATCCAGCAGAGCCTTGTGATCATTAATAGCATTATCAAAATATTTCTCCGTTATGTGTTTCAGGAAAATGTTTCCAGTCTTAAAATTTTCTTGACATTAAGATTAGTGATTAAGAGCAACAAACTAGAATTTTGTCCTGTTTTCTCTCCCTCTGCTACATCAGCCCACTCATCAGTCAGAGGGGAAACTGAAAGGTTTTACTTCACTTGCATATCCACTTTGATGGAACATCATGGATGTCTCCAGAGAGGTTTGGTCCACTGTGGCCACCAGCAGCAGCTGATAGGAGTGAGCACCTGCTTTGGCTTCCACTTGGTACGCGTAACACTGCAGCCCAGTTTAGTTTGGCATAGTATACACTCTCTGCTCACAAGTAGGACACCTAGTATGGTCGTAAAAGTCCAAACAGCTTAGGACCTGTGTTCAACACCAAGGTTAAGGAAGAAAGAAGCATCTCATGTAAATTATAACTTTTTTGAGATTGCTTTTGTGTCTGCTTGTGGGCTTTAGATAGACTGCACCTCGACGTTACATGGCTGTCCTCTTTGCTACTTAGTGACAAGTCCACATCTATCTTTAAACTTCCTGTAACACTCTTCCACCTCCTTAGCTGAGGTAAAAATCCAAATATGCCTCAACTGAAGCACGTACAAACTCTTTCCTTCCCAGAAGCTTTATCAACAGTGGCACACCACAACTGGGCGCTGATCCCCAGCGAGGCACCGTGGCTTTTTCAGAGAGCAGGAAACTCATCAGAGCCATAAATTATGAGCATCAGCAGTCTACGCCCAGCCCTGCCGTTTCGCCTCGGCACCGAGGCCCCACAAAGTGCTGATTCAGGTCGGAGGCAGAGTGCAGGCAGCAGCGGAGTTCACCACCAGCAGGTTCTCCATCACTCTGACGGCTCAATAAAAACCAGTGTAAACTATTAATTGGATCATTAATTATTGATGCTGTTTTTACTACAATTCAAAGGGTGGGAGCAAAAAAGAAGCAGGGGTGAAACAGTGTGTATGTTTAAACATAGTCACCATGCAAGGACGGTGATACAGCATCACGTTAAAATCCTGATGAAGGCAGATCTTAAAACACTGACTTATATTGTATCTTCAGATAAAAGAATAGATCAATCATCCTCATTATACTTAAATAAGCTGCAATATTTCTCTCTCAAATATGAAAATCTAAGTTTATAGGATTGTTTTTGAAAGATTTAACATAACTGTATACATAAAATAAACTTACTGAGATGCAAAAACTGATCCCAGAAGCCATTAATGAGGGTGTAACTTAGGTTGTCACTACACAGTGTCCACCTGTCTGCAGTAGTTAGCCAGCCATCCTCTCCTTTTCTGTGTGTTCGGCACTATTATGAGACTGCATGTCAGGGGAATCAATAAAGAGGAAAACACTAGGAGAGGACCATCACATTAAATCAGTCTCCAGCGCTCACAGACACGAGTCAGGCCCATTACAGTAGGCACAGACTATCTCCTCCAGTCTCCTCCTTCCCTCGCCTCCCCCCCGTCAAGCCCTCCTCCATCCTCAGAGGGCCCCTCAAGGCATTGGAGATTTGAGAGCATGACATACAACCTGCTTAGCCTGCTGTTACACACCTATCTCTTGGTCCAGTCAAGCTGAATGCACAAACCCCAAGGCGCTGATGTGCACATACTGTAGGCCGAAAGGTGCTTCTTTTTCCTCATTCCCCTGCTGTGGCCTCACATGCACTCACAAGTGATGTGGTTTGCTGCTCTGGCTGTGCCAATCAAAAGTTTGCATGCAGTTCTTTTTTTTAAATTCAACAATTACTGTTGGGTAACGTAATGGTGTAATAGTACTTTCCTCGTGACTCCCGGAGATTTGCTCAAACCAGAAGATGAACTTCACCGACTTCGCTGGCACAATGTTCATATGATACCTGGATAGAATTTAAAGGCCTCCTCACTTGTATTTCAAGACAACAGTGACTCAAAAAACACCTCCGGGTGAAGGTCAGGAAGTAGAGTGAAGGCATGTTGCATCAGATGACCTGTCCTCCACAGTCACCTGACCTTAACTGCACCGAGATGGTTTGGGATGAGCAGTACGACAGAACAAGAGAAGTGCAGCCAGCTAGTGTCTCGTACATAAAAGTGAAATCTTTCAAGACTATTAGGAGAGGTGATTATCTTCTAAAAGGTTGAGACAATGGCAAGGAAATGCACAGCTGTTGTCAAAACATATCAAATGTATTTATCTTCCTAATACCTTTTTCTCTTGTTCATTACTTGACTTAACAAGTGTTAGTTAAGAGTTTAGATACCTTTAGCTTTTTAGCTTTGTTTTGTTTTTTGGGAGGAACATTTAAACTTTTTTTTCCCCTTACCTGATAAAAATACTGTCTAAAAGAGCCATTTCTGAAATCAAATTTCATTTGTTTCATTTGTAAATCTTATGTCCCAACAGTATCGTGTGCGCATGTGACGGTTCACCTGTTGATGACAATACAATTTAGATCTGGGGTCTTAACTTTCTCCATCTGTTTTATAGTTGTGTCTGAGTTTACAGTGAGGACACAGTTTTCAAAGAAATGGCACAATATCAAAGCACCCCAGCCTTAATTATGTTATCCTGTACTAAGAGTGATCACCATCAAATAAATATTGCATACAGGAGCTCCACACAATCAGCTTCTGGACGACTTTCACCGCCCGCTATGTAAAGATATGCAGATTCAGTAGCTGAACTCTTACACTTATTTTTGCTCCTGTCTCCTTTAAAAGTTGCCTTGTGGAGGATGTTGAGGGTTACAGACAGAAACAGCAGAAACTGTGACCCTCAAAATCGTCTATTTTTGTTCCATGGTTACCTATAAACCTGGAAACTCCCACATCAATAATGTACGGCCGCCGCTGTGCTGCTTTTCCTGCTGTGGAGAACAGTTACATAACAAAGCAGACAAAATAAACTCCTCTGCTTTCCTTTTCAATAAACATTTCTAGTTTATCTACAATGAGCATTTCTAGCTTGTAGCGGGCAGTTTATTTTTAAAAAAAAAAACGACCGGGGTGTCTTACTTTGTCCCTCTGTTTATCTCTTCTTTTATCCTTGCTGCTCTTAACATTTCCAAGGTAAAGGCTGCCTCGGTTCCAGGTTTGACAACAAAATCAATTTGCAATTACGACGATGTCAGCCAGGTGGATAAGTCAAGAAGCTAACAGCCCATGAAACTGAATCTTATGTTGATTCTATGCAAAATAGCGTTTAATTCAATCACACTGTCTACTTCTTGGCATGTGCGCTTGAATCTCAGAGCAGGCAGGACATTTATCACAAGTGATCAGATGTCCGTTTTAGTTTTCCAGGAAAGCCAAGAAGAGCAGACATCAGGAAAACCACTTTAGTTTGATACACTATAAACTCAGCTCCGGAGCAAAAGAACAATTCACGTTAATATCTGAATAACATTTGATTACTCTCATTAACCGAGATAAAACCAGCAGAGCTCATTTGAAAACTTAAGAGCTCATGTGTCGTGAAAATCCTTTAAACTGCTCTTCTAAATGTGGGGCGATAAATCCTCAGCAGATTCCTTTTTTTTTTTTTTTTTTAATCATTCGTTTACTCTGACCAGGATCTGCTCCATTCCTCAGTGGGCTGAATTATAATCTTATTGCCACACTGTAATAGTCCACTTTACAGGGTTTTACAGGATGGTACCACAACATCATCCCAGTAGTAATGTAAAGGCGAGCACATGAGGTTACTGGACTGCTGGAGAACATGTAATTACCCCCTGCTCATTTCTGACGTTTGATTATTTATATGCATGGACTTTTCCTTGTTATTAATTGTTACGAGCTTAGTTCAGCTTGCATCACTACATGCTCACATCTCATCACTCCTCCTGTTTCTTTATGTCTGTCGATTATGCAACACTGACCAAGAGAGCAGGTTTTATTGCGTGAAACAACTGTCATAGGACCCTGAAAAGTTTGCAATAAGATTGCAGCAAACGGAGAAAGGCTTTGGAGCAGTCGTGATGCATTCACTGAAAATGACATTCACACACAAAAACAGTCACCCACAGTGAAACATATCAGCAGGCTCATGAGTGTGAAAGCCTCCACCTCAAAGGAAAATGAGCTGTTAGTGGATTCATTAAGAAATGGAAAATGCAGCAGTTCTTTGCACTTACACGAGGCTCATCATTATCAGTTTGTGATGTTGTTCTTTTCTCAGAAGCTGGGATTTTCCAATCAGAGGTTTGATTTACGTAAGCGTTACAAAAAATATGCAAAGATCATTTTGTGTTACGACAAATACGTTTCCTATCTACTCAAGTAAAAAAAGAACGAAAATAAGCTCATAAGGTTTTAAAAGGGAATACAAATCGGTAAAT
The DNA here is from genome assembly GCA_028564865.1 of Zenarchopterus dispar. Lineage (NCBI taxonomy): Eukaryota > Metazoa > Chordata > Actinopteri > Beloniformes > Zenarchopteridae > Zenarchopterus > Zenarchopterus dispar. The sequence goes on along the minus strand of JAOWBL010000008.1, from coordinate 2,979,147 downwards.
AAGCTTTGCTGAAGTCCAATATTTTTTAAACTGAAAATTATGAGCCATACATAAAAAGTGCATGTACTTACAGACACGCACAACACACACACACATATATACACACTGTACACCAGTGAATCTGAAATTATACAATATATGAGTCAACAGCAGTATCGAGAGTCAATGACAATATAAGAGAGCACCGATAATTCAATTACAACTAAATTATAATTTCAGTCTAAAAATGACAGCAGTAAGTAGCTACTAAATGGTGGAGTCACAACTTGAAAAACTGCACCTGAGAAGTTAGATAAGTACTCCGTAAACATGGTGAAAGCAGTAGGTGAGCTGGTGTGCTGGCTCCTACCTTTTTCACTGACCGACTCACTCTCTATCTCCACATCCTCACAGCTCGTGTACTCCGGTGTGGTGGCCAGCTCCTCCTCTGAGCTGCTTAGTGAAACCTGCCTCATCTTCCCTCCCTTTTTGGTTTTGTGGGGTTTAGGGGGTGGGGGCCGCACCGACTCTGACTGGTCAGAGCTGAGAGAGTCATTCCTCAACATACTCTCCATCTTCTCTCTCTTGGACTTGCGGACAGCTGAACTGGGGTCCAAGTGGAGTTGCTGCCTCCTCATGGAATCCCCACTGACACCAAGGTCTCCTCTCCGCAGGTCACCTGACCGGTCACCTAACACGGGGCTGCGGTGTGGCGTTGGGGGACTGTGGTTGGAGGTCCTGTGGCTTCCAAGGCCGGGCCCCATGGGTCCTGGGGAAGACCGGTCTACAGAGTATGAGCGCTGTCCCATCATAGGCGGCCGGCGCTCAGTGAGATGTTGGCGGGAAAGTCGGATGGGGGCGGGGTCATCTTGCTCAGTGTAAGCTAGGGAGACGTCGCTGTGTCGACGCTCGTGCCTAAGCCGGCCCACTTCAGCATGCATCCTCATTTGCTCCTCGTAAGGCTGAGGCTTAACAGGATAGCGTGCCAGGTTGGGATCACTGCGGTATCGGGACTGGAACTCCTCCTGGCGCTGCCGCTGGAGGTCATACTCACTGGGTGGTCCATCTAGCTCCTGATCAAGAGGGTATTCCTGGGAGTGCCAGCGGCCAGGACCCCGACGATCCCTGAAGCCCATCCGCATTGCATCCACATCTGGGTACATGTGTGGGCCCCGTGGAGCCTGCCGAGGGTCCCTATCTCCATAATCGGACGGTGATCTGGGCATGCTGCCGTCTGTCGGGGCATACTGCGGGTGGTCGCCCCCCTCCCTTTGGTCGTATTTTTGGTTTGGATCCCTGGATGCAGATGGACTTCGTTTCCTAGAGATGAAAGAAAGAGGAACAAATGAGAGAAGTTTATTGGCTGGTCCAAATTTGAACAGGATGTTTCCCAATTCTTTAACTGTATACAAATATTCAAAACTGAATCCTCTTCATTCAGTGACCATACATGACTGAGACCAGCACCATCTCTGTCACATTCATACTTTTAAAAAAAACCACAGAGGCTGCAGAGTCAAAATACTTTTTGTGATTCAAGAACCTCAATGAATGACACACAGAATTAAGAGAAGATTAACACTGACAGGAAATGAGCTGACTGTTTATGTGTTGTGAGAGTATTTGTGTGTCAGAACATGAGAAGTGACAAAAAGAGGAAAACCAAACAGTTCAAGATAAATGATCCACAGATTCACTGATTGTATTTGTGTGCATGAAAACAGAGAAATGTTGAGAAACAAAAATAGCTTAAGTTCTTTCTGAACCCCATGTGGAGTTACACCTTTACCCATTTACTGATCTAACCATGGTCAGAGATCCAAAAAAGATGAAAAGTATAATAAGAATTATGGAGTATTAACCTTATTCTTTACTTTATGTTCTGCTCCAGAGATTTGCACAGTAATGCTGGAGATTCTGCCAAACTAGATAAGCAGATTATTTTCAAGTGTTGCTACATAAAGCAGGCTCATTTTTCTCAAAAAAGGAGAAAGAAATCAGTATAAACTAGTTGCTGGTCATTTCATCATTGCCTGATTGTCAGAAAGGAAACCACACAGGAACTGCATGAAGAGGCAGGAGGGCACTAACTGCACATTAATGCATTTATTCTTTTGTTCAGAATTAATTATTCATAAGTCACTTTTCTCCTACATTTCTCCCCTCTTTTCTTCTAAAGCAATAATGACATTTTGGTAAGGAAAAAGCTCTGTGAAGCATCCCTTTAATTTTGTACATGACAACTTTCCATAAATTTCAAAGGGCTTCATAAATCACTGCCAGCCTTGTTCACGAGCCAAGGTAAGGACTCACCATGTGTGATTGGCTGGTCCACTGAAGAGGACACGTGAGACTTCTGGGGTTAATCTCAGCACAGCGGATGTATAAAACAACAGATACACACCCTAGAGAGACACATGTGGCCAATAATTCCTTCTGCATTTATGTGTTGAGTTTCTGTGTGAAACACCGGATAATCTCACTACAGAAGTGCCAGCGCTGTGAAGACAGAATGATGAATGAGTCCCGTGTTTAAGTTCATGAACTGTTGTACGTTTAAAATATGAGCTGTTCCAGAGGGGCAGAAGTTCAAGCAATTGTGCTGGGCAAAACGTGGCACACTGAAAAATATTTAGCTTTGTAATGTGAGAGCAGAATAACGAAACAAAAGTAAAAGTTAAAAAATAAATCAAAAGAGAAGTAAAAATACAGATATTACATATACGAATTATTGAAACTGCTATATATAACGCAAATGTTAAGATTTGTTCTTGAGTGACGGAGGGGTACAAGTCGAACCAAAACATCTTTGTGGCGTGAGAATAGAAACACTGGGTTTAAAGTTGGGCAAGATCAGTTTCAAAAGTGCTTTATAGCAAGAACAGAAAAACAAAAACAGGATTAAAAACGTTTAAGTGAGAAAATAAAATCCCTTGCATATTGCATTAAAACAATTTTCACAAAAACTCTATTAATATGCAACATGAAAGAGCAGCAGAAAACAAACTGTAAACATATATTATATTATATTATATTATAATA
>JAOWBL010000008.1:2964689-2974689 GCA_028564865.1 Zenarchopterus dispar | reverse complement strand
TTCAAATATTTTGAAAGCGTGCCTTTAAAGATGGTCTATTTAGCATATTAACTCTGGTAACTTCTGTATTAAGTGACATGTATTGCAGAATAATTTTAGGACCAACAATGCCAGTTCACTGAATTCCTGAAACACACATTTAAGAGGGAGATTTTGCTCCTTTTGAGAGTCCCAGTGAGCCATCAGGAAGAACATCTGAAACAGCAGCTAAACACCTCCAATTTTGTCATTTGCACCAGGGAATGTCAAAATGCCTGGTGTTAAAAATATCTATCCAGGCATTATCTATATCTGCTTAATCCTATTCAGAGTCACAGGGATCTGCTGAGCTTATCCCAGCAGAAATGTTGAGGTACCCACTGGGCAGGTCACCAGTCCATCACAGGTAAAAGGATGGCTTCAGTTGTAGCTGTTGTCTCAAAGAGAGTAGCTACTGGTTTAGGGAACTAACTGTTATCTAGACATAGATTGTTTAGATCACACTTAAATATAATTTTGTTTAAAAATCTCCAAGGTTTGTTCAAGTTTTGGCCTGTACGTTTACATGCACAGTTAAGTGAAGCTACTGTTAGGTCGACTATAGACTCCTTTCTTTGTCCGTATACACATGCACATGAAGGGACTCATTTTACTGTTTATTTACAGTATGTCATTCTCTGCTACAAAGGGTGGTGATATCACCAAAGGGCACTTTCAGCTTGTTAGTAACGGGCAAACCAAAACAGATCATCTTTGGTTTAGATGGTGGCAGCACATTGGAAAATTAGTGAATGGTAAACTAAATAGACTTACACATCTGGACATTTCAGACATCCTGTTTGCTTTGATTTTGAATTTTCATCTTTATTGCTCTGTATTGGCCTCATCCAGTACTTCTGGACGTAAAACCCACCAACAGTGAAGGGGATTATTTTGACTTCAACCACATTCACTAGGTGTGTTAATCCAAGTCCCATCTCACTCAGACTGAAACGTTTACATGCATTTTTAAAAAACTTTTCAGTCAGAATAATGCAGTAATTTTTCTTTTTCTAACATTCTGCAAATACACTGATTGATGATTCAATCCTTTAAGTACACTTAACAGAAACTGGTGCAGTCTAAATCAGTAAATGACTATAATGGGTGCTGATATAATACTTACTTCTAAAATGAGATAGACAAGCTTAGACTAATCAATAATAAACATAATGGTGCAGAGCTGCTCTGTAGTGAATGTGCTGGGCGTTGATGTTTAATGGTTGTCCAAGCTAAGTTTCATCGGCTTCTTCACCTGTTTAAATTATTTTACTTGTGCCAAACTGAAAGTGTTAAAGGAAAGAAGGTGAGAAATTTCCTCCAGTGGCTATGTTCAGATCCCAGTGTAATAATTGCTGTTTCAACAGCAGAACCCACTGCCGCTGCTGTCCTGCTGGATCTGTGTGCTCATTCAAATGACACCTCTGAGACCAAGACAAATTACAAGCTCTCCCCAGTTATTTCTTCTTATAAATAGTCTGTCAGCGTTTTCCCCTCCCCTCTATAGCAGAATACAGGAGGAGTTAATTTACACATTGTTTAAGATTAATGAAAAGTGGGCTTTGGTGTGTATGCAGTGGGAGTTCTATTTATGGACTCTCTGCTATCCATCAACGACATTATCTCGTGAATTTTCAGACAGCCGGTTTCCTGTTTCCCGTCACTGCAAATGTAAGCAATGTCACTGCCAGATTTTCTTCCTGGTACCAGCTCGACCCCCGAAGCCAAAATATCAATTAACATACAGCGGCATGGGCTTGGACCGAGCTGTGTTAGCAGCATCAGCTGTGGTCATTCCTGCAGCCCTCTCTCAAAGGATTAATTACTAAGCTTGGATTCAAATTTACAGCGATAGGTAGTGCTTTTTTGTGATTTTGTACAGTTTGTATACAGATCATGCAATATTAAAGATTTAACAAGACTAGTAATGGAAATAATCATGAAAAATATGGACTTGTATGAACTTTTCAGAGTAAAAAGTAGCATGCAGCCCAGACTTCCCATTAGTCTGGTCTGATATGCAAGAGGAGCAGGCAGAGATGTGAGTGCATCCGTCTGTGGACTACGTTTGCCATGAAAGACCAGTGTCTATGTAGATCCAAGCCTCAGTTTGGACAAATTTTCAATAATCTGAGCAGATTCTCCTGGGATCTCTGCAGTGGATGTCATTTCTTAAAAGTGTACAGACCCTGAATACAAGCCTCTCTTCTTCTCCTCTTCAGTGGGAGGAAGAGGTAGAAGCCCCCATGTGGACATCAAAGTAACTACTTAATTTGAAAGCACGTTCAAGAAAAAAGGTATGCAGATTCCTGAGCACACTGTCTGAGGGTGTTCTACTCAAGGGAGCATTTAGAGAGAAATAAAGAAACAAAATGTTCTTTATTGTAGTTACACATTGTCATAACACTCAAATTTTCAGGCAGTGTAGTATCTTGACTGTTTTACTACCATTTCTGAAGGCAAAACACAATTCTTTAAGTAAAGAAGTGCAGATTCTCATCAACATGGAGATAATGCAAATGATTGCAATCACCCTTCCTGTGCTAGTACCCCATCCAAGCTAAATGAGGCTGGCAATTATCTGTGTCTGTATGTGCTGGTGAGGCATTGTGTGTGTGTGTGTGTGTGAGTGAAGAGAGAGTGAGTGAGTGGGTGGATGACTGTTCAAGAACTGCTGAGTTAGAGTTAGAAACACTGTATGTATCTGTCTCCCTTATAGACCTTATGGGTTCTGTATATGAGCGGTTTTGTACTGAGTCCATGTCAGGCTTGATGGGCTCAAGTCACAGATTCACCTTCCAACAACCACAGCCATCAGTGCTGATGCTAAATGAAGGAGAGCTGTTGTACATAATCATTTAGTTTTCTTCGCTCAATCAATCAGCACAGATTTGCACACCTATGAAAGAAAAGAAAGAACGAAAACACACATACTATTGTAACAGATACATAGCAAGTTATACCACAGTGGGCATACTTGAAAGAAAAACAAAAAAACTGACCTGTCTATGGGTGGGTCACCAGGTCCCGAGTATCTTAGCCCTGTACCATTGTCAAGGGACGCCTGTCTGGGCAGGAGCCCGCTGTGAGGTCTGCTTCTGTCTGAAGTTGGTGTCAAATCCCCTGAGGCTCCCTGGTAGGGGTATAGGGACGGGTCCTGCAGTTTGGCCTTTTTACCCTGTGGCCCACCCTCAAACACACCCCGCACTTGACCAGGCCCTGAGCTGTAGAACCACGCCCCCGATTTGGTGAGGATTTCTTGTTGTTTTCGGCACAAGTTGCATACCCACATAACCTGCAGGGAAAAGAAGAGGAAGTTACAAAGGTTACTTGAGATGAAGGACTGCCTTGGCCTAAACTCAACTGTGACTGAATGATTTGTGAAAATCTGTGTGAGTGAGGTACATCACTGTGGTTTAACGTTTCAGGATATCAGCATTTAAGAACCAAAATAGCTGATATAGTTCTGAAGAGGCTTCAACAGGACTATTACAATAACCATAAATATTACCAACAATTCATGTTGATGAGGTGTATGATGAAATATTTAACACATGCAGCAGCCTGTGATGTCATAGAAAAGTAACACAAGTTTGATTTTGATTATCTCACATATAGAGCCAGTGAGTCCATCCTCTAAACTTTTTTAAAATTTATTTTAATGAAGAGGCACACTAAACCCTTGATTCTGTTAAACAAATGTCTGCAGCACAGAGCCAGATGAAGGTCCAGCCACTAGATGAGTTATTAGTCACATCGTATACTGAGTAAATGCTTAAATGAGAGTAATTAATGGACTTTGGATATAATATAAATAGAGAAAACAGTATTTTCATTCTTTTAAGGTTTACAAACACTGGAGAAGAAAAGGTTTTACAGCTCTGGGATGCCGTGCTTTTATCCGTTCTACAGTGTAGTCCCAACAGCCAGCGCACCACATTAGCTTCATAAATCCAGCAGAGGAAAGATGCTGCGAAGGCTAAACTCACATATCTCCACATTTATGAGTGGTAGAGCGCTTTCTTTTTTTAATCCACTTGCTTTTATGTACTCCAACTGTCCACAATGGAACTGGGTAATCTGAATCGCCATCAGTCATACCTCAGAAGCCTTCAGCTCTGTTGTTAACAACAAACAATTTACGGTTGCTTATCAAGTGTTCACCAAGAGTGTACCGCATAACTGACAGTCTGGGCAGCCAATGGCGTAGCGCGGCTTCACAAACATCCTGCCTTTACAGTACCAGTGCTGACTCAGTGCATTACTGTTATTGATATGAGCTGGCCCTGAATTCGACCAGTGTGTTATTTCTAGGTAAAGTGAAAACCCTTAAATGTTGTCGTTCTGCAAATATTCAAATGCTGAATTTGTAGCCACCGCCTTAAAACGTAATTGCTTATCTTATTAGTTGGATCCATCTTTTTGGTAGATACTCATCAAAAACCATGGGTCAGCAAACTGAAGCATGTTATACACAGTTGTTTGCAGTGTTATATAGATTCAAATAATAAAAATACTAATAATAAGTGCTTAAATGAAGACCTGGGAAAACCTTTTCTCCAATTACACAAGCCTTCAGCTCCTGAGTTTAAATAATGAATAAAAACCTGTGATTATTGAAACTGAAGTTAGTAAGAGATCATAGTTGTCACTCAGTGACATGCAGTTTGTATGGTGCTGATTTTTAATTTAGTATGTTTGTGTTTCTGTCCATCATCTGGGATGGGCTCCCACACCCACAACTCTGATCAGGATAAAGCAGGTAGAGAAAATGAAGGAATGCGACTAAAATATTTGCAGGAGTAATAGATTTCACAACTAAACCCTCAAAGCTTAAACCAAAATTGATTTTTTGGGATATTAAGTAGCAATAAAAAGGAAAAAATAAATAAAAAAGATCACTTGGCAATACAATGGCTGAAATTCGATGTTCAATCATTGTATAGGAAAAATTTCCAAATATTGCTCCTTTGAAATGCATTGCTGCTGAAACATAGTCTCTCCATTACTTTCAGAGCAGCGAAAAAGCAAAAATCTAATGAAGAAAGGTAAGAAATGGATCAAGTAAATTTTATCCTCATGCGTCTTTGTAGGAATAACAAATTCATTCAGTTAAATTTCAAATGCACTGCCAAGTTTAACACCTAGACAGCGGGCAGCAGGTATAGTCCTATGAGATATTGACACATGAGGCATTTATGACCAGCTATCAATGTTACAGATGGGCTATAACTGTGCTGACACACAATGGAAGCAGGGAGGCTACAAATTGTGCTTTATATGTCCCGGTGGAATTTATCAAGTGAAGTCATGACTGCCTCATTCAAGCCGGTTCAAAGTGAGCGCTCTGCACTCAGCCATGTGTCTTTAGTTAAGACTTGGAGGCCACACAAGCTGGTGTAGCTGCAAGGTCCTACAACCTAACATTACACATTCAAACTTTCATGTATTAGCATGGGCTTTCAAGCTGTAAATTTGCAAGAATAAGAGTGATTTTAAACTTATTCAAGCAAAATGATCAACCTTTTCCCTCTCGCCTCCATCAAAAACCTGGTCTCCAAAATGGAGCACGGAGCACATGACCACATGAACACGCAATACCAGTTAACTACCGCAAGCTACAGGCAGGATACAGCCGAGTCTACGCTTGTGTGCAAGTCACAGATGGATTATGTTTCATCCCAGCGACAAGGCATCAAATTACTTGAACCACATGTGATATGTGAAAATGTAAAAGGACAATTATCAATCCAATAGAAATACAGTTACCATGGCATTATTCTTTAGTCCCCTCCGTTCACTCATAAGTGAGGAAACACCACACCAGTACAAACTCTTGTTTTCATTTTTGGTCCTTTTTGGCCATTGAGTTTGTTTGTTTATGTTATTGCAACTAGCTGGTGTTAACATTGATAGTTAATGGCAGCTCCACCTTTACCTGCTGGCCTACAACTCTGGGAAATTACAGTCGGTATGTACGAGACAACTGCATATAACAACTGCGGAAACAAGCACAAAGTCCAGCTGTTTGGCTGACAGGGCATCGTTTCCCTTGGCCCAAGTAAAATAATAGTTTTTGTTGTTTTTGTTGTTTGTTTTGCTTTGTTTTTTTGTTGTTTTTTTTTACAGTGCTGCAGCCTCCTCAGACAACAGACAGTCTTTTTTGCATTGATCACAGAAAACTTCTTAAATAATTTAAATAAATTATATAATTTATTTTTGATAATATAAAATGAGAATCATGTTTAAGCTCTGCAAATTAAGCTGAATATCTGCCCTATGCATTTTTCCAACACATGCACAGATCATTTCCAGGGTCATGCACACAATAGCATGACTACTGAGGTCACACCAAAGAGCCACATTCAGTTCTGTAAGGTGCAGTGATTATTAAATACTGTATATCTGAGCAACTGTACTAAAGTTTAGCAAATACAAAATGTGTTATCGTGTCTAGCTACCCAGTAACTGGGTACTGTAACTAACTAACTACAGTATTGAATATTTACAAAATTCCCCAACCTAATTTCCTATTGAATGTTTCCTGGAAGTTTCTGGAAATAATTTGTCCCATAGTCATTAATTAACATGTATGTTAAAATCAGACTTGATTTTTTTTTTTTTTGTTTTTGGGAATTTATATCAAAATGGAAAAACAACACAAAAGTGTCAGTTTGAAAAAAAAATTAACTAAAAACCTGCCATAAACGTTCATAACCAAATTCTTCTAGATGATGAACAGTAAATCATCACAAAGCTGTTTATATCACTATTCACTGAAAATATCCTGACTATTGGAGGAATGTGCATATAGCTTTAGAAAGTCTGTATATTTAAACTAATAAAGTACATGTACTGTATTTCCAGACCGAACTATAATTGGCATTTCAGCGTTTGATGTCTATTTATAAAGCAGACTGTGCGGTGGTTAATTACTGAATTGAGCCCTTCTATCCGCTGCAGCCTGTGACCTACATATTTACCCCTTCAAACTGCAATTAACTTCAAGTCAGTTGCTAAGCACCTTTCCAGTCTACCAATAATAATTAACCATAATCTCACCTCCTGGACTGCACATGCCAAGCTGTGTTATCTCATCAGTGAAAGCTAATAGAATATTAGTATTCCAAAAGCACAGGCCAACAGAAAATACGCATGGACCAGCAAGTGTTGAGTCCACTGAATTTCAGGCATCAGTGCTTGAATTTAACAATGGAATCTAGTCAGAAAAACGACAGATAAGATGGGCAAAAAGTAAGGAAAATGCATAATGAATATTCATATACCAGGCAACAAATGACGTGCACATTTTTGTCCACTTTTCCAATTGATGATGACTGGTTTTTAACATTATCCAAATGTTTTGACTGCATTACAAAGACAAAAGCAGTCAGAGAGGTTTTATCACCTGAAAGAAAGGCCAACAGAATGTGAAACAGGGTTTGTTTACCTTTTCCTAGAATAACAAAGTAGTCTTATCGATGATACAAAATGTTGTGCAGCAACACTCAAGTTGACCTGGGACGAATCAATTTGTTGTTCTGTCTTCTGTACCTGCACTAACCTTTGAGTTTATAATGGTATTTGAAAAAATACCTAATATATAACAGTAACAAAACATGTTTCATTCACTGTGGATTTTTTTCTGAGTTAAGGCACACTGACACACCACATAAGGTCTCGCACCGCCCGCGTGGGGATGTAACCCAGAAACAGAGTGACGTCTACTGATGTGTTACATTCAGGAAACTGTGAAAACCAGTATTCATTTATAGACTGCACTGACTCAAAAACTCTCCGACAAATGTTGGTATTAACAAGTACACGTGTGAAGCAGCTGTAACAGCAAGTACACAGGAATTTTTTGAAGCCATTCTGCTCAAGACTCTCCAAACACACTCAAACACGCAAACACTTGCCTAACTCTTCACAGCTGAGCATAGGCTGGGGGGTTGGGAGCTGTGGCCCTCGGGCAAGGCCATTTCTCCATGTGTTTGCACATTTTATAGCAATTGGACTGGCAGTTGAAAATAAAAAAAAGCTAAAAACAGAATACTAGCACACATGGGAGGACAGCAGGAGGATATATACTCTATTAAATGAGTTATAGGCTGTTTACTGAGGCACTGAATTAAGGGAAACAAACACCAGTACCATGGGATCAATAAATAATTTCCTTTCTAATAGCTTCTCTTCAGACCAAGGATGCTTTCTGAGAAATACAAGTGAATATAAAATATATCTGTGCTTATGGAAGTTGCGATAGGAGCAGCAAGGGATGCCAGTGATGGAAAGGCTATCTTTGAGAGAAAATGATGGATTATAATCATCCAAAATAATACAAACTCAAGGTGTAGTAAAACCCGCCTCACAAAATTGATGTAATTTAGACACTGAAAATGTATATTTTTGGTGAATATTTTTTCAATTAGTAACACTTAAAAATATATCCTGAACCCTACAGTTATGCATAATTCCCATTCCATTCATATTTTTCCTGATGGGGTCGTTGAATGCAGGGAGTGAGAGGACTGAGCTCTCTCTTGTGGCCATCAAGCTGCACTACAATATTACTCAACAGACTGTAGAGTGAATCAGCAGTATCTTTGCAGGCATATCAGTGTTCTAAACGAAAAGCAAACATTAAAAATTAATTCAACTAATTGCATGTTTACATGCATTGATTGACTCGTTCATAAATTTGTATATATATTTAATATGCTTGCCATGATATAACTCTATTATCATTAAAATGTTAACACCTATTAAATTATCTTTCATCTAATTTCTGCTGCATTAAAATTAATAAAAAAAATAAAAAAGTAAAAACTGAGCTCATTGGTGCTCTATGAATGTAAATTATTCGAGTATGACCTACTTATCTCTCATTCATCTGAAAACCACATTGCAGTAGCGAACTGTTCTTCTCTGTTAGTTATCTGCAAGGGCCAAATAAAAATAATCACAATCTAATTTAAACCTTGAGTCAAAATTAACGATGGCACAGGCTGTATTATTCATGGGCCACTAAATGAACTGTTATAGGTATCATGTTGCATAGCTGTTTCTCTCCTTCACCTGAACTGGGGTGAACCCAAACATTCATTAAAGACTCATTGTTCTGGGAGTGGAGTGTTCCTCAGAACATCCCAGTCTGGACTGATTCCAGCTGAGGTATACAGCCATCAATAAGGATCCAATCCACTACACTCCAGAGCAAATTACTGCCACCGCTGGGGGCTATATGAGGTATTATAATGCCCCACCAGTGAACGTCTGATAGAATATTTGTATTCCGAATGAAGGTTGCAGGTCCACTTTCACTAAGGGGTGCAGGAGAGCAGAGAGTGAACACATACTGTAATGCACCTAAAATTGACACATCGTAGATGATCATTCCCGCCATCCCCGTTTTTCTTTAGGATATGAACAGTTCTAACTAACAAAAGGGCTTACAGGGCAATTTTGGTCAATGGGAAAGGAGAGCGCATACGTTCACATGCCCCAACACAGCCTGCACGTGGTGAATTACATTTTAATGAGTTTCTAATTTTAGTGTGTGCGCCAGTAATAACAATAGACTTGATGAATATTTATGTTCCCTGTTTGAAGTTCAGCCACACATGAAAGAGGAGGGAAATTCTGCTAAAATCCCGTGACTGGTTTTACATTGAAATGCCTGATCGTTTTCAGACCTGCACCCCCTTCACTCTCCATGACCTAAATAAACGTGTGAAAAAAATGTGTAAAGACATGACGCGTGTTCACGGGCAGAACAAATATACAAATATAGCTGATTTTTTTTTTCTTTTCGAAACCAATTTATATGTTTCAAGACGCACATAGCCGTGCATCTTATCGGAATGAAATGATAACACTGTTTGTTCATTGACAGAGGTTTTTTTTTTTTTTTAATTAAAAAAAAAAAGCTCATAATAACTAATAGGGAAAACGAGCGGTGATGCGGCTGCTCCATGCCCTC
>JAOWBL010000008.1:2940301-2964589 GCA_028564865.1 Zenarchopterus dispar | reverse complement strand
ATAATAATAATAATAATAATAATAATAATAATAATAATAATAATAATAATAATAATAATAATAATAATAATAAATGAAATAATTTACACATGCTTTGTGTATTTGGACCTTGTTAGACTGCGTTATGCTGTCAGTTAGAAAAATAATTATACCTGCTGGAGTCACATGCAGCCTGGAAGTCAGGCTACAGAGTTTGAAACGTACTGAAATCAATATCTGTGCACCAGAATACACATTTCTTATCACAGAAGCAACAAACCTGTGCCAAGCATTCATACTAATTTTGGCATTTACAGTGACATTCTGCTTAATTGCATATCAAAAGATTTAACCTTTGCAGCTCTGACATTGACAAAATCCTCAGGAAAAAAAGAGTAATGCATGTAGATTTCAGTCATGACAGGAAATAAATGAAGACAGCAAACATCATTCTCCACTTCAAAATAACCTCCATTAATTTCCTAGGTAAATGCATGACAAAAACCATCACTTCCTGTGTCATGTTATTGTCTCATTCTTGAAGCAAGAGCGCTGCTAAGGCAGAAGTTTTTCTTTGTAAACTGAATGAAAAAAGTGGAGGAAAGGTGACAGATTTCATCATCATTCTGACTGAGCCCCTCAGGTTGAGCTGCAGCAATCAGGTTTCCACCTACACACACAGTGCCATTTAATATTATTAAGAATAAGTAAATATATTAATTAATTAGTTTTAAAAAAACACCTCCTACAACCTTATCTAAAGCTCTTTTCTTGATGGGGTTAGAAAATGTCATAAGGTGAAGATCGTATAGCAAAAATTTGTGAGGACTCAGAAAAGATGAGTATACAGAAATGGCTATTCGACTTACTTTACTGCATTACATTACTGCAGACCCACATCGAAGCTGAGATGTGGGTCTGCAGTAATGTAATACATTGTTTCTGTTTTTCTGTTCTTCCTTTTGATCTTATCTTGTGTAGATCTGAATGTAGTCTTCAAACTTAAATTGAATATTTCCAGATACTATTTTTTTAAAAATCAACTTGACTTGAAATGTTTTGAATAGAGCTGCATGTTTAGATCACTTTTTATATTGAAGGATGCTCATTCAGACTATCCTGCTCCATCTGTTTTAGTTCCACTTACACTAACAGTACAAAAGCTTTAAGACTTTTTAAATTATTCAAAGTCATCATGCCTGCATAAAATTCTTCCATTGATGTGTTTTCACCATTCAATTATTTCTGCTAAGATGTCAATTTGTTCAGCAGAATTAGGGGAAACATTCAGCTTTCAGCAGTCATACAGCAATTTTCACAGAAGCAAAAAGAAAGTAATTACAAAGAGATTTTACTCTATTATTGATGAGTATAATGTACCTATTTCTGTGGTAAAAAGGTTTGGTTCTAACAGCTTTGCACTGGTTCAGTTTTTGTTGGATGTATTGGTCATCTTTTCTTCTCAATGGAAAGTAAAATGTTGATGGAAAAAAAAATAGATTGCATCTAAATCTGTGTGAGTTTAATGTGAGAGTATATTTCATAGAAACTGTCTAACAGCCTGCTTGTCAAAGTGTTTCAACTTGGACTGAGGTCATGGACCACACCATAGACAGTTGTAATGTTCACCATGTGCTCAGTATTTGAATTATTTGCGCATGCAAACAAAACAAAAAAACTCACAAATCAGCTCAGTCTTTCACTGCTTCTTTATAAACGTGTCATTTCAAGTAAATAGTAAGGTTCCAGATAGGTCTAAACTCAGATTTGTTGCTAAGTTTCCCCTTTGATCATTTCTCAAGTCTGATTGATATACAAGTAAAAAGCCAGAGCCACAAGGAAACTGCATGATATTCAGCTAGTATAATGCTTAAGACTTTATTGGCTTGGTTCTGTGTGCACTTGTTGTAATGACAGCCGCTCTAATTAACTCCACTATGAACAGAGCATAATTATGGCCTAAATGCTCTTACTCTTTAGAGTCATACTAGGGAGCTGTAAGGGGGCAACGACTCCTATCTTGTTAACACGCAGCTGCCCAAACACACATATATACAGTAGCCCAAAGGGCTCAGAGTGCTCAGTTGCTCTGATGCTTTTCTGTATAAGCATCATGGCCTGGTGGCAATGATTATGTCAAGCTAAGCATTTAAGGGGAAATCTAATTAGAACTGTGAGTGCCACATGCATTTCAACAAAAGGACAGACAAGACATTTAGACAATGGATGAAGTAATGTCTGGAAAATTAAAAGAAAAAAACGAGGAGGCAGTAACACTACTTACAGATATATTACTGACGCCACTCTGAGACCATTTGTATTGAATTTGTGAATGAGAAATAATTGCAAATTTATCTGGTCTTGGAAACTGGCCTTGGAACAGACCAATTAAATGCCATGTTTCTAAATTCAGACTGAGTGGGGGTGAGCAGCTCCTGCAGTGACCTTGGGTAGGTATTGAACATCCAAGTGAGGAAGCAGAACAGATAAGATGAAAATTATTGCAGCATACAAAGGAAGATGCACCAGTGACACTGCCTTCATCAGAGAGTAGCGTCAACATACAATCACAGAGCAGTAGGGTAAATTCTGTCTTTGTTGTTGTTGTTAACAGTGATACAGGCAACATGGTCATTTATAAAAGTCTTCACAATCAAATACGTAATAAGGAATAGATTGCATGGGTATCACTATATGTGCAGTGCAGTTTGTTATACGAATCCATTTTTAGTTATTCATAAAAGAGAACATACTTGTATTTAATCTCCCTCAACACAAAGATGAGAACTTGTTGCACAAATTGTATACAGAGATTATGAAACCCAGAGGATTGGTTATAGCTGTAATTATGCATTGATTTAAAAAAAAAAATGAACATAATGAGCCACTGAACACTGTCTTAGAGGATAACTCATATTGCATGATTTTCAAAACAATAGGAATACAAGTTAAAATTAATGCTTTTAGGGCTTTTATGCACCTCAAGATTAATAGTTTGGCTGTAAACTGTAAAAATGCAACTGGCAGTCAAGGCCAGTTCGTGTACAAATCACTTGTGACTCATTCAGCCTCTAGGAGAGTTTGTATTTGTGTTATCAAAGTCAAATTTTACATATTCATATCAGGTCAACTGTCTGCTGATCCTTTTTCTCATTTAGCCTATTTCATGGTCAGTCATTCCCAGACCCAGCTTATTGCTGTGTGAGACCGCTGAGACAACAATACCTGGCAGCCTGGCAGATACAACTTTGTGCACACAAACAGCTAAATCCACCTCTCTCTGACTGGCTATCACATATCACTTTAATACTTTAATAACTAGATTTAGAATTTGTCATTAAAGAATCGCAAGTTTAAAATGACATGGCTGATAATAGAAAACAAATAGACACATTAATTCCTCATTTATTGACAAAACTGTTTATGTAGTGCATTATATTGTACATAATCTAATGGAATTTGCACCAAGTGGACTCTATGCATGCTCCTGTTTCACATTTTTTAAAATTCTATTTCCATTATGTGAAACAAGTCCAGTGTATGATCTGGAAGATTAAATATCTGTGGCTAAAAACAGCCTCTGGAGGTGGACTGTCTCAGCTACTGTTTCATGAAATTGCATAAAAAACTTGCAGGCTAGACTGTAACTTTATCTTCAGAGAACACAGTGTAATTACAAAGTTTTCCTGTGGGGGAAACCTCAGAAAACGAGCATCCACACAAGAAGATGAATATTGACACCACCGCGTCACTCAGCGACTCACTGCAGTGATCTGCTTATTTTAATAGGATTCGACAGCACCTCCTGGTGGTTTAATGGAGGCGATGCAAGGTATCGCCTGGAGTTTCTTTGAAAAAAACATTTAAAAAAAACAACTTCATTGTAATAAAGTTAAACACATGTCTATATTGAATCTTAAATATGAGATTTAATATAAAATAATTTCATGAACCGCTGATTAATAAAAACACAATAAAATTTGCACATGCGCAATGATGAAAGCTGCGTATTGACAATACGGAAGTGCTTCGATAAGCAAGATTTCTGTCGTTTTCGTTTCTCAAAACGTGCTTTTCAAAATTGTTGCTTCTTTAATTTGGTTTAAACATAAAATATCCATTTGTTTTAGCACTGAAAAGTTATTACTATATCCGGAAGATGCCTGAAGCGTCTTCAACGCTTCTATAACTGTGCTGCTTCTGATTGAAACGGTCAACAACAACAAATTGTCAGCCATTTACCTAACGAGCAGCTCAGCAACATGCCAGCTCGAAATATTGTCGCCCACGATGGTCCTAACAGCAAAGTTAGGTACTCAAGGTTAGCCACTGACGATGATGGATACATTGATTTACAGGTAAGACAAGGACGCACTGGACACGCTGGAGGTGAACATCAGTCAGGCTTTCTTCGTCTGTACAATATACTTTATTCCCTTTTAAACAAATTATCAACAGTAATGATTATCTTGTCATTTGATCCACGTTCGACAGCACCCAGATATAGTATATTGATCAAACTAGGGCGTTTGAGCGTGTTTTGAAGCCACTAGACCTGGGCAGATTGTAGTCTTTCACGTTTCACTTTTTATATATATATGTGTGTGTGTGTGTGTATGTATGTATAAAAAAATGAAGGTATTTTGGTCAATTTAAAGTCCAAATTTCACCTTGAGACTTGTGGCAGGACTTTATAAGTGTCATTTTGGTTTATTTAAGCAATATTGTTCAAAATAAAAAATAAAAAAAGAAACTGAGTCAAAATTCTTAGTAATGTGAGACTGATGATGTCATACAGAAAATGATAACTTCAGCTTATCATTGTTTAAGGGGCTTCTACAAGTAATTTAATCAGGGAGTGTAATTAGGTTTCCATTCATTGATTTTACTCTTTGGCTTTGTATAATGTCAAACTTTGATAGCCATGTGTTGTTATTTCTATGAGGTTGTGTTTACCTAATTTTCTGAGCCACTTTCACTTTAACTTACTTTAACTTTGACATGACATTTGGGAAATGTTTGCAGTAGCTGCAAAGACTGCTGTGCTGAACCACAGCCTCCACAACATGCCCTGCTTCAGCAAGACAGTTTTTTTTTTTATAATGTAATATTACATCATGTAGCTTTATCATTTTTTCTCTCTCTGACAGCATTATTTTGTGTAGCAATCACAGATTTACTGATACTACTACTTATATTTCTTCAAGTTTAGTTACATTACAAATCACATCACTTTGCCCCAACCCAACTGTGTAATTGTTTGTCACAGTAGGTTTTTTTTTTTTTTAATTAAAAAAAAAAAAAGCTCATAATAACTAATAGGGAAAACGAGCGGTGATGCGGCTGCTCCATGCCCTCCCAGCTTACCCATGGTGCCGCTGGAGGAAGCCAGCGCGTCCGCAGAAAGATCAGCAGCTCCGACCTTCAGCACCGCGGTCAGCTCCAGGTCCTCCCGGACAGCCGCGGAAAACACCGTGAAGGTGAAATCGGGAACTCAAACCAACCACATCCCGATCCGGGAAAACAAACCCAGTCTTATGTCATCAGCAAGGCAACTCGAGATTACAAAAGAGCCGCGTCATAAAAATGACGGATTTCAGCTTAAATCGCTGAGCGCCGCTTTGAGTACCGAGAGGTCCACGGGAATAACGCGTGCAAAGTAAGCGATAATGCCTCCAATCACGTAATGTCTCTCATCACTGCTGTGTGCATCTGTACCAGGGAGCCAGACCGCTGCTGGACTTGAGGAGAGCTCATTAGCTATGCGACGACTCACAGCTCCACTCGCGCGGTGCAATAGAGAAACGTGGAAACGCTGGTCGTGGATGTGGACTAGCCTACCGACTGTCCTTGTTTTTCCACAGTTACCCTTTCACTGGAACACTTCACCTCATTTCTGACTCAGCCTGAATCTCAGCCGTGAATTTGTTCCACGAAAGAACACGTAGGCAGGGGCAATTTCAAGCTTTTTGGGGGCCCTACTCAAGACCTTGTTTCGGGGGGCTCTCCTGTGAAATATTCCGGTGTGATAGTGGAGTTCAGTCCCTTTAAGATGCTCTGTATCAATGCATTAAACTGTCAGCTAGGGGGGGGGGAAGCTAGTTTTGTCAATCTGAAGGTCAAATCCAAGTTCACCTAATAAAGTAAGCCTAGCTAGCTTACAAAAATTCCACTGTGGCATATTAGGACCATATGGGGGGAAAATGCTGCAGGAATGCAATTCCATGAAAAAAGCTTAATTTGTGATTTTTATGAACTTAGAGACAATTCAAAAATTATGTGATAAAATCTTAAATGATAGTTCAAAATCTGCTGTGGTGGCATTCTAAACTCTCAAATTCGCAAGAAATAATTTCAGAAAATGTCACTTTATAAAAGTGGCTAAGCCAGAAGAAAATCAGAAGTTCAGACTCTAAACTCACAAATAATACAACAATTCAGACTTTAGGAAATTTAAAAATGAATGAGCGAATACTTAATTTCTGGCTTTACTTGGGATCACAGCACTGACACTGGATATTTGAGGCACAATTAACCTGCATTACAGGGAAGTGCCAAAATGTTCTTGTTCTTGATTTCTCCTCAAATGCTATATATTGAGACTGACCTTGTATGGGGTCTCCTTAGAGACCCGTGTGTATCTGCATAGTTTGCATATAGCAAGCTCTGCTAGCTACCATCCCCATCATAACGACTCACACAATGTTAACTGCCATATGCCTAAAAATAATGAAATTAGATGTAGTTTAAAACAGCTACATCATTATTGAATTGTATAATTTCTTACACTCTTCTGCCTTGTATGCACCTCAAACCAGGGCAGGAAGGCAGGGATCATCTCAGTTACAAATCTAAAGTTCCCACACTGAATCAGTGGTTGCACACTGCAGTGTCAACCCCGTCTAAGCTTACACAGACTTACAGAACAAACTCTTTTTGTTGGACATCTTCTTTGACTACTTGGGTCCCACTAAATTTCAAAGGATGAAAGCAGATCTTAAAGAGCTTTCTTGGGAAAGAAAGATGAGTAGCTTAAGATGATATGATGCTGATTCTGTCCCTCATCGTGTAAGTACAAGGACGCTCCCAGCTCTCACTTTCCCATCATGCCTTTAGATTGTCCATTTTCTTTTCTCTTTTTCTGATTTGCAATAATGGATCAATAAAAACACATTTAAAAATAATTACAGAATTATTTCAAATGTACGCTTCAAAATGATCATCTCTGCTGGTTTTCCAAATTAACAAATAAACTCCATGTTTCCCATGCGTGTAGCATTTTATTTTGTCGCTGGGAAAGCTAAACCCAACAAAGACTCCTCTTAATCTTTTTGTGAAAGTTTAAATAAGAAATCATCTTGCAATATGATCACCACTGGAAATAACGTGTTGTATGATCACATCAGCTTTGGATAATATATGTATAAGTATGTGGTTAGTGGAAAGGAGCCTTGGTGCCCACTGGTTCCCCAGTGTTCAACTCTTTCCTGAAAAGCCACAAACTTACACCTACCAGCACAACAAAGTAACAGCATTAACCTAATACCAGCTACACTACCATGACTGTAAAATGTTTGTTTATCTGTAGGAAAAACTAATTCACAGTATCTAAGAGATGTCTTAAACAAATATTAAAAATGTGTCTAACACTTTCAACTAATAATTTCATTTCCACAAGAAAAACAAAACAAATAAACAAAAAAACGATATGGATTGGCTTCCAGCAGACTATCAATAAAATGATTTCTCATGAAGCTGAATATTTTTGTGAAATTATGTAGAAAATAATCTTTCTGTTTACAGAATGAACATTATTCATATGAAAAAGAAAGTTTTGAATTCAAAGATGTTTCAGTAAAACACTACAGCCATTTCACGTTCACTTCATAGCAGAAATGTCTTCAAGAGTTGCTTTAATCACAAATGGCTTCCTCTCCAGGGACTGTTGATCTCTTGGGATCTTTTGAAGCCACATCTAAGGAAATTGTGGAGAGCCCCATCATAAGCAAAGATAATGAAGACTTCACAAACAGTGACACAGTTTATCAAAGAATTTTCATATTTTTATCCCCCAAAACTCGCTCTTGGCATTGTGAGTATTGTGTGTCTTGAGTAGGCCTCCGTACCTGGTCCAGTCATTGAGCCATGGTTGTTATCAGTACAGGGATGTTTATCAGTGTTTTTACATATGAATTATTGAGTCTGTAGTTACAAGATACAATTATTAGTCCAACTACCCTAATTAAGAAATAGGCTTTGACAAAGGCTTTCTTAGCATCACCCTCTTGCCAAATTTAAATTCCTTTACCAACTATTTAACTCTCAAGTCACTCGACAGCATATCATATGTCAGTGTACCATAGCTGTGCTAGCTGTCCCAGACACAGGGACTTGTAAATATTCAATGGTGTTTCACAGAACAAGATCTCTCTCGCCACGGCTGTCACCATCTGTGAGAGAGGGAAAGAGTAGACAGATGGAAAAAGGGCAGATTTCACCACCACCACCTCTTTCACTGACACACAAGCCTTCAGACAAGATGGTTGGTAACACAAAAATGTGTACCTTTCTTCATCACAGAGTAAACAGAGCTTGCATCCATCTGCGGACGCAGCTTGAAGC
The DNA here is from genome assembly GCA_028564865.1 of Zenarchopterus dispar. NCBI lineage: Eukaryota > Metazoa > Chordata > Actinopteri > Beloniformes > Zenarchopteridae > Zenarchopterus > Zenarchopterus dispar. The sequence goes on along the minus strand of JAOWBL010000008.1, from coordinate 2,955,988 downwards.
ACAGCTACATAAAACCATCAGAAATTCATATCACAACAGCCCAATAGGGTAACATGTACTACTGTCTGGAACGGAGGTGATATACAGCTTACATAAAGCAACACAAGTAAATATCTCTTATTTTAACAAAAAAAAAGTCACATATCTGCAGTTGTATCCCAGTGACAACAGATTACATTAGAAAATCACTTACGAGTTATTAATTTCATTTTTGATCATCAGTACCTCAACATTAGTGCATATGGCCTGCATGTAAAAGTCACCTCTTGTGCCAAGAGGCAAGGCATCACCAGGTAGTGGGCACAAGATCAGTCAGCCTATCTGCTGTAGCTTCAAGTCCCCATCTCCAGCCTGCTGTCACTGTTATTACTCAACACCATCTGTACAGCATCGTAACCAAACTCCCAGCTATTATCTATCATGCAACAATAGAAACCCATACAAATGACACTGAGCGGAGGAGCAGGATGGAGGTCTGTCCTGGCATCTAACTGCTCTGATGTTTCAGATGACCCTGGTGGTATGTGCTGACCTTCACAGCCTATAGACTGTTCCTGTTCTAACTGTCAAACACCGGGACCGTTGTAAAGAGAGCTGTCAATAAGTTTGACAAACAGTAACTCCAGTCGAGCAGGTTAAAACTAAGGAAACTATGGGAAATCAATAAGTTAAACATGGACAATGACAATAATATGGTTCCTGTTATGGATTCATCTAGCGGTCTCTGTGTCTCTACCTTTCACTTTTAAGTTGCACAGTTATAGAGTTTACCTAAGGGAACTGAATGATGCCATCAGTCATCACACCTTTTCCAGACACTATGTTAACACTTAAAAGAGAGGGGCATGTCAAACAAGGTACTCAGAAAATCTCTTCATTTCACCTGTTACAAACACCTTTTGATCAACAGTGGGATGAAAATCCAAATAAAGCTCTGCAAGAACCACTTAAAGTCCAGTAGAATTTCAATGCCAGTTTGATACTAGTAAAAGTTACGCTAGACATTTACTCAAGTAGAGATTAAGAACACAGCAGACACAGTAAAAAACAAAAAATAAAAAAAGAGGTTCACGAAATCTAGAAGCACCAAGTTCAGTAACGCAACAGGGTAACGTCTTTCTTCAAATGCTACACCTTCAAAATAAAGCAGTGATTTATGCTTCAGTCAAAAGCTTTATCATGTCAACTTGGGAAGTTTGCTTGATTCAAGTTCAAGAAGTATTTTGTCTTTTAAAGATATCTATCTCTCTTTGGAAGGTATGATTGAAAAATTTATTTCATTTTTGGGTTTGTTTTTTAATCGTCTTATGTTTATTCAGTTTCTGTTTCAGCATAACAAGGTAGACTCACAAATGAAACCATTTCTGACTTGTTTTGGTTCTTGTCAATTCTTGGCTGCTGTATGTGTATTTGTGCATGCCATGGCATTTCATAAACAATGCTTGTGTTTAGATATAGTCCAAAGAAACACAAAAAATGATGTGCTAACCACTTTGTCCTCCTGTTGCAATTCCATGAGAGCAGGAATACAGTAGAGAGAAAGAGAAGAGGAAATAGGTGGGGGAGTAGGGAAAAGAGAGGAAAAGATAAGGAGAAAGAGATTGTGAGTCCCATTGTCAGGTCCTGGTGGTATTGTCACATCCTCCAACAGCAAACGACAGGATGGAATCAAAGAAAAATACTTATAATTCAAACTGAAGTGGTGTAATACAAAAAAAGTTGGTTTGGTCTGAGCAGAGGATTTTAGAGCAGTTAGTAAAGCACCATTGTGCCTTGTTTTAAAAAAGCAGCATCATGTCGCTGTAAAAGAAGGACAGAGGAGGAACAGTTTCCTCTAGTGGTGACACAGGGAAACTACACGTTATAAAACATGGGGAAAAGCTATTACTGTAATCTACAAATCATAGATAAGTGAATTAATACAAGAGGACACTATATCTTAATAAACTGAAAATCATTTACGTGTCATTGCAGACAATATTGATAAAATTCTCAAATTATGATTTCAATGCAAAGTTTCATAGGTTCATATAAAGTAGGGAGAAACCCATATGCATGTTTAGTGAGCCACTGAGCATGTTTGTCTGTCTGTGGTGGGGAGTGGGGAGGGCTTATAAACAGTGAGTAAAAGGCATGCATGCTATCATTACCTTATTTGACCGCAGAGACACTCGTCCTCCGCACCTAGCACAGAATTTCGTTTGGCAATATGAACAGAGGTGACCACAGCCATCGGCAAACTTGGTTTTGTGGCATATCCCACAGGTGGGGGCTTCGCTCTTCTGGTCCTGAACCTGCTTCGTCTCCTCTCCCATCTTCTTAACCTGGTCCTTGTACGATTCAAACTGCTGGTGTAGCTTTCTGAGAATGAATGGAAAAGGCAGAAGTTAGGAAGATGGAGAAAAGGTGCAGTGACCTGAAAGAAAGCTTTGTGTGTAATTCATCTGTTTTTAGAACAAGAACATAGTATGAACGCTCAAACAGGTTTTATACCCAAAGATAATTTAAAGTTCCTATGTTGAGACTTTAAAGTGCACCAATAGAATAAAAACAAAGTATTGACGTTGTAATCAGATAACACTGTTTGTTTCAAAGTGTTTCAATAAAACAACTTTACACAAATTAGTAATATAGGGTTTCTGTGTAATCAGCTTTGACACAAATGTTTCTATTATGTGATCGGTAATTCTGTTTACAGTATAACACCCAGACTAAAGCCCATTTAAGGCAGCAAAAGAGTCTCTCTGTCTGACAGTTAACCTTTGCACCTGAATCACGGCTTTAGACCTTTTTCTCAAAAGTCATGATTCAACATAAGCCTCTGGCCTAAGCTGGCTAAGTGATTTCACCTCAGATGTATGCAGTGTGTTTGATTTTGAAAGGAAAAGCAGCCACTTTGGCCTGAGAAGCTTCAAAGCTGAGCTCCTCTGTTGATGCTGAACCTCTTAAAACACTGGGGGGTGGGGGATATCAAATTTGCTTTGCAAGTTTAAGAACTTCACTTAATTCCACTTTCTCAGGTTCCCCTACATTTAATGAATCATTTGCACCTGTGTTTCTATATCAGGACAGTTGAAAGGTGAGACAGAGAGCACCCTCGAGTCAGACTGTTAGATAATAATATCGCCAGTACAGTACACTAAATTCTTGCTCCGTTGTATAAGCTACAGGAACTCATTTTTACTCAGTAAAAACATAGTATCTTGTCGTTTATCTGTCTTTTTTGTTCCCTACAGCTGGTGTCCAACTTATACATTACACCTGATCTTATACAGTAGTCTCCTTCAATCCCAACAAGTCCAGAGAGACAGCAAAAAAAACAAAAAAAAAAGACACAACATGGACTCTTCACATGCATTTTGTATGACACATGTCAATTGAGCGTCTCCTTGGAAACTAAACACTGGGCTGACTTCATAATATGGCGATTAGAATAGGTTTCGCCCCACATATCCCCTGCAACATTCATTAGCTCTTGTAAATTATTGAGCAGAGCTATCCTTTTACCACATACAGCTCTGCATTTGGGATAATCATGCTTCCTTTTCCCACAACCAGACCTTTAGAGCCCAAAATGCCCTGGCCTCACACCACCTGAAGAATATGTGCACGTCTCCGTGCCATATGAACTTTAGAGCACCGCTGACGTGCCCCGTGTTGTATCCACGGAGGGATTAAAGGGCTAATTATGTCCCAGCCTTTGAGTGTTTACCAAGCAGAGATTAAGCTAGTATGCAGCTTTGTTTAACAGATTTAAACCAAAACGCATTTACTGACAGAGAGCCTGATAAGAGACTGATGAAGAATATGATACAACTTAAAGCTATACCCCCCCAGGATCTAAGAAAATCAAATTACAGTTATATTTTATTTTCTCTTAATCCCATTTACACCTCATTCCATTCAGAGAAACCTGCGCTTGAGCCTGGACGTCCACGTGGACGATGGGCCGCTGCTCTGCAGGCCAGTATCACTTCCAAAGGTCACTCAACTCTTTAGTTTTTCAAATTCATAGCTTTTACTTATATTCGTCTTAGATGCGTCAATCCTCACGTGCAGGCTTAACAGCGCTCAGTAAGAAATATATAAGTAAAGAGCAAATAGGCAACGTGAATAAACACAAGATAAAACATGGACAAAAAAAGAAAGAAACAAAACAAACATGAGGTGCTAGGGCATTATAATGGCAGCAGGCAGCTGGTACACTGCACCCATACCAGCGGAGTTGCTTATTGTGTCAAACATGGTCAAATGTAGGTGACGCTGCTGATGAGTAATCATACGCCGCTTATTGTCCAATTCCACGCTGGCGTATCGGCGCTCTCTTCCCTCTGGGCCAGCAGCTGCACACAGCCGGAAACCTGAGCCTCTCTCTTGGACATGTAACTTATTCACCTTAGCGCCAGCAAAGGTGAAATGCAAGAGCTCCACAAACTGCTGATTTGGTCTTCTCTCGTGTATTCTGTGAATTGACTGTATCTGTCTGTGATCTTAACTGTTGATTTTTTAAAAAATAATCTGTTGTGACAATGATATGAATAAAATCTGGATATTACTGGCATTTGGGAATAAAGACTTTAAAATGAAAGTAAATACAATAGAGTATTTGCAAAAATCCCATACTGTGTATCACTATACCTCAGTTGTATTTAAGAATAAAACTGAGATGGTTTTTTGTTTTGTTTTAATAGCAACAAAACAAATCAATATAGCAAAATGACTTGCAAGCTGAAGTTGCTGTTATTTGTTGTAAGATAAAACTGTAGGGGCTGCAGAGACTTTTATACATTAATAAAACCGTTTCTTTGTCTTATAAGCAATATAATTATATGTTCACATTTTACACTTACAGCGATACTACTTTATAGGTTTCTAAGTCTTGTGCTCTTAACTGTTGTCTGCCAAGGCCACGACACTCTTAAAAAAGACATTTTTAATCTCAAGAGTTTCTTTACCTGGTTGAATAAAAGTCAATAAAAAATGTATGCAAGCCTTTCAATGCTCTTATTTTATATTTACAGATATCAGAAGTCAGAACATTTTAAAATACTTTACGAGAACAGCCATTCAAGCTTTTGTTTGCTCACAAAGAAATACGCTTGGACGAGATACAGGGAATAAAGTACAAGGGGATCAGACTCACTAGAAGCCCTGAACATGATGATGATGGCATTCATACATCTCACCACACTAAAAATAGCATCTGCGTGTGTGTGTGTATAAGTTAACATAAAGATAAACAGTTTATCAGCTACCCCCTTCACGTCCTACAGCTAGCATGTTAGCAAAAAGTCTAAGTTTACAAGTCCATCAGATGGAAAAGCATTGCTCATCATTTATCACTGCTTTCTTTTGTTAAACTTAATGAACTGATTTTTATTCAGTAAAGCAATTATTTGTGTTTTCTTTCTTCCTGGCTGTTTCTAGGAAGAAAAAGTAGCATGGCACAATTTAGTAATACAAAAAAAAAGATGACTAAATCCTCCACAGAGTGATGGATTGTTAAATATATGAATATATAAATATATGATTTTAGAACATGTATTCAGGTAAACTTATGTATTAAGATACTAAACAATACTAACCCAGGTTGTGTCTTCTAAGTCTTTCCCTGTCTTCACCTCCCTTTAAAGACAAGTTCCCTCATTTACTATCACTAATCCTGAACAGCCCACGCGTGATTGATGCCCTTAAGCAAAGCTTATGTTTGGCCATAACTATTAATGATAAACAGAAGCCTCTACGTAACATGAATATATTAAAGTGGTTGGAACAGAGCTCTAACTTTAATATCACCAATAATATTTGCATTTCACTTGATTGCAATATTTTACACGCTATCTAGAAGCTACAGGGATTTTATGAAGCAGATATATTATCAAGTTTTATTTACGCCTGTGACTGCCATAAATTTACCTCGTGTTTCTGAAATGGCTCTACAGACCCCAGTCCTACCAAAAAAAAAAAAAAAAGTATTTATTTATCTACTTACTTATCTTACATATCTCTCTTACATAAGGGGACATTTTAAAAAATATAAAACTGGTTTATTTTAATACAAAGTCAGTGTGTCATATTCTTCTGTGTTTTCTCTGTTTTCTCTTGGGTTTATTCTGCAGAAATGGTACTTGTTTCATCACGAAAATCATTGCTGTCTCTTATTTGCTGGAACAAATACAGAGAAATTATATAACACACTCTAAAATCAAACTAGGGTCAAACATGCTTTGTGCTCAGCTGCTTGGGTCACCACTTCATATTCGTTCATGCTGGGAGAAGATCAGAATGGATCTGTGCTATTACTTACGCGTCTGGCTGTGGCTCCTTGTCATTTTGGGACTTTTGTTGGGGCTGAAGAACATTATTTACCAGCTCAGTGATCCCACTAAAGGGAAACCACCTGTTCAAATAAGCAAAGTGTGACTGAAACTTTGCAATGACTCATCACGGGAGAAAACAATTTGACGTTAGAAAGGTTTTTTCTTTTGGAAAGCAGGGTCAGTCTTGAGGAGCGATCAAAAGCAGGAACATTCACTACACCAGAGCAGAGAGAGGGGAGAGGGCCAGGACACGGGCAGAGCGGCAACTACTGAAAGACTGACAATCAACGGCAGGGTCAGAAACACGGTGAGAAAGGTAGAAGAAAGATGAGACTGACAGACTCAACGTAGACAGAAGGACAATAAAAAGCTGGAAAGCTCTATAGCCGATGGGAATGAGAGCCGGATTAAATGCTCAGCTGAGGGCAACAGAAGTGTCACTTATTCCAGCTTGGCAGCAGGTCTGGAGTTGTCAGATTGTAAGCCCTACGGACAGATTGGACCAGAAAGATCTGAAGCAGACGAGTCCACAGTTGTAGTGACACTACGAGGCTATTCAAGCCAACCAGAGAGCAGATGATACACTGGATGGAGATGGACAGCCAGTTAGAAACCAGGGACAAGGGAATGGTGTGGGAGCCTCGCAATTCAAAAAAGCTGGTTTCAGGGCAAAGCCAATATCATTGATGTCATGGAAGTCAGCCATCTAATGTGCATATAATTATAGAATCTAGTCAATGTGAGATGTATAAATAATAGTTGATGAACTGATGACTGCCACTGCACTATCATCAAACTTTCACAGCTGTTTTTTTTTTCCATGACATTAATGCACTTTTTAAAATTTCACTTTTTTTTTAAACCCCGAGACAAAGTGAAGAAAGCCACATCAAGCACACAGCACTGACTGCCAGGAAGAAGAGTCAAAGCCTAGTGCACGCTGGGTAATGCAGTTTACTTACTGTGCCGGCTGAGGCTTAGGTTCTTCTTTGATCCTAAAACATAAAAAAAATAAAATGGTACACATATATGTGTTTGTTGCATACAGAACACAAATAGATGAGGAAAATAATTTCAAAGACACAAGAAATAACACAATAATGATGGCACTCAATGCGTATGATATTAGAAATATAAGTGATGATATGACAAAAATACAAACAAAATCAAAACAATGAGGTTAACAGAAATCCCTAACAGTTACAAAAACTTTAAAGATTAATGTAAATTTTTTAAAAAAAATAATGAGAAATATTTGGATCCTATCTAAATCTAAAATGATTACTTCATGTGAGAAACAACCTGTCTTGGGCAGGATGCTCCAGTATTAACAAAAATGACTTTTTAAGGAACATCAGCTTTTATTACACGAAGGTTAACCTTAAATTTGAGTCAGTTTCTGTATTGCAAGTTAACACACAGCTTTAAAGGACCCCACTAGCAGCCCACCAAGACCTCCAAGACCTAGGGGACATCCACAGTGCTCATGTTCAGAGCATCTAACAAACCAAACTGAGAGGTGTTTGAGCACTGCCTAACTCCATCCTGGAAGCTCCTGAAGCTGAGTTCGGAAGTATTTACTCACCTTGGTGAATTTTCACAAGCTATTATCATATGACATATGCTCAATGACCGGTAGCCACCAACACCACAACCGTGGTTAACAGTAAAAACAGAAAAACAGTGAAGAGTGAAAACATTCACATTTATTCCAATACAGCCTCCTAATTCATAGCAAACAGCAGAAATTACGGAGCTACATAGCTAACTTGCTACGGTTAACAAGTAGGACATCATCGCTGAAAAAAAAGATATTCTGTCTTTGAAGCTGTCAAGCCAGAACTTGTACATATTGGTCCAATATGCTCAGTTTCCTGTTGTACATCGATCTAGAATATACACACATTCTGACTAAAATATCTTAAAAGCTTAGCATTAGCAACACACAGCACAGAAACATCTCCTCAACTAACACCACAAAACCAGCAAAAAACAAAACAAAACAAAAAACGGCCTTTCAGATTCAGACAACTTGCAACTGAGCTCAGTAGGTGAAAGTTAAGCACCAAGAGCTTAAATTGTCACATTTCCCTCACATCTTACGTTGTTATTAATGGACTTTATGCATGCGTTTTGTTTTGTTTTTCAGTTGATGATGCCAATTTAAAGTCCTCCATCCAAAAATGTCAAAATGTCTTATTGAAAAGACAAAAAGTTGTAAGCTAATTAGAATAAAGTTTGTACATCATATAAAGAATAACAAACTATATAATATTATCTCAAAATCCTTTTTTCACCACTGGTGTGTTAAACAGTAGCCTGTCTTTATTTAGTGTAGGCTTTAAATATAAAACCAACAAACCGTTGCTATGTTTGTTGGGTATCCTATAGATTGAATCCTCTTTGTATTTTGTTTAAATCAAAACCAAATAAAGGAAAACAAAAAGCACACCCTTCTTCAGCCTTTCTCTACTCTAAAGCCTCAGAAACATAACATCAGAGGAGATCACTGCCTGTTTTAAATCCTGTATTAACATGGTTTGCCTCTAAATACTCATTCCTCATTCTGAATTATCTTTAGAAGCTGAAACTCAAGATAACAAAACCAGTCACTAAATCAAACACACACACACACACACACAGCAACCGGCACATGACAGCTGTTGCATCTGTGCACCATCTAACACCGAAGCTGTCAGATCAAGCAGTCGTGCTTTGTTTTGGAGTTAACATGACTTTTAGTCAACATGAGATCATTTGCAGTTGAAACACACACCAGAACCTCACACACAGGATCACAACATATTTTAGACAAATGATTTGTTTTACGTGAAATGGCATGTGTTTATTAGATTTTTGCCAACTTCTGTTGGAGATAACATGAAACATTATTCTAAGTTTGATGGGAAGCTTGTTTATTCCTTTTACATATCTAATTGGGTAACTCTAGCATTCAAGGCTCACGTTACTGCTAAACTTGATGATTCTTTTCTATTTCACTGACAAGAACACTGCAGCAAATGTGAGTTAATTTAACCAACTGAAATGACCAAACAGCCTAATAATGAGATTTAACTGAACTAACTGTACTGAATGAATGAAATCAACCGAATATCTAATTAAAGAGAAGCGTGCTAAAATCCAGTGCCTCTGACCAAATACTGAGGCTGAAGCATTTCTCATATAGATAATCAGAAAACATCAATGAAGCTTCCCAGTCTATTTTAACAAGATGAAGCGCAAGGCAGAGCGAGAGATCAGTCTGTTTGATCTGCGTTAGATAGGTGAAAGAACACACGAGAAGATATAGTCCTGTGTACCCATCAGTCTCGCTGGTCTGTTTTCCGATGAGCCAGTCCATATTTATCCTCTCGCTGTGTTCTCCCGATGACCTGCAGCACCTTTCTTTATTGATCCCATCAGCCCCGTCTCTGTGGTCGCATTACAAGCCTCATATTTATCTGATGGAGCCTGCTGCCTGCCTGCCTGCCTGCCTGCCTGCCTGCCTGGACAGCTGCCGGGCAGAGCATTTGTGTGTAAGCATATGCATTAGTGTGTGAGTGTGAGGGTGTGTGTGAGTGTGCCCCCCATATCTGCGCATCTCTGTGTGTGTGCTCATACGTGTGTGTGTGTGAGTGTGCCGTGTATTATTTGACATGGCACAGTAAAATGAGTGAGTATAAAATGTCACAAGTGACGTATTGAGTGTCTTGGGTGCTGAGGAGCCCAGCGGGTGGACACTGTCTCTGTTTTCACTCTCCTGAACCTTCACACTGCATGAAAACAAACTCTGTAGTACTCAGTGTGAAAAGCTCAACGGTGACGATGCAGGACTAAAGATAAGCTTGTGTCGCACATTGTCATTTTTTTGTGTCAGTGTATTCAGTTTAAGTTGTAATTAGTATCTTGTTGCAGTTACACAGAATCCCTGAGTTTTCACGTGTGACAATGACTGATGCTACACTGCTCTCTAGTGGACAGATTTGCTGCACGGACTTCTCATTCCTGAGGCTATATAAGGGACATTGATTTAAAAAAATACACACAAAAAAAAACCAAACACAAAACATAATGCAGTCAGGTTAGTTTAAAATATAATAATCATTACATTTCTGCATATTATTCACCAAGTGTGTTGACTTACTTCCTGTTTGTGCACAAATAAGGTGAGGAAGACGAGTGTGGTTACACCTGCCAACCAGAACTGACAAAAAAAAAAAGACTAAGGTCTTTGTCTCATATTAAATATTTGTTTTATAACTGTATCTTATCAAGCAGAAACATATGCAATTATACAGAAACTACCTGGTTGTACAAGGAGTGCTTGCATTGTCACTCTGGTCACAGTGGCGGACTGAGAAAAACAGTCAGCATGAGTAAAAAGATATCAGTATATCAGTTCCTGTTCCTGCTCATGTTCTGCACTGTTCCAAGAACAAACAGCCACCATGTTCTTCTGAACAGATTTCATCTAAGTCGTGTGAGTGAGATCCAGTCGTGGGAGCTGGTTTTATGGAGCTCTTTCTATACTGCCAGCAGGACAGTTACACTGAAAACTGAAAAATGGACCTTCAGTAAGATCCCAGATATTTAATTAACACATGTACTTCTGTAACCAGAGGAGTGAAGGTGCAAGCCTTTTGCTGCAGCCGTGATAAAGACAAAGGCATTAATGTGACAGCTACAGAACAACCTCTGAATCATCACAAATCCAGTTGGGAAAATGACACTTGCAACAGAACGAGGTCCAGGAACAGCTAATGTGCATCTATCAACTTCCTATCAGCAGAAACAGACAACAGGATACTAAGAGCCATAAAACTGAAAAGTGCAACACATAGGAGACAACCAATCACTTATAGTCAAAAGATTAAAAAAATATGTTGACAATGCTTTTGTTGAAAATAAATGTCATTGTGTATTATAAAGTAAAAATGACAGGATGATAGTAATTTGTGGCACAATTCTGCAGTTTTCCATCAACTTTAACAATGTCGCATGTGTCGACACTTTTTACTTCAGTATCAAAAATAACTCTTTCCTTGGGTCAAACAACTATGTTCAGGAGAAAAAAATTGAAGCTTCTTTATGAGCCACACAACCTCGCTCAAGAAAAGCTAACAGTGATCGTGAGTACGTCAGCGAGCTATTCCTGCTTTGCCCTGTAGAGGACGAGAAATCTTATCCTCACTGACAGGGTGGGAGGCAACGTTCACTCTGGACAGGTTTCTGGTCCACACAGCTAACGTAACCATGCCCACTCACAAAATCAACACTTTTCTGGTAAAAACAGTGAATGTAAAGGACTTCTGAAGTCTTTCCAACGCGGTTCCAGCTGTCTCAGCAGGTATGGAGTCAGAACATGGCCAGCAGCTGCTAAATGGGGACAAGGTTAAAAAGGCACAAGACAATTTAAAATTTAAATAACAGATGTTTACATGGGGGAACTGGTGGAGACCTAAATAGAGCTAAATGATGAAAGAGTATTAATGGTGAATTTGTACTGTTTGTCTTCCAGCAAACATTAGTTAGCTGTATATATGCTCAGCTCTTTTTTTTTTTTATTACAGATTTGGCCCTTGTTATGTCACACTCTATTGTGTTGAAATATGGTCCCTTAATTTAGCTTATTTTTTTCCCTCCTGGGAAAATTAAGACCAGCAGTGATGTGTGTGGGTTAAAGAACAGAGTAAGTTTAATAGTTTGTAGCAAAGCTCAAAGAGTAAATTTATATGACAGGTTTTAGCAAACTAAATATTACCTAATTCCATTTGATCATGATTGTTCAACAAGGTTTATTTTAAAAAAAAAATTGGTCTACATGATCCTTTCAGATGTTTCTAGACATGATTGACAAATCACCATCTTATCAAAGTCAGCAATTATATAACAAAACAATCTGTTCATCTTCTTTCTCATATACCACCTAAGGTGTAATAATCTCCTGTGTGGTGTATTTTTGGGCAGGTCAACACTGAGATCTGTCTCCCTCTAGTCCTCTGGACAACCTGCTCCTCAGAACATTTATATTTTTCTCTTGAATGTAAACCTGAGATAAATAAGACAGCCAGAAGTAGTAAAGACATCATCAAGTGTATGATGGTGCTACATTTTTTCAGGATATAGTTGCATGTCTGGAAATGTACCTACTGTAAATACTTATTGCACTGAGAATATAGTATTGTGCAAAAACCTGTGTAACTGTGATGGACATGCTTCCGCTACACACCACAACCTATGCAAATGTGTAAACTCTTTTGATTTGGACTCTTTGAACTCAGAACACTGAGACAGGAGACTGACAGTGTGGTCCAGCAGAAAATCTACAATAAACCAGTACAAATCCCTCGTCAAACGATTCGAGAACAGGATACTGGCATCCTGCAGTGCTCGACTGTTTTCAAAGCGGGGTAGGAGGCAGCTTCATCTTGGCATCAGCGCGAGAGTTGAAAGTGTGATACGGCTAGGCAGTGACCCTGCAGGCCCTCTGAGTCCACTAGAGACAGAGTGATAATTGGATCATAAGTGAGTAATCTAGCTCAGTGGGTAAATACCAACTGCATACATCATTAACACCATCACAACCAGTCAGTGGTGCCAGGAGATGAAGTTAATGTCGGTCTGAAGTCATTCAGAGGAGAGTAAAACTTCTAAGGGAAGCTCTCTTGATGCAGAGTTCTGTTCCAGTCTTTGTTGTAGCAAATAATTCAGTTAGTGCGACTGATGCATAGTGTTAGGATGTATTTCTTCAATTAAGCTGTAAAGACACATTGAAGGCCTTGCTTGATCAGGATGTATGATAAATGTGAGCTGTTTCATTACAATGAAATAATAATAATAAACATGTCATTTCAAAAGATGTGAACTGGGTCTAGCAGTTTTGAGTGTTTTGATGGCTTCAGTCTTTTTACATGCATGAGCCAATATTCTGCTTAATTTCTTTAATAAATAATTCATCTCAGCTAGTGTGTGTGTGTGTGTGTGTGCGTGTGTGTGTGTGTGTGTGGTGGGGGGTGGAGGGCAAAACATAATAAACAAAATCTATTTCAGTTTTTCAAAAATGACTAGTTTTTATTAAGCTTCTTTTTTCCTACATTAAATGGATTAAAGATGGACGTATTATGAAGAAAAAACCTTCTTTTTTGCATGAGAACATTTATATTGTCGTTTAAAGTCACCAGGGACTCAAAAGCTCAGACATAAGCAACCTTGTCACTTTGTTCTGGACAGTCAAGGTCTGAAGATTTCTCATTCAGTGAAATCTGTTCAGACATGTACGCCACATCATAAACCCAAATCAGAGGAGACTAATCAAACCTCCCCCAGCTTTAACTCAACCCAACATCGCATAATTCTGCATTTGCTCTTCCTTTGAAGTTTGTAGCACCCAAAAGAGGCCCACCATGCAGAAGAGGAAGTACAAGTGGAGTCCAGTGACTAACTCCAGCCACCAAAACCAGGTGCTATGAACAGAACTGTGAAAGCATGGTTGAAACAGAAGCTCTTGTACTGTGTCTCAATGGTATTTGGACCAAAACATGTCACAGACATGTCATTCCCTGAGCAAATATTATCAAGTTATAGGTGAAAAACGTCTGTAAAGAGATATCGCTATTAATCTATGTCCATCTATCTACAATTTATACCTGCTTATTTGAGGATCCAGTTTTTCCCCCTCTCTCTGAATATTTGTATACCTGTGTTAAGTTGCTTTTTAAAAATTAAAACAGCACACAACAATGTAATCTATATTTAATATTGCACAATTGGTCCAATTCTCAAAAAAAAAGTCTAGAATAGGAAAACAACAAGGAAACACAAAAAAGTATGACATGACCGGTGTAAAATGTGAAGTCGGTCTAAGCCAACCCCAGAGTGTGTTTTCTGTACTTCAGTGAGCTATAAAAGGAGAAGCAACATGATAAACATGACAATGTCAGCATGAGAGGCCACAGCAGATCTACTGTACATCATCTGCAGACGTCAAAGAAGGTTAAAGTGGACTAAAGATAGCATTTCATTTAAACACAGCCCATTAGGCCTTGAGACACCTGTACGTTCAGTCTCTTGAATAAATACTAGGAGAATTCTGTCATATTCCCTCCACTTCAGAGAGGATTAGAAGCAGGGAAGGGGGTGCCTTCAACTTGGGCCGCTGGCTTGATGAGATAGTCAGGGCAACAGGAACTGCTAGAAGGCAAGTGCCTCGGCACGGAGAGGTTGGCTTGGCACAACAGCTGGGCCTTAGAAAGCAAAGATAGGATTGAATTCACAGGGCACACTCATCAGAGCAAGCAATCTAACAGCACACAAGCTAGACTTCCTGACCAAGAACTAATATTCAAATTGTCAAACAGAAGTTGGCAACAGCAGGTTTTTCTGAGCTACGGGAAGTGGCTAATCTGCTGCCAAATATAACTAAAATCCATCTGTTTCCTTAGATTACCTGCCAGGATTCAATTGAACAGCCCCATATCTCCCCTCCTGAGAGATTTCCAAGTGGCAAAGCGTCACTCAGCAGCCCACACATTCACAAATATATTTCTGTGCAAAGACCTACAGGAAACATATGTACAATGTTCATTCTGCAGCCAGTTTATCTAACAGTGGAACATTTATCAACACTATGAGCAGCATTTAGTCAGAGGTGGTGACGCACCATATTTGTGTTTTTGCACATATGAGTGTGTTTGCTTTAGTAATGGTCTGTGCACCAGCCTGCCTTTCTTTGTATGTGAACGCCTGGTTTATTCTCATCTCATCCCACTTTATTTATACATAGTTTATTATACTTGTGATTGCCACTTTTGTTGTTCTTTTTTTTTTTTTTTCAGCTGTCACTGTTGTATAGCAACGTCATAACTTGTCATGCAAGTTCCCAACAGTAACGCAGGGAATCTCACGCTTACCAGACCACGGCCGGGTCACCACCCTCCACATCAACCCATCCTCCAGATAAATGGAGATGAAGGCAGCTCTATGTTCCTCTCTTACTCTAGACTATAAACATCTATGTAACAAAGCCACTCCAGAAGCTCCATTTCTGTCCAGTTCTGTCTGTCTTCCAAAGTCCGTATTATTTCCAGTCTCATAATCAGTAACAGCCTAGTTTCAGCCTGTTCTTCTTTCTTCTTTGGTGAGGAATTGCCATATTAGTGGAATATCTTGTGTGTAAATGCATAAGAAAATCAAATAAAAACAAGCTCTTACATTTAAACAGCTGAAGGTGTTAGGATTGAGAGAAAAAGGAGCATTCACTAAAGTCTAAGGCCATTTTCAAAACTGCTTACGATAAGATATCCTTTATTTGTCCCACAATGGGGAAATTCCAGTGTTGCAACGCACATTTTAAGAACAGCAGGGAAAA